>QVRM01004102.1:0-30383 GCA_003439945.1 Dermanyssus gallinae
TCGTTCTCACGCTTGAAATTCGCTATAAGCCGCCTCGTTTTAGGTGTGGAAAAGAGAACTTAAAAAATTTCTCTATTGCTCTACTGGATCACGACGGTTTCATCACAATCACCATTGTACAGCGCTTAGACAATGCTCTTTAACTTTTTTTTCTCTCTCATTCCATGTTGGGTGGTCTATTTGGTCCAAAGATGGTACGGCGTTTCGAAGTACAATCCAACTATGTTTTTTTTGTTTATATAGGCAATTAATTAATTTCATGTTACAGAGAAATATAAGTTACTAACTGCACATGGCCTGTGAGGAATGCTACCAGTCGAGCTTATCCTCGAGGCAGCCCCTCAAATAATGTATCCAAAAAACGTATTAATAGTTCTAGTAGTAGTAGTGGTCCCGGTGGCGTGGTGGATTAAGTCTGCGCCTCGTAACCGGAGAAGAATATGCATAGGTGCGCGGGTCCGAGCCCAACGTTGCACCGATTTGTATTTATGGGGGTAGTCCGTCTCTGAATGAGCAATGTGAAAAACAGCTGCGTGGACGTTAAATCTTGGCGGAGGGGTCAGTCCGAAAATTTAACCCATAGTAGTGGTAGTTGTAACGTTTGTCGTCTTGGGTCATAATGGTGGACGTATTACCGATACAGTCAGTAGGGAGGGTCGTTGGCGCAAGTGGCACGTGTTTTGTTGCACCCGTCCTGCCAATTGACCCAGGACGTCCAGGACGCTGTTTGGGAGCTAGGCAAGAAGACGGGCGCCGTGCCGTCTTGACGGGGACGACGCGGTCAGGTTTATCTGCGATGTTTTTCGTTTCCAGCCTTCTGACGACCTGTCTGCCTGCTGCCTGTCTATCTTCTGCCAATTTTTCTACTCACCTTGTTCTTACGTTTGTTTCGTCCTCTTTTTTCCCAGCATCTTCCTCAATCTCTCACTCTTTCTCTCTCATTGTATTTCTTCGTTTTGACGGCCTGTCGACTGTGAGGCGGCTACGCTGGTTTGTCTTAGGCTGACAACCACACACGGAGATCAATCCGTCAGTGTAATCAATCTGTCATGTACGTGTATGTACGTGTTAGACAATGACGAAGACGACCAAGGGTAACAGCAGCAGCAGCAACAACAACAACAAACAATGTCGATGGCAACAGGAACAGCAGCAACAACAATAACAACAACAATGCCGATGGCAACAGCAACAGAAGCAGCAACAACAACAATAATGCCGATGGCAACAGCAACAGCACAGCAACAATAACAACAACAACAACAATGTGTGCGACAACAGCCGCAGCAACAACAACAACAATGTGGACGAAAACAGCTAGCACAACAACAACAACAACAATGTGGACGACAGCAGCGCAGCTACAACAACAACAGCAGCAACAAACAAACAAATGTGGCCGGCACCGCAAACAGCAGCAACAACAATGTCGACGACAACAGCAACAACATCAGCAATAGCAGCAAGAACAACAATAGCAGCAGAAGCAACAATAACAACAACACGGCGAAAACGACGGTGGCGATTATGCCTTCTCCTGGCGGCGGCACCGTGGCCCCCCGCCTGAATCTGCTAACGAACAACCAACCAACCAACCAGTGTCACTCAGCCAGCCAGCCATCTTCAGCGGCCTGTCTGCTCTGCCATCCCCTTCTGCCTATGCTATTCATTGTGCTTGTCTTATTCTTGCGTGTGTATTATTGTCCAAATGCACGCAGGACTACGGGTGCTAGGCGACTGCAGCTACTGCTACTAATGTTTCTGTTATTGTTGTTGCTTTGTTGTTATTTGTGTTGGTGTTGTTATTGATGTTGTTGTCGTTTTCGCTGCTGCTGCTGCTGCTACCCGGTGTTCGTGAGCGGCATCATCTTAGCGATGACGCCGCTAAGATGATAATAAATCCTCCGGCCTCCGGAACAAGGAATTGCTTGTTGTCTTGATGTTACTGAGCGAGCCGTTTCTACATAACCTGTCATTCGTTGCACCTATCCCAGCCTCTGCCGATGCTACTGGGTCGTCGCTAACGCTGTGGGCCTCGTTGTTGATTCAGTACGTCGCCGTGCGGCTTGCTCTCCCTGCCTCC
The DNA here is from genome assembly GCA_003439945.1 of Dermanyssus gallinae. Classification (NCBI taxonomy): domain Eukaryota; kingdom Metazoa; phylum Arthropoda; class Arachnida; order Mesostigmata; family Dermanyssidae; genus Dermanyssus; species Dermanyssus gallinae. The sequence goes on from QVRM01004102.1 coordinate 2,084, forward strand.
TTCGTCACCCCACTGAAGGGTCTATCCGGCTGATGGCCGTAAGCCTATCTGTCATGTTTGCCGCCTATTGTCGATATTGCTTGCCTTGTCTTCTTTTGTCTGCTGTCGTGAATGCTGTCTTGGAAATTGAGCCGATTCCGCATACCTATTATAGATATGCCCACTATGACGTAGGTGCTCGTGTTCAATACCTTCCTGACTTCTGGGGGTTCGATCCCCCTGCCTTGGGGGAGCTTCGAGGATCCTGTTCTTGTGTTCGAACTGTCAGAACGATATACATTCGACGACGCATTAAAAACTACCTGGCACACTTAAGTGGCGTACGTGGGTTCTATGATTCGTGGTCGTTTCACGCAGTTGCGAGAATTTGTCGTCGATGAAAAAGCCCACATAAATTCGCACGGCTAGCATATACAAGCATTTCTTGTCATTGTATTTTGGCGTGTTGTCGACTTCTTTTCTCGAGGCGAGATGATATATCTATTACTTACCTTCAGGAGCTTTTGAAGGCCATACAGCGCTTTCCATATAATTACAACAAATTTTAAAACGAGTATATATATATATATATAAATAAGGATGCTGCCGTCATATTGGTCTACGCCCGATGTTTATGTGCGGGCAGGTGAATGTGTGGTCACGGGTACAAATGTGTTGCGCGTTCCGTGACTTAACGAGACGACCAGCCGGTTGCTGGTTTGAAATCGCCCCGGTCCCCGAGGAATAGTACTAACTGTAATCGCGAACGGATTAGAGGCGCAGATGTGCATTGCAATCAGATGCAGCACGGCCGCCTCTTAATGCCTATTCGCCTCGCCCGCTGCTACGAATGTCACCCCCGAGGCGTCCCTTCGTCGAAGTCGACATTGTCGCCAGCCTTGCAATGGAACGAGTAACCACAGAGTGTGAAAAAGAGTGATTAATATATATATATATATATATATATATATATATATATATATATAATATATATATATATATATATATATATATATATATATATATATATGAGAGAAAGCGAGATATAGCAGAAGAGAGATGTCGTGCAGAAAGCAATTAGTCAAGCAAGGTGACAACAGAAACGAAGAAATCTAGCGCGTTGTCCGGGGCTATTGAGTGACTCAACTGATTACGAGCCTGTTGTGTGGAGAAGAACATTCGGTTTCGCCACCAGCCACCGCTCCCGACCTGACATACCTGTCTAGGTAGAATCAGATAGAACAAACGAAAAAGTGTTAGCAAGCGTGCGGGCTAGCGAGAGCAAGAGAGAGAGAGAGAGATATACTGATTGAAGGTGAGCTGAGGTGACTACCATGGGCAATGAGCGGCATGTAAAAACGTCAACTTCAATGTTAGCACTTCACTTGATGTCTGTCGCCAGCACGACTAGAAGCTGGCTGTCTGGCTGGGTGGTAGAATGGGTGGCTGTACTTGGCAGTGGCGGGTGTGTTCAGTGCCTGACTTCGACTTCATCGACTCGACGAGCTCCGACGAGGGGGACAGACTTCAGCGAGGCGAACACTCGCTGACTCGCCGAGGGCGAGCGATCAACGCCAGCCACCGTCATCAGCGGCTTGCAGGTTGAACTGGTACTCTACATACAGCGCACTCGATTCGGGGAAGATGGTGATGAGACACACCCGCGATTACACGTTACCGTCTTTTAGAGACATTACATCAACAACAAATGATATGCTATGTCGTTCTTTTCAAACATCCCTTTGTCTCATTCGAACAACAGTCGACCGGTCGTACGACGGTCGGTCGTACCGTTTAGCCAGCGTTAGTGAGGCCGGCGTGAGAGCCTGAAGGCAGAGGTAGACAGCATTGTGGGGCCGCTGTTGCTGGCAGTACCATTGGGGCATTGGCTGGCGCGGGGGTTGCTGTTGCTTCTGCTGCTGCCGCTGCCGCGGTCTTCCATCGCGACGGGAGGCCATTGCAATGCGACGCCAGCCTGCGATAGATCCAGACGATAGGGAAGAAAAAGAAAGGGAGGAGAAGGAGACAAGGACGAAAACCCCGAGCACCCCCGCTCGCCTGCCCGCCCGAGGGGTGCTTTTAAACCCCTCCTGGCGGGGTCGTTCGGCGCAGTAGACTGTGTTGTTGGTTGTCGGCTGACGGTCTCCTGGGCCTCGTTGCGCGCGGTTAATACGTTCATCAGCTAGTTCTCTCGCACGACTGAGTACAAAGACATATACATACATACGAGAACATATCTACACAAAACGTACATACTCACACGAATACATAGACATACACCAAATACACAGGCGTCTTAGACACATAAACAGGCAGTCAAGCTTACGCGCTCACGCACACACAATCATGCTCTTAAATATACGACCCGCAAAAGCGCCTCCTTTACGCCAGCAGGGGTCACAAATAGCGTCGGCTCTCTTTCTATCTCTCTCTCTCACTCTCTCTGGTCACGAAGTCGGTCAGCGGAAACTACAGTAGCTACGCTTCTTCTGTTGACTCTGCAGTCGAGTCGGTTTGGTGTTGGCAATGAAGACAACGACACATGCGGCATGTTCGTATGTTTGACACTCGGAGAATGTGGGTCGGTGGTTTCGTCGAAAAATCTCAATTTTCGCCTTGCACATACACGCACATATATACATACATACATGTATGCATACATACATATGTAGGCACGGCGATGACTCGTCGTAATAGGAGCCGAGTCTCGTTAGAAGAACAAAACGTTTTCGAGATACTCTCTCGATTCTTAGACTCTTGAGAGCTCGCTCTTCCCATGAGCGAGAAAGGACATACAACTGTTGGCCGCCAGCCTGGCGAAAGACGAGTAGTAGAAGACTACATTGTAATTGTACATTTTAGCCTCGCCAGACCTCGGGAATGACACACGATACAAGCAAATCGTAGAGCACAAACGCTCGACTCGACTTACTCGACGTTTCGTAATAGTAAGCCCGTTCTGGCTTAGCTCGGTGACGATCGTGGAGTTTACTTTTCACTGTATACAATACCCATGTATCAAACAAATGGCGCAGGCCGGTGTCACGTCGCCGGCGTAAGCTTGTTATCAAGTGCGCTCCGAGTGGGGGCGACCCCACCGTCGTTTGTAGGAGAGACCTCTGATCGCCTGAGAGGGAAAGCTAAACGGGAGCAATCGCTTTTCCAGAAATGACCTTTTGTGGCAGCAGATCACCTTTTACCAAACAGACCTCTATGTCGCGACGTTATCCCCTCCCTCCATTGGCGGCGGAAGTGTAAGTATCTCTCTCTCTTTTGGCAGTCGTAGTTGTAGTAGTAGTAATCGTAGTAATATAGCAGTCGTAGTAAAAGTAATAGCGGCTTGCATTACTAATAGTACCCGTCGAAGTTTTAGTGGTAGAGTAGCAGACGCAGGGCAGCTTTTGCTAGGTGGAGTTGGGGTTGTTCATTGTCTGTCCCCAGCAAGACGACGTCCTTGTCTGCCCCCTTCTGCCAAGCGGGCGCCAATGGGCGTAGCAACAGCAGACACAGATGTTTGGGGTCCGCCAGCAGACACAGATGTTTGGGGTCCGCCAGCAGATATAGATGTCGGGGGTCCGGCAGCAGATATAGATGTCGGGGGTCCGGCAGCAGATATAGATGTCGGGGGCAATCGGCAACAGCAGCAGCACGCCGAACCAGAGCGCTTCCATAAGAGCCGTGCTACGTACGAGCACTGAGTGGATAGGAAAAGTACAACAACAATAAGCAACAACGCATGAGCCGTAACAGCACCCGCCACGCTAAGGACGATGTCCATAGCGTCCTATGCGACGGGCCGACCAACCGGCCTCCTGTGAGACCGAAGCATTATGAGGAATCGGATTTCGAGTTTCATATCTCGAGTCTCGAGCCGCCAAAGAATGAGTTCTTTGCGGAAGCGCGCTTGCGAAACGATTCGACTCGCCATTGTGCCCCGAACATGTCGATGATCATCGTCATCACACCACGTGACGACAGCCAGCCAAAGTACGCCAACCAAGAAGTACGCCTCCTTCTTTCCTTGCTTGCTTTCACCGAGCATGTGAACGAGCCGCCCATTGCGGTGGTTTGCTCGGGACCATAGATACCCAGCCAGTCGGTTGCGGTCGGTATTTTCGGTGTTCGTCGTCCCTTTCAGCGACTGCACGAGCGGCAGCAGGCGCCAGCCAGCCAGGCAGCTGGCCACGAGCTATCTGCTGCGATCCGCTTAGGCCATTATGCTTGCTGTGCTGATGCCCAGTTGGCTGCGTCGGCGGCGGTCGCTTGGTTGGGTAGATCGGTGGTCGGTCATTCTGTCTCTCTGTCTGTGGCAGCCGAGAGCCGCGCGCGGAAAAGAGCCGAAATCGGAACTTTGCTTCCATGGCAGAGGACGAAGGAGAAGAAGACGAAGCAGAGTGTCTGAGAGTGTCTGCAGTGCGTTGGCGAGATGAGAGGTGCAAATGCGCATATACGTAGGAGGAGTGAGAACACAAAGAGAGAAAGAATATGAGAGAGAGAGAGAGAGAGAGAGAGAGAGCGTGCGCACGCGGGGAGGAAGAGAGTGAGCCAGTGAAGGAAATAGGCGCGTATTTTTCCACGGCGTAGAGGGCTGCTAAGGCACAACATCTTTCCTTACAGCCTATCGTGCCAAGCAGATGACTGGAAAGTCCTCTTCTTGGCAACCTTGGCAACAAGCCAAGAAACGCTGAGGCGGACAGGGGCAACGCTAGCAATAGTAGTAATAGTAGTAGCAACAGCAACAGCAACAACAACAACAACAGCAGCAGCAACAACAAGCTAAGTTCTTCATGAGCTTTCATGGGTCAGGTTATTTTCGTTTCATATGATGATGATGATGATGATGATAACGGTGTTTATAATAGTAACGGTGCTAGTAGACATCGTAGATCTACACCACCGATTCTTCTTCCCGCTCCTGGCCTCCAAGATGGAACTCGGCAAAAGTGCGCAGCAGTTGCGCTAACAGCAGCAGCAGCAGAAGTTTTCACCTTTGCCACCGCTGCCGGCTACCACCACCACCACCATCACTAACCAGGCTTTCCGCCGGGTGAGGTTGGCGTGCCAGAAATATGCACAAAGGCATGGCGGAGAAAGACACAAGTACGTAAGCGCGTCGCACGTCTGCATGTCGACGTGCATGCATGCACGCGGATATCGCAGCACACTGCGCCAGCCTACAGCCTAGTCTAGCATAGCCGTCGTCGTAGAAGCAGAGGCCACCCTGTAAAAGCTGATGTCATCCTGGGAACATTTGCTGGAAGTTTGCTATAGCTGGGCGACATGTTACAAAGTCAGTAAGCCCAGCTCGCGGACCGCGCGTACAAATGTACTTTGTACGTCCGTATACATATGAGACTGCTTCCAATCGGCGGGGACTGAAACTGAAAGCCTGCAAAAAACGAAGAGAAACGAACAGCCCTTTCAAATCGAGACCGTCGAGTGTGGCGTCGGCTTCTTCAAGAAGCCGCTACCTCTCGCCTCATATATTATATATGCGTGTAGGTACGGCACTGGCGAAGACATTGTGTGCAGCACGCCAGCACCAGGCTTTTATTGCTATCGCACGCCAAGTGTTGTGGTAGCGTGGGCCAACCGCTTCGTTAACGTCAAACTAGCTTTTTGCCAAACACTTAATAGCACCGTATGTTTTCTTCGTTGCACCACATTCAAATGACGCCAATGTGCTCGTGTGAATATATATATATATATATATAAGTCTGATATATACCAGACTTTGTTCTCTGACACAAACGCGTAACTTGGTTGAGCTTAGTTCAACCCGACAGAACTGCGTTTTTCAGCATGTCACGTATTTTGCGATAATATCTTGATAACCGTGATATTCCCGTAGTATGAACAAATACATATATGTGTGGATATTTACTGTACTTACTTGTACAGGACTGCATTAACGTAAAAGGACTGCACTTACGTTTAAAATGACTGTACGTTCCTGCAGACAATTGGCGGCTCTGGCGCAAACGCGTAAATTTGCAAAAAAATCGCCTTTCTTCGAAATATTGTGTCTAACGGTTGCTGCATTTCTATAGATATATAAACATCTTGCTTCTTCCTAATTTGTAGTCTGACGGGGATAGCATGGACATCACTCTTCTAGGGCACTAAAATTAGCCATGATATATAGCGTAGACACATATCCAAAGCCTTCAGTATTTGCGGTTAGACCTGACTCACTGTGCTCACTACCAACCTATATATATATATATATATATATATATATATATATATATATATATATATATATATATATAAGGCAATATTAAAGTGCCGGCATAGAGTAATCTTGTAGCTTTTGATCTCAGCCAGCTTCATTGGTATTCTATGCCCATGGTCTATATAAACGCAGATGGCTCAACATCATTGTGCGCCAGTGCGCCTGAACGTCTGAACGATGGCCTCTGTCTCGCTGTGTCTCGTAGCGGCTGGTGCTCGTAGTAAAGCCGCTTAATCAAATCAAACATACACAATAGACAATCGTGTTAGCGGCGTTAGTAGTTTGCGCGGCGAGGACGAGCGCAGGGCGATGCAAAGGGGGGGGGGGGGTCAGCGGTTCCTTCATTCCGGCAAAGAGCACCCCCGACGCTCGGATCTCGGCTGACCTCCCTTGTTGGCCTGTTTGGTCAGTCGTCGTTGTCCGGCAGCATCAAGCTGCAGTTAGCTGGTCCAGCTGGGTTATCGAGAATTGTACAGTTGTTGTTGTTGTTGTTGTTGTTGTTAGCACTGGCTTGTTGTGCGACCACTCGCTCCCGTATCCTCACCATCATCATCAACAACATGATCGCCGTACAACCATCTTAGCATCCCTGACGTAGAGATAACCAACTAACGAAAGTGAGAGTGAGGTGGTTAGAAAGGGAGAGCGAGACAAACTACCCGAAGTATGAAGCTCTGAAGCGAGAGAGAGATATAAGACGTAGTGTGAAGTGGTGGTACGGCGTACATATAGTTGTGTATGCATGCCTATACGTAAAAACATATAGGCAAAATGACCATAAGCAACTTGTAAGCAAGTAAAACCGCTGGGCGTCACGATCACTTCACCCGTCTCTCTCTCTCGCTCTCCCTCTCTCATGTATCTCCCTGTATCTTTCTACTTCGCTTCATCATAGTATGTATATCGGTCTACCTTGAGAAGAGCTATCTATGTCTTGGTAGTATTATCAGAAGAGGTTTTAGTAAATTTGTCTTCGATATTTGTACTCGATACCGAGCAAGATGGCTTAGCTGCAAAGACTTTGCCTTGCATTTGGAAGGCTTGGGTTCGAAACCCAGACCGGCCACTCTTAAATTGGTTTGCATGGTTTCGAATTTAGACAAGGTAAATGCCGGAGTGGAATAAAAATCAGCCATGACATGAAGAAAAACCGTACACTGTATTAGCCTTACAGACAACCCTTTAAAAAGTTAAATACAAAAAAAATAATAAATAAAAAACATTATATTGACGGCTCATCAGTGAGTCGGCTTGTTGACGCAAAGCATGTCGTCCAGGTTTCTAGTTTGGACATATGATGTCTACTGGCGTGTATAGTACATACTGTGACGGAACTCCCACCGTGAAACGATGGTTATCTGTTGATGTTGTGGTGTGGTACGTTAGCCCAGGCTAACATAAAACACAACTACATCAACAACAACGACAACAACAACACTAACAACAGCGCCAATAGTAACTTAACAGCACCAACTAAAGCTGCACTAACAAGAGGCTTCACGTAACCTGAAAGGCCGGACGAAGTTGAGTGAAAGAAACACACTCGCCGTTTATCTATACGGGATACTTAAGACTTCTTCAAGAGCAGCAGTTTTACTATCCGCGGCAACCTCATCCTCATAATCAGCGGCTTTGATGCTAGACAGATTGATGATGATGATGGGGTGGGTGGCTGCCGAATCCGGCGGGTCGCCGAAGTGTTGATGTTGCTGCTGTTGCTAGTGTTGTTAAGACAGTCGTCGTCGTCGTTGTTGTTGATGTTGTTGTTATTGTACTCTCACTCAGTAGAGAAGGCCAACAAGGCGGATAAGGCAAAGAAGCTGTTTTTCTTCTCCTGCTCGTGGTTATCTCCCGGCTCGTCGTCAAATCCACGTCGTTCCTTCGTCGGCTCCCTTTCCGTTTATTTCTTGACAGTCAAGTCAGTCAGTCCGTCCGCCAGGTCAGGTCAGGTCTCTCTCTCTCAAGTCAAGCAGTCAATCGACCGGCCAACCGACCGCCCAGCCGCCAGCAGCAATTGAATTCTATGATATTTTTGCGGTTCCGCCGGCCTGCCCCTATGGGTCGAGTGGCGTCGTGTGCGAGCCCAGGCCCAGGCCCGGGCAGGTATTCGATAGACAGTTAGGGGCCGAGCGCGTTTGGCCGTTGAGCGTTTCCGCACGCACGATTTCCGAATCCACTCGAACGTCATAGTCAGCCTCTGCTGTCGTCGCCTCGTCCACTGTTGTGCCGCTAGTTCGCCGCCGCTGCCACCCCGCCCCCGAACAGACGTGACCGGTCGGAGCAGGTCGGACCAGCTCTCGGGAGTGCTGCTCAAGTGTGCTGCTCTTCAAGACAGACAGAGGTACAGACAAATAGACAGATAGACAGATAAATAGGTTGGTAGATAGATAAATAGATTGGTAGATAGATAGATAGATAGATAGAGAAATTGATTGATACAGGGAGGAAGAGCAAGACAACGAGGAACAGAAGGGAAGCACAACACACGCAGCGGACAATGGCCCCGTGGTGATCAATGCGCCGGGTCTGATCAAGCGCACTCGAATCATCTCGTACCTTATAGTCTAACGCACCCATTTGAAGTCCACCCACCCCGATAGCGAGGAACTGCTTTTTGCAGTTATAGTAGTTGTATGAGTAAATACTATGGACTTCGACTGCTACAACTTACTCTGAGACGCGCTGAGAGATCTACACCTAGTATGTTTTTTTACAAATTATATATATATGGTTTCGGAATATTACCAGTATTATATGTATGATATATCGTCTTTAGAATTAACTATAGAATTCCTTGGAGCTGGAAAAATAACCAAACACGTTTGTTCTAAGTGTTTGACTTTTGCAAACAAAATTAATCTCAGCAAAATAGCAAAACAGGGAATCGAGCGCATCAATTTTCTTATATAGGTAGTTCAATAAGTTCTTAGAATGAGCTTTTTAGAATTCGAATTTTGGCACGCTTTCACCGCTAGTAGGAACTGCAACTTTTCGACTGCTAGCACTCAATATATTATGGTGATTGGCCGTTGCGATTTCGTTTGATAGCTTTTCCCGTGCAACGTATCGGCGTGGTTTTTAAAAATGGAGAAAAAAGAGTTTCGAGTGGTTATCAAGCATTTTTATTTCAAAGGTTGGAATGCGACCCAAGTAAAAATTGAGTTAGACGAGACGTACAGTGACTCTGCGCCATGTTTTGCCACTGTTTCCAACTGGATTAATGTGTTAAAAAGAGGTCGCAGGAGCACCGAGGATGAACTACGTCCAGGAGGCCAAAAAACGGCAACTGATGAGGAAAACGTAGAGAAAGTGCGAAAAATTCTTGGCACAGATAAGCGAATGAACATTAAGGAAATAGCGGAGGCATTAGGGATTAGTTTAGGCAATGTGCATTTTATCCTACACGAAAACTTGGAGATAAAAGAGCTTAGAGCAAAATGGCTGCCGCATTTGCTCAACCAAGGCCAAAAAGACGCGCCTGTTTTGGCTTTACAGCGAAATTTGGCCAAGATGTCGAACAATCTGTCGGATTTTTGGTGCAGATTCATGACCGTCGATGAAAGCCGGGTTCATCACTACACTCCCGAGACCCAAGAAGCATCTTGCCAATGGTGTGCACCTGATGAAGGACCTCCGAAGAGGGTGCGGACAACGGCATTGACCGGAAAGGTGATGGCTACAGTTTTTTAAGACCAACGTAGAATAATGCTGGTCGACTACCTTGAGAGCTGTAAAACGATCACAGGAGAATATTATGCAAGACTGTTGGACTGCCGTTAGCAAGAACTCATCGTGAAACGGCCCGCTTTGCAGAAGAAGGTTGTCTCGTTTCACCAGGGCAATGCTCCTGCACACAAGTCCCGGCAAGCATCGGCAAAACTGGCCCAACTGAGGTTCGAACTTATTGAACAACCCTCCTATTCTCCAGACCTGGCCCCCTATGATTATTTCCTCTTCGGACATTTGAAGAATAGTCTCGGTGGAAAGCGTTTTTCCAGCAATGAAGAGGTTAAGGCTGCTGTCAATGCCTATTTTCAGTCTAACGACGCGGAATTCTACTCAAGAAGTATGAAAGCTCTGAAATCTCGGTGGGAAAAGTGTATTGAGCTTCTCGGGGAGTATATCGAATAAGAAAAATTTAAAAACATGATTTGGAAACTTCTCGGTTTTCATTCTAAGAACTTATTGAACTACCTGTATATATAATTCTTTTTTTGTTGTCTGGGATCGGTCATTTCAGACCGAATTTGTGCAGGAGGGGTTGTGTCAGCTGCACGAGCAAAATGGCTCTCTTTCTAGCTGCTTCACACTAACTTGTCTAGTGTTTGTCGTGAAAAATTTACTACATTCCATAATTCCGCGCACCTTGCCTGTGCATATATATGTATATATATGTAGTATCGTTGCCACTGGGCATCGTAGCCTCGTACGAGCTCGAAAGGCATGCCATGGGAACCGATGACACAGCACAATCTCGAAGGAGAAGAAATGGAGATAGAAAACCCGCAACGTGCGACACTCTACAGCATCCCAACTTAAGATGACAGCCGCCATCTCGGAGACTTTTTATTGGCTAGGTCGTAACGTTGGAGGGCGCACCGAGAGAGATGTATTGAAACGTCTTAGCTGAGTTAAGAGAGAGGCTGTGACACTTGACCCTAGTACTTGACGGTCGGCGTGAGGCCTATATATATATATATATGTATTTATATATATATATATATGTATTTATATATATATATATGTATTTATATATATATATATATATATATATATATATATATATATATATATATATGTGTATTTATGTATATACAGAGTCATTCAGGGAGTATTGTACTTCTTTCGAGGTTTGATAGAACTCGGCAAGAAAATAAGTTTTCCCTATGGAGGGAAGACGCGAAAACGTCTTGTTTAGGAAAGAGAGTGAAGTTTATAAAAGTAGTTTTTCTGACTTTTTTCTCCTACATAGTTTTGCGAAATCTACGTTTGCGGGAGAACGAGTCAACGCACGAAGGAACCGATTTTATCGGCGTGTTCGGGGGAAAATTCTGGTTGAAGACACTTCACTAGCTTGCGTAGCAAAAGGCGAATACCCAGATTAAGGACAGTCATGAAAAGTCAATATTTTACGTTAACGCCTGTTCATGAAAAATCGTTAAATTTTTCCATTGCGACCAAACATGTACGTCCAAAAGATAACTTTCACGCAATAGCAACTTTAATGCCCATTATTTTCGTACCAAGGTGATGGTGCTGCGTTACGTAGTTGTCAAGTAACTAAGCGTTTTCGACAGTCATAGTTGTTATGTTTTACGTGCAAGTTTTCACGTTCAGAACCGTAAAAAAATTGCCAAGACGTTTCCGTCCCCTCCTTTCACTAGGAAAAATTATTCTCTTGCTCAGTTCTACCAAACCTCAAAATATGTACCTAACTTTCTCATACGCCCTATGGAAATATGCATGTCTTCGCTTTCGATATGGCTATCGAAAAACCTTAGTGACTTGACAACTACGTAACGCAGCATCATCACTTTGGTACGAAAGTGGTGGGCATTAAATTTGCCATTGCGTGAGAGTGGTCTTTTGGACATAAATTTTTGGTCGTAATGGAAAAATTTTACGATTTTTCACGAAAAGGCGTTAACGTAAGACATAACAACATATCGGCTTTTTAGGACTTTTCTCAACCTGTGTATTGGCTTTTTTCCACGCAAGCCAGTGAAGTGTCTTCATTGTTGTGCAGAATTTTCCTCCGAACACGCCGGTGTAATCGGTTACTTCATGCGTTCTCCATTTCGCACAACTATGTTGGAGAAAAAAAGCAGAATAACGATTTTTATAAATTTCATCCTCACTCCTAAACAAGACGTTTCCGCGTCCTCCCTCCATAGGGCAAAATTATTTTCTTGCCGAGTTCTATCAAACCTCGAAAGAAGTACAATGCTCCCTGAATGACCCTGTATATATATATATATATATATATATGTGTGTGTGTGTGTCTGTGTGTGTGCTCTTTGCTGTCATTTCGTCGGATCGTTAAAGGCCTTCGATGTTTGCATACTGGCTGTCACCATGCATACACATCACTTATTTTCCTATCATTGACTCCAACGTTGGCAACAACGCCATCAGTTGGCAGAACGGTTCACTCAGTCTGCAGGCGTCACGTTGATTAGCAACCCTACACGGCGGAGTCGAGTTCATGATAAGGTCGTTTACGCTTTACGCCGTCTCCCTTGCACATCCCGTTTCTCTCTTTCTCTCTATATATAGCTCGTCCGTTCTCTTTCTCACGTATTGCTTCTTTTTGTCATCTTTTTGATCGACCTTCGTTCAGTTTCCGCTCTAACGACGACAATTCAATGAATGGCATAGCAATAAGGGGACGACCGTCCCCACGATAATCGCTTGCGTTTCTATCATCATATACATCATATTTTTTGCCGTCTGCAACCTGCGCGTCTAGCTTTTCTAGAACTACACCCCTCCACTGTGGGAGGCAAAGAAGGGGGCACTGCAACTCGGAGGGTAGCCGTGTCACTGCACACATACGTCGCATAGGTCCGGATAAACAGACCGGCGGGCAGCGGACTCGTAGGCCCTTTGCAGACGCGTTGGTAACGGCGCCAACGGCGAGCCTGGGGCTCTGAGACGTTGGCCGCTACCCGGCCCGCTCGTTGGGCCTGCAATGGTGGGCGGCGTTAGTGAAAAAACCCCATCAGGCTCCTCGGTCAGCGGTGGCGGCTGTGGGCCCCATTCTGACTTTATCCGCTTGGGTCTTTCTCCCGTCTCCCGAACGATCCAACGGACGGCCTGCCTGCCAACCCGGCGGCAGTCATTTCTCGTTGAGCCGGCCCGGGCGCCTCTTTGGTTACCCGGTGGCCTTAAGGCGCCCCCGGTGCTTCGTTTCCTAAGATGCGCCCGACGCTCCTAAGATACTCCGGCGGCGCAAAGCTGTCGCCATTCTGGTGGGCGATGCAAAATTGGCTATGGCGGGCACCAGCTATCACCACCGCTCCCACCGCCGCCACCATCACCCCCGCTTCCTTCTCCGCGACTGCCCTTTGTTTAACGACAATGTAGGCAGTTCTCTAACATGATGATTCATTGTCCCTCATAAAGCCGGGCTTTTTTAGCCCAGCTCGACCAACCCGCGCGTCGTTCGCCGATGGCCGCCTCTAGAGCTCGCATGCGTTTGCTTGCCGTTACCACCGAACGCCATTGCTGCTAGCTTGCGCGTTTGTTGGGAGGGTTCGTTTGTCGTCCTCGTAATAATCATCACCATCATTGCCACTATCATCATCGTGACCATCATCATCATCGTGAGCAACCCGGCCTTTTGCTTTCGCATGTCCAAATGGCTGTTTTAGCTTGTCGTCGCCGCGGTCGTGGTCGTCCACTACTAAGATGGCCTTCTTCTTTTGTCGTCCATTCGTTCATCCGCTTCGTCCTTTGCGATGGAGACGGATACCAGTTGTTGCAGGTTGTTGGGTTACCCTACCAAACGACCAAACAAGTAACTCACCCACATACAACACTCCAACCCACACATCCATCCACCCACTCCTCCCTCATTCCCGCACTCTATCTCGTTCCGTGTGCGTCCTTAACCCCCACTGACCCTAATGTTGCGTCCTTTAATTTATATCTCGTGTCTCTCTTGCTTTCCTCCTCTCCTACGTTCTCCCTCCGCCCCCGACTCGCTCTCTCTCTCTCTCTCTCTCTCTCTCTCTCTGCCCACTAGCCTTTTCCTTATCTATCTCCCGTTTCTCACATGAGCAGCCCGGCCGTCAAATGAACAATCTTTGGGATTTGTCAGATCCAGCCTGGCGGTCGGTCTCAGCAGGACGGCCCACAGAACAGCAGTTGCCACGACAGAATGCCGGCCGTGGCGCTAGCTGCAGCTGGAGAAGCAGCGGCAGCAGCAGCATCACTCGGTGCAAATATAGGACCGCCTCGCAGGCGCGTAGATTGTTGTAACGACGGTTGTAAAACGCTAGGCACGCTTCAGCCTATATTGGCTGCAGCTGATCGTGATTGTATCGACCGCCGACATCGTCTCTCCTTCTCGGTATCGTTCCTGTGACCCATACACACACACACGCAAATCCCCACGCCCGTTCCCGAGCTGTCCTGTCAGCCCCCACTTTCGGCACCCTGGCCGATGAACGACCGCCGCTACCAGCAGTAGCAGCAGCAGCAGTTGTAGGAGCGAGCATGACCCGATAGACTACGACACTGTTGAAGGACTTGCGCTCAAAGTGCTACATTATTCTTGCCAGCACTCATACTCGGGACATGCGAGTATATTTAGACATATAAACAGCAATATATATATATATATATATATATATATATATATATATATATGTGAAGCTCAGCCAAGCAACTCCACGATGGATGCCTGCCAATACATTTGTGCTACCCTAGCCTTCATGTGTGGCAGGGGGGGAAGCATGCTTTATAGCCAAAATGATAACACTCGCCCCTCCCCCTCTGCCACTTTGAGAGGTCTAACTAAAGTTATGGATGTCACTGCCAAAGAACTGGTTCATACACGTCTCACAGACTATTCATAACGCACTGTATACAGGGTGGTCCAGGACAATGTGAAGAGCGATATATGGACTTGTAAAGCTCGCTAATTTTTTTTGCCCGATATAGGAGCACTGTATATATATTTAGAAGAAAAAGAGATAATAAGGAGGAAAAAGGCTGAAAAAGGAAGAACTGCAGTAAGGTGTAAGAGCCTCTTTGGGTTTAATAAATATATAGTAACAAGGAATATATGGAAGGCCATGTCTGTGCCAGGATTGACCATTGCTAAGGCATCGCTGGTCCACAGCGTAGGGTTGAGAAAGAAGTTAGAAACAATACAAAGAGAGGTGAAAATATTTGCATTGGGTTGCCGTTTTAATTCCGCCAGGAATGCCTTGAGGGGTAATGTCAACATTTATACAACGGGAAGTACAAAGTAAGCTTATATTTAGTAGTAGGATTGAAAATGTCACAAATAAAAGATGGGTTAAACAGATGCAGCTGGTAAAGACGGCACTTAGGATTAAAACGAGGTGGGATCGCAGAGTAGAGTTTGCAGCTTGGGAGATTGGGTACAATTGTCAGCAATGGGCAAGAGCGAGGGTATCAGAGAAAACGATGAAATTGGAGGTAAACAAGTTATAGACAGACAAATGGAAATTGGCGATGGGCTCCAAATCAAGTTTGGCAACTATGCATGGAAAGGAAAAGCGGGAAAGGGGCGGGGTCGAATTGGTATACGATAATTCAAGAGCGAGTGGGCTATTGGCAGATGCCAGGGCAGGGATGTTGGATACAAGGATACATAGAGCTAAATATAAGGAGGGGCAAAGTACAGAATGTCAAGCATGTGGGCTAGAGAATGACTCAATCGAACATGTTATTAAAGAATGTATAGCCTTAGTGGGGAGCAGAGATATAGAGCTGTCGGAGGCCCTAGCTTTATAACCAAATGTTAGAAATGACCTGGTCGATATTACAAAGAAGAGATTGTCACAATGGAAAGCAAATACTCAGTAGGTATTGAAGTAGACATGGATTATATGGATGCGTAGGTAATATATATGCTGCCGCTCTAAGCGCCCCTGATATAAAAGGGTGACATGTGTATTTAGGTATACATGCCCAGCGAACAATAAATCAATCAATCATATATATATATATATATATATATATATATATATAAACTCTGCATTTTCTACATCTATACAAAAACGTAAAATATATTGTTTAAACCTTAATCTTTTCATTGAACCTGTTTTATTATTTTATTATTCGTAAACGTGGTCTGCTCTTTATCATGGATATCTCGGAGATAACAACTCATAACTCTACGCAAGATCTGGTCAGTTCGCCTGGCAAATCATGACGGCTTAGTATTGCCATCCGTTGCTTACAGAGTTTCCCGGAAACGGGGGATTTGCATTCGAAAAAAGTATTTGAAACTATTTTCACCTACATTTGTTATACTGGCTAACAAGGGCATACACAAATATATATGTCAGAATGCAGTCAGAAAGTTCTGGCAGTTAGTAAGCATCACCCTATTTAACGGATCCCTGCTGAGGCAAGCCATATATTGCCAGCAAAGGTCGTCTGCTATTCTTGTAGCCTGTTCTTTAGCAGAACAAACTACTGAAACCTACTGAAAACATCTTCATTTGGCAGCAATGTTTTTGGTTTAGAGAAATAGAAGATTAGCACCTGTGAAGGCTCATTGCGTAAAATTATACTTCTTCGATAACACGATCGACTGAATCTGACTGCGTCGGCGACGGATTCGTATTGATTGTATGCGATCGCACCTAGGTAAGTGATTTGATCGCTTTGGTAGATACGATTTTCCTGTCACGCAAGCAAATCGGCCTACTGCAGGATACACCAACACAATAGTATATCAGGAACTAGTGTATCAGGAAGGCCGCCGGAATCGCACACATACTGAATGCATTGCATGGATTAGTTCAATCGTCGTCCTAACTAGCTAACGTGGTTTCGTGAAACTTGCCAACATAAGGCACCACATAAGCTAACCAAAACCGAATAACGAATGAAAAACCATCTGCCAGCGGCCCGATCCTCTAAGGACACATTTGAGCCATCGCGAAAAAGCGCCCCAAGCTGTTCACCTGTAGATGCGTCGTGTTCCATGAGGACAACGTCGACAACATCTCTCTCTCTTCCTCTTTCTCGAGGCGTTCTTATGTGTTACTGCACTTTGCTGCTCTGCTCGACTTGCTGGACGTCTCCACCCTCGGATCGGCAGCCCTAATCTCAAGCGCTGGATACTTTACTAAACGGATACTTAATGCCAGCTTCTAGAACGATACGCTGCGCCGCCAACAACGTCTTTGACCGTCGAGGTGGAAATCCATTATGCAGGCATAGTTCTCTGGGCAGGCAATCTAGGATACTCACATCACAAAGTATATGTGGACAGCACGGGTTGACACCAAACCGTGGCCCCACTCTAGGATTGGGCTATGGCCACTTCTCCAAATTACAATAGGGCCACTCTTATTATCAGCGACTAGGTATACGCACTATGTATGTCGATGTATTGTTGAAACAAGCTGTCGTCTTTATTGGCGCAGACACTTCATTGTTTTGCCAGGTTTGCCCACCCATGACGGCTATTCTGTCATGTTCAGCATGCTAACTAGAAATAAAATTAACTAGATTGTTTTGTGGCATGTGTATAGTAGTATACCTGCGACATGCCATACGCAGAAGGGTCGTCATGGAAGAACTTCAAGTATCTTTTGTATATATATATATATATATATATATATAAATATATATTTCTGTCCTCCATATATAAAATTGAATATTTTTAAGAAATTGGTCAAATGCACTTGGGAGGGAACACTGACGAGGTTTTTTCACAAATATTTTGAAACGAATAGATCAAAGAATAGTCTGATTACGAAACCCGGGATTGCGGCTGTGAAAAGAGCACGCCAAGCAAATTGCAGCAGCTTCTAACGAGCACGAGGGAGGTGTGTGGCCAGTTTTTCATGTTGGAATATCAGAATTTTTTGTTCAGTTTGTTATGTTAAAAGTCATACATATTTTTAAGGTTGGCAAAACCCTTCTTAATTAAAAGCTTGTCTTAAATTATTTAATTTCTCGCTGTACTTATTATTGTATTAATGGCTCGGTTTTCCGGAAAAATATCATACTAAACTGCACTTTTGCAATGCACACTACCAAATGCAGTTAGCTTTTTAGGTCTCAATTCTTTAAATTTGTATTCAACAATATAATCGTTTTTGGCTTTGCCTGTATCCAACGGTTGTACTTTGTATAATTGGAGCGCATACTATAAAAATCGTTTTACTTATTATTAGGTAAGTATTGCTAGAGGTTAGTCAGAATGGTATTAATAGCCTGCTTTTGCTTGCTTGTAGAAAACAAAACATGCATGCGCCTTTAGCCAACCACGCAAGCTTTTTAAATACTTTCGAAGAAATGAAAAATATTGGGCGTGGCATTTACGGTCTACCCTATATATATATATATATATATATATATATATATATATATATATATATACAGAGCAAACTAATGTTTTTTAGCACTTTAAGTCAACTTCGCTTGATGCCGACGCTGTCAAGCAGCAACCCGCTGCGAGACGAAACCTGCAAATGTGTTACAGCGCCGAGACAAGCAGCCGAATTGATGTGTCCGGTGCCCTTATCAATATTGATGATTATGGTCGCTTGTGCTCAAGTTACGGTGACTGGTGGCCAGATCGTGAAATATCTCTCCCCTGAAGCTGTCGGCTCTAGCGAAGGCCACGAAGTCGGTGAATCCTCTCTGTTGGGGACCGGACCACTCGACGGAGGACCACTCACTCGTGAACGACAATGTCGGCAACAACAACAACAACAACGACGATAACGATGACAACAACAACGACGATAACAATTACAACAACAACAACAACAAAAACAACAGCAAACCACCACCACAACAACAACAACCACCACCACCACAACAACAAAAACAACCACCACCACAACAACAAAAACAACAACAACCACCACAGCAACAGCAACGATAACAACAACCACCACAACAACAACAACAACAGCAACAACACCAACACCAAGGGCGACAATGACAGCTACACCATTAGCACGTCGAGTGGGTGGCGGCGGCTCTACCCGGTTTCACCAGCGCTGAAAGCGGGCCGCTCTATACGTACGAGCGTCCGAACACTACCGGACGACTACTGCTTACTACTACTACTACTATTCCTACTACGACTAAAGCTACCCGGGAGTCTGTTGTCCGCTTCCAGACGAGACCACTAGGGAGGGCGGCTGCAGGCTGTAGACCAGCGCCGGGCAGTAAGTTGCCTGGCAGCTGATCAACATCCAAACGCCGGGTCCGTCCATCCCGTCCGCACAGCATCCGAGCTAACGGTGCCTGCCGATCGATGGTTGGTCACCACTGCCGCATGGACTCCTGCGATGTTCTTTCTTCTCGTTTGCAAGCGACCGACATACACGAGAGCGCGTCTTCTCGAACTAGCTGAGCTAACTGCCGCTGATAGTGGTGACGATGCCGACTTTGGCTGCAATTTGGCGTGGTCTTGTCGACGGGCAAAGGAAAGCTGCTTTGGACGCTGGTTGAGGCTCGTTGTTGTTGTTGTTGTCGCCGTTGTTGTTGTTGTTGTTGTTGTTGTTGCTATTGCTGTTGCTGCTGCTGCTGTTGTTGCTGTTGTTGTTGCTGTTGTTGCTGTTGTTGTTGCTGTTGTTGTTGTCGCCGTTGTTGTTGTCGCCCTTGTTGTTAGACTTGTCAATAGTTGACCGGGGTCACAGCGCTCCGTCTGTAGAACTAGAGCTAGTAAGACGATCGAAGTCGAACGACCATTTTACTAGTGACTTAAAGTCTGAGCGCAAAATACACACGTCGTTCAAAGAAGATGTACTTCCTGATCAGGGGTACGGGCGGATCTCACGACCAGGCGTTCACTGTTGTTGTCGTTCCCATTAGTGTTGGAGTACATGCAACCTTGATTGCTGGCTTCTGAAAGCTACCAAGGTGTACAACACAGAGTGTGTACTCACAGTGCTACTGAAGCGGTGTCACGCTGCCTGCGACGCTGTCTTTGGTTATTCTCGCCGTCGTTTCTCATACTTCCAGCTTAGTTGACTTAATTATGCTACTTAAGCCTAATATTTTTAACTAAACGTAAATGCGAACAAAGTTCACCTGGACAAATTTGTAATATACATTTATGAATAAAGAATTAATATAGTCAAAAAATTATGTCTTTATTCTTATTACTCATCCACCGCGCCCACGGATGTGCAGGCTACACTGCTCTATATCTGGGCGTGGTTCGTCGCCCAATGGATTTCTTTCACACTGCGCAAGGCTGGTTTTTCGCGTTGGATGCAGTCGACTTTCAATTCACGAACATCTAACTTCCAAATGCTTGTGTAGGCTAATGAACCGCTGACTACACCTGCCTCGGAGATAGGTTTCCTGCTATTCACTACATCGCCATTGCATTTCTGCAAAGTTTAGCATGGCTTTTTGCCAAGGGTCCAATGACAACTCGCCCCGGTCCCGCCGATAAAAAACAGGGAAAATTAAGACTTTCCTAACGACTGACCCTCTGAACGTAGTAAGCTAGTGCGCACCCGCGTCTCGCGAATTATGCAATAAACTCCATTCAACTGCACCCTGCGAGCTGCGCCTAATATGAATTGTCACATTCGAAAAACTTGTTGTTATTGTTGTTTTTGTGGTAACTAGTTCATATTAGATGCTTCGGCAATTCGGGCGAATTATTTTATTTACCATTATCTGGCGACGTAAGGCTGAGCCATTGCGGCAACGCCTTTTCACGAGTTGAAGTTTGAGAAGAAGTTTAGGCTTTCTCGTACTCAACTACGTGCATATTGGTTCTATGTTTAGGGTGACAGCTTTTGTGATTGCTGGCAAAAAGAGCAATACATAATTTGCTTAAATTGAACAATTAGAAGAGCGAGAGGAGCATGAACCAATCTGCGAATTGCCCTTTATGAACGCAGTTTGTTAGACTCTCGGTCATAAAATTTACGACTAATAAACATTCGTGTAATTTTCATTGGAGCAAATTACCAAAAAGCTGAGTCCAAAGATTATCAAGTTGTGTCCTTGCTGGCTCTTTTTTTTCGGGCTATGACGCCTCTGATGGCACTAGTTATATACGAAATACATATCTGTTGAAATTATTTCTTGTGTTTACATATGCTTTTCCATATTCCTTTCTTATAAGGCCTTCCGTCTAACCTAGTTAACGTAGTTTCCATTCCGGGCAGTCGTGTTCCCTCGCACACGTCTTTAGGCTTTTATACTCAGTAAACCGCATCTTGAAATTCCTTTTTTTTTTAGATTTCCGTAAGACTATTGCCCGTGTACGGTTTTTTTCCTGTCATGGCTAATTTTAATCCACTCCGGCATTTACCTTGCCTAAATTGGAAACCATGCAAACCAATTTAAGAGTGGCCGGTCTGGGTCTCGAACCCAGTCCTCCCGAATGCAAGGCAAAGGCTTTGCCACTAAGCCATTCTGAATGTTTCTTTCCAATACACGAAGCTGGGTCACCTATTTGGTCCCTGTTTCGGCAGCACTTCATTCTTGAAGAAGAAATGTAGCCCAACCTTGTTTTATATACGCCCATTTATACATTATGAAGTATAAAGGGTAAAACCAATAGAGGTCGTTGATATGTGTTCAATTACATTGTAGCACTCTTCGGTGAAGAGACGCTACGTTAACCATGAACCATTTGCTCTAAAGTGTCCATATGCTTTACTAAAGTGCATTTTTACGTCATTCACTTTGCATTGATCTGAATATGTGACAGTCTGGTAGCACAAAGTTGGAGAAATACCGTAGATGCTCAATAGGTTTCCAGCCCTTGGCAGGATTGGAAAACTAGAAAATGTCTGTCGTAAATGCTTGTTTTGTCACATTAATTAGCGGTGCACAAATGTTTTGATATCCCCCTAACAAAAAACAAAAACAAATAGCTTAGGGGTGCCTTGCTATACCTAATAGACATTAGAATATAGAACGATCTAAAAAGTAATACTTATCGATGCGGGCACTAAGCAAAGCGCAGACGCGTACCCGCTCAAACGTATGTCCACCGGCCAATTAGTGGCTCCTATTTAGAGAATTTCAAAATGGCTTCGTGGTGTTAAAGTGTCCCTGATCTGCTTAATTTAAATCATTTCGTAAGCTTTCGAGTAGACGCCGTGGCTTTTGCTACTTTTTATTTGCTAAAAATATGATGTTTCAAAGTTGGGGCTTTGGCTCATTGTTCAGCCTAAAATCATAACTTCTGAGCGTTTGAAATCTTAATCAAGGACCTACGTTCATAGAGCAGTGAACGAGCATATTCATAATGTTATTGAATATCTGTGCCTTTGTAAATTCGTAAAATGAAACTCTGAATGAGTCTTCTACTCTGACCTACACTGACTAGTGTTATTATATATATATACAATATTATATCGAATGCACTTAAGATGGCAAAACATAGGAGCTGCCATAGAAACGCATTTGTACGCTATGCGCATGTAGGTAGAGAATGTGATGCGCCATCTTAGCCCCTGTGCAGTCCGCCCTGGATAGTATCCTGACAAAGGATAATGACATAGATATCTCGGTGTTGAAATGCGCTTCGATGATGACTGGACGGTGTCCAACTACACACCGCTTTGACATCCTGAGTATGGGCGACCTTGACGGCGTTCTTAGTTTTGATGAGCTTCATTTTTGTGCACGTGCCACCAAAGTTGCCCGACTTACGTCCTTACGTTGTACTCGGTCGGGTCGGTCTTGCGTTCACTCACTTTAAAACGACAATATTTTTATGTGGCGTTACTAACGGCATTCACCAGCTGTGTGTTTCGCGTTTTTATGCTGTTGGATAATTAATGCCTAGCCTAGCCTGAGATGCTGCGCTATAAAAGGAACTCCACGGCATTTCTATAAAAGTTATCATTGAAGTCCTTCTATTATCATATTTTATTTATTGCACCATAATATGTATGTATGTGAATTTATTATAATGATATATACGGGGTCTTCCGGTCAAATTCGCCCAACCAACCTTGAAGTCTATTACAATTCGGCATGAAAAAAAATTCCAATGGAACAAGGGGCGGAAATGCTTCGTTTGGAGTGACAGCGAAATTACCAAACGTGGTTGTACAAGCTTTTTATCCTGACATGTCTTCACTAATTCTGCGATTGCGATAGCCCCGAGTCATCCTATCGACAAATCAATCATACTTGCGTGTTTGGAGGGTTTGGAGATTCGCCGAATTGCATTCTGCGCTCGCTCAAAAGCAAAACAAATGTTGTATTGAAGATAATTCTTAAAAAATAAAATTATTTGCAATTCTTACATTTGGCTTTCACGCTCTATCACCTATTAGGAAGACATTTTCCCCCTTTTGTTCTATTGAAACACATGGTTTTTCGTCGAGTTGTACAAATCCCAAACTTTGATGGACGAATGCTGTGAGAACCCTGTATTATATATATATATATATATATATATATATATATATATATATATATATATATATATATATATATATAGGGAACACATGTCTATAAAGTATAGCATTTTCTCAAGCTAACTGCGTAAGAGAAATAGCTCTTTGACTGGTAAGAAAACTTTCGAGATCGTAAATAGGACAGGGCTGGTTGCATAAACAGCACACACAACTGACGATAGGATCGTGGAAGATAGCAGAGTTTGTTGTGGAATCCATGAAGTAAATAGTCGGTCACAAAGGGTCGCTTGGGTTATAGTGGTCACTGCCACTTCTGCGTGATCCGTGCTGGCCACTCGAAGAAGCTCCTGAAAACTGCTTAAACTTCATTTCTAAAGTTTTCTCTAAACTGAAGAAGGATTGGGGGTTTCTCCGCTGTATGACCTTATCGACCCACGACATGTCTACAGGACAAATGGCTGCAGTACTGCCAGATAAACACATATAACGAAAGTTCCTATTTATATTTTAAGAAATTATTGGTATAAGATACTAGGTTCATTCAAAGTATGTTGTGTCAACCAAGAGAACCTTTCATTCGATTCCCTGCAACGTATGCATATCTAAGACTTCATTATAATATTAGGTGCATGTACCAGCATACAGTTGGTAAATGTTTCTTACACACAAAATTATAATCTAGGGAAAACATAGCGCCAACCTTGCTCAGAGGCACCTTTCTTTTCGCTAAGACTCTGGACGGCGCAACAAGGAGCGTAAGGTTGATGATAAACTTATGCACATACAAGGAGGTGTCTTATGCACCAAAAGAGTTGAAAAAGTAAATGTACGAATAGTACCTTCTGTTGAGTTTCGCGGCGCTGATTAATTGAGGCAGCGCAGCCGAGGGAAGACACTTAGACAACGTAGTAATCTTACAGGATTATGGGCCATTCGCGGCATGGAGCACGTGTGGTTTATGGGATGTGTTCACAGCAGGTCAACCTCAAGACTTCCAGCACTGTTTAGTTTGTTGTTGTTGTTCTGTTGTTGTTGTTGTTGGCGGCATATTTTTACATACATTTTCAAAATAAGTAGCAGGAAGAAAAATGATGCCAAAAATCGTCAGTGCACCAACAGGGAAACGACCGAGACTGGCAAACTTCAGCCAGCAGTGTCCCACCGTTCATTCATTTTTCTATCTGCTATCCGTAGTAATTCTGTAAGAACTGCTCGAGGTGCGCCTTCAAAACCGAGAACCCCTGGCAACATTACGTACCTCATCCGTAAGCCGCCGCTACTGCCCAGCCATTTTGGGCGTGGTCTCCATCTCTCGACCCCAATCTACTCACTGCTTAGTTACGTCGCTTGCACAACCACCAGTAGTAGACCACACGTCGTGATATTGGGGGGGAAGGGGCTACATGCGGGTATCCATCCGGTTTGTTAGTTAACTTAGTTAACTCACAAACATCCAGAAAACAAATCAATTTCATCTACTGGTAAGGTGTACCTTTACCTAAACGGCGTGAGGATACGCATATATATATATATATATATATATATATCGTCTTGTTCTTAATCTAGAATCAATTCAAATAGTTCTCAAACCTCTTGTTCTTCAATCTAGAATAAAACGGGCAGTTGGCGCAAACTTCAAAACAATTTAGCCGTCTTAACTCCAGCTCGTAACAAAACATGCTAACAGCGTAATTCCTTTGTTTGGCCACAGGTGACGTTAGTGAAATGGAACGAGCCATACCAGAAGCTGGCTTCGTGCGACAGCAGCGGGATCATTTCGTGTGGATTAAGTATGAGGGTCGGTGGTCGATTGAGCTCATCAACGACAGAAACACACAGGTATGATTGTCCCGGTGACGGTATTTATAGATTGCCCTGCATCTGCGACGTCTGACCGATACGGTCGGTTGCCGTGACCGCCATTGTCTTGTAGCGTCCGATGCAGGTGCAGATCGTAATTATTCACCAGCATGCATCTTCCTATGTCTCTTGCCCATTTATTGATAGACAAATGGCGCTACCCTATCAATGTCAAGGCAAATTCAATGCATGCGCCATAAAAAACTGCGGGCATCACTGACACCCGCAGTCATGGCGATATAGAGGTGCTAGGCTAAGGTGGGACATTTCCAAAAGAGAGTCTACAAAACAGCCCCGCCCAGCCACGAAATGTAATAGACAACGTTCGTTTTAAAATTTGCTTTTTTTCTCAACCAGTAAAAACAACAATATATACATACAATACATTACTTCAATATAAACAATCAATAAAAAAATGCCTACACAATAAAATATTATTATCATAAGTTAAAACTTGACAAAAAAATCGTTTCTATAAAAATGTGAAATCATAATTATTATACACAAACCTAACGAGCACCACAAACCATCATTACTAGTCTCTGGGGCGCTTTATTGATTATCAGCTCAGTTACAGCTGATCCCAACTATCACACACATCTGTGGTTAGGATAGGGAAGCTAGTAACCGTTATAAGGACCGTCGTCATAGAGGCCAATGATATTATATGAGACTCAAATTTGGCAAGTCCTTGTAATGCATAACCTCGAAGTAAATACCAATCTTCGTCCCGATTAAATGCAACAGGAACTCGTCCCCAAAATGTGCCACAAAAATGTGACTTCCGTTTGCAGGATTGTCTTATTTCATCCTGTCATACTTTGCGTTTCTCGTTTTTCGTGGTGACGGTGTACCGCACCGTATATTGATTGCTGTTGCAGGTGACCGACTTTGCCTGGTCGCACGATGGCCGCATGGCGCTTATATGCTATCAGGACGGCTTTGTACTGGTGGATCGGTCGCTGGACAGCGATACTGGTCCTCGATGCTCAACCTGGATGCAACCATCTCCTGTGGTGTCTGGGCACCCGACGATCAACAGGTCGGTTTTTAAATACTACAAAGAGCACCAGACTTTAGCCGAAATCATCAGAATAAAAGAGAGTCATAAGTATGCGCAGCGGTAATCAATGCAGTCGAAATCGCCGCTTCTATGTTTAATCTGCACAATGCTAATTGATAACACTGAAGATGCTGGTGCTGATCAAACACAGCGAATATCTGTGTTGCTGTTTTACTTTAGAGACGTATATGAGAATATTCACCGGCTTGTATCACTTAAAATTGTGACTCATGATAGAGCTAGAGTGCCAAATCGGTGCGGTGCGGTAATCTTAAACTGCGCATTATTAGAGTTTATCGTCTCCGAGCGCAGGAGTTTACGAGCATAGTGGAAATGAATAAACTAGTTAAAATGGCAATTCGCCTCGAAATGGATTTTGGTGACGTCGGTATGGTAAATAGCTCTACTTATACATGTTTAAATTAGCTATTTGGGACGTGTAGCGCCGACATTATGATACCCGGAGATCTAAGATGATAACGGATATTTAGTTGGCTTTCGCATGATGCTAAACCAACATCGAAGCGGGACGTAAACACTCGCACACGAGTTCCATGGTGGGTTAGCGTAGGTGCGCTCCGACGTGGTGAAAACTTCAGAGCGACTGAACAACGGATGCCATCTGATCTGGGGAACATTCTTAGCATTATTCAGCTATTAACCTCCTCGTCTATATAAATCGCTGTTCAGATTGCTAAAAGTGAATCTCCACCGCTGGCCAGATTACATAGCACTGGGTTTTACGGCGCTGTGTCAGCACAATATTGTTTATTGGTCTGTCTCGCTATCTCTCTCTCTATATATATATATATATATGCATATATATATATATACCCTACCTGCTCCAGATACAGTCACAACTGAAGCTAGAAGCTATCTATTGTTCAGTAGCAACCTTACCCGGACCGCGCAGTCATTTCCGTCAGCAGGTCAACAGCACACTTCGAGGAGTGGCTCCGTACGACGTATTACTAACTAGACACCCAACGTGCCGGCTGGCCTAATCGTTAGTCATGACAAATCACCTGGACTTGGGCAGAACTCAAGGGCCAGACCCGATATCGCTTGAATTATTTCCTCTCGATTATGCCTGCGTTTGTGGATGTGGGTTGTAGATGCGTTCAGCCATCAACTGAGAGATAGATCTCAGCCACTTGGACCAGGACGTCGTCACACAACGTGCTAGCAATAGGTATTGCATACGTCTGTCTGTATCTATGTATCTAGCAATCTATCTATTTATGTATCCATCTTTGCACGTGTATATATATATATATATGTGGTATAAATATATATATATATATATATATATATATATATATATATATAAATATATGTATATATATATAGATATATATATATAAATATATATATATATATATATATATATATATATATATATATATAATATATATATTGTACAAGTTGCTGGCCGCAGTTGGGGCAAAACATTTGTTTACGATGCAACCGATGAATGCCGTTTATGAATGAGGTAGGAGACAGATAGAAGACTGAGATTTCCTTCCGCCCGCCACGGTGCCATCTCGAGCCAGAGCATAGTCCAGCATATCTCTCTCAAAGGGCAGACAGCACCCCCGCACTCATAGTATCACTTTATTACTACGATACCTACTACGACACTACTGATTACTAGCCAGTGCCTCGGCCTCGAGTGCCGGGTGTGTGGGCGGGGCAGGGGGGGGGGGGCGACTATTATGCTGAATCTCGTGATTAATTTATGATACATATTGGGCTAACCAAAGAAACGAACAACGTATTGCATTCATAGCTATCTGGCTACTATTCGGCTGGCTATACTCGTGTTATCGGAACGGAACAAGCGGTTGCGTATTCAATTGATATAGTCTATCCTCTGGTAATGCATGCCCTAAATGAACGGTACTACTATCATATGAGCCTGGGAGATGCAAGTAAGCTGTGGGGTCAGCCCGTTTGTGGTATTACCAACATACTCGTTCAACAATGCAAACGTACGAATTAGCCTATAATTGGACCAAATTCGAATTGGTCTGTAATTGGCCTTTATTGACGGCTGTGCCCACACTGAGTATATATAAGGATGATGTG
>QVRM01004103.1:0-29695 GCA_003439945.1 Dermanyssus gallinae
CTGTTCCTTCTCTGAGATAGGCTAAACGGGCACGAAGGCGACCCGGACGGGTGAGCGCCCGACAGTTGATAGACCGCGCCTGATTGGTACAGTTTGCAGCAAGATGACCTGAGGTGCCGCACTTTTGCAAATTTGCTGTTGTGTACACCGTTCCGCGAAGTGCCCAGGCCGTAGGCATTTGGGCAGAGCCTAGGCTGATCAGGTTCAAGCACGACCTGGTGTGATTGAAAAAATAATGATGTTGGGGGTGTCGGGTAAACGAAAGGATCACTTTTACCCATAGGGACCCTAGCACCGCCGTGCAACCGCGTAAGTCGTTCACCTGACTGACCAAAGCGGTGCTAGTTCCTTTAAAATTTCGTCCTCTGTTAGGCAGGTTGGAACTTTCTGAATAGTTGCTCGAAACGACGATAATCATGGACAGTGGACAGACACCGAAAAGTCTCCAATATTTGTGATTGGCAACAGCTTCTGAGTCGATTCTACGTCAGGAAGCCACACTATAATAGACTTGCGGTCCCCGGATATCTTGGACTTGGATGACAAGGAGAATTTGTGCTTGTATATAGTTAGCAGCGAGCCATCGGGGAATTCTGTTCGGTGCACTCCGAAGTCTCCTTTCGTCGAATGATTACTTTGAACGCACCTACCGAACCGTCGAATAAATCTTCCTTAAGTTTCTCTAAATCCCGTTGCTCTCTTGAGAGGGTCTTTTTCTCCCTTCGGGATGTGACGGTCACGAATCCATCATTTTGTGAGTTCTTCTGAGTGTCGGCTTGCTTTCTGGTGGCGAAGCTGGCTTCCTTCGCTTGGCGCCAACGCTTGGTTGGTATGCTGAGGTTGTTTTACATGGTACATCTGTGTCCATCGTCGGGGCAGATCCAATGTTCTCAGTCGTTCCCGTTAGTGGATGCTCGTTAGACGCAGACGCGGAAGATGCACACTGCCGTAGGCGAGCCATGTCCAGGGTTGGTGGAGGCGAAGGCCCTCTTGAACTGCCGGGGGCATTTTAGCGGCTTTCCGCTGAACGTTCTCTCGCAGTGACCGACCAAATGGATAGCTGACTTATATTACAACTACGTGGTTCGCTCCACTGGCGTAGAAAAAAAAATTACACCGCGGGATTCGAACCGAGTTCGTTTGGCTGACGATTCCTCGCGCGACCACTTAGGCTACGCTGTTTGTTGACACCACAGTACGGCTATCTAGCCTGCGCCGCCGGTTGTAGCCACATGTAAACAAAGATGATCTGTACGTTTGTCAATAGAACGGTTACGAATAGCCCTGCGCACTAGAAGAGATTACAACTCTTGGGCACGCTTAGGGCCAATAAAACACTTCAGGATGCACAGCACTGGAAAACTCTGCTACACAGGCAATCTCTGTGGTAGAGATCACTGTAGACAAGGCGCTCGAACTTATTAAATGCCACCAATGTAGAAGAGCGAATCGCACGTACGTCCGCTCCCAGCGAATCGAACGCGAGAAAAAAATAAAATTGTATATATTTATATATATATATATATATATATATATATATATATATATATACAGTTGCTACTGGCTTACGTCGGGAGCGCATCGGATGCGGTGAACTACGTCTGAGTTGGTGTTTTTTGTGTTACCAGTGTCTTGCTTTGTGCCGTGTTGAGTATGGGACGAGTCCTCAGTTGTGCCTGCCTCCATCAGGCCCGATGTTGAGGCCCGGTGCACTGTGTACGCCTCTTTTTTCACGTTTTTTGGAAGTTGACTTTGACTGTGTGCCGAACGTTGTGTTGGCCGGCCGGTTTGCGGCCGCTTGCTCAACTATTGAACAGTTGCCCTGCACGAACTGTCGTATCTAGTCATCATTAGTCAGCTACTTGCATACAATCGTTTAGAGACAATTGCGGCATATAGTGGCCGAAAATTTCGGTTGTCTGCAAGGAATCACTGTCTTCCACAGTAACAATGGTTAACGGGAAGATAGTGGCCGAGAAGAGGGAAAGGGCCGGCTTGAGTTGTACACTCAAGACTACGGCCAAATTGAAAGATAGAAAAGCGAAGTTAGCTGCTCTGGCTCGTAACAAGGTGACGGCACCGAAAGCGGCGCCAGTTGGTGGAAATCAAACGGAGTCTGTACCGTTAGTCGTGGATGAAGTTTCTGAGGATGTGCCGTCTCCAGAAGTTGACGTTTCTACGGACTGCAACGTTGGAACTGACTGCGGCGAACAGATCAATGATGCAAATTTGGTGAACGATGATTGGAAGGTGGTAGTCTCCAAAATACTACCAAGCGTCTTCAAAAGCTAAAAGAACAAATCGGTGCTATCCGATCTAAATCGTTCAATCAGCCAAAGGGCCTGTTTCGTGTAGTTATTGCGCGAAGAAGCGATAAAACAATTAATGGGACTCACTGCTTCTGCAAGTGAGCCGTTCAATGACAGGCTACTCTTATTGTGCAGTGAGTTGCACAGACTCTACCCACTCGCTACATTGGAGTCAAATGCTGCATCTTTACGCCTGGTTTAATAACATTGACGAAGCAACGCCGCGGTACAGTTATCGACTCTCCTCGACATTCCGGTTGTGGGCTAATGCAAAAAGATCTCGATGGATACCGTGCCAGAATAAACAGAAGTTGATAAAGGTATTTACTGATGAAGACATTCTATCCTGCGCTTAAGGAGGCGGGTGTTCGTCTCGGCGAAACGAGAGAATATTATAAAGGAGGACAGGATCTACCGCGACAATCGATCCCTACTGACAGGGTCATGCTTCAATTTAATAAGGTTCCACCGAGTGAAGTGTTTTCTCGCTTTTAGGTCACATAAGTCACGATGTGTACGCGGGAACCCCTGTCTCCTGCTATAAGTGTTTGAGACTAGGCCACACTGCAAAATATTGCCGTATGAAGTACATGTAAGAGATGTGGTCAAGCTGGTCACCTCGCGCTAAACTGTAAACACAGGCAAAATGCGTAACTGGCGCGAAGGTCCCACGCATCGTCCTCGCTGACCTGCCCTATCCGACTGTGCGAGATAGAGAAACGCAAAGCCCTGATGAGAATGGTCGCTTCATTGCAACAGTTAGAGCAGTAGCATCCTGAAGCAACTCAAATCAAGGTAGTCGACTCGTCGCAGCAGGTTGTTACACCCGACACCTCATCCGCTTCAACTTCCTCGTCGGAATCAGCCGCATCTCTCCACCTACCTATGGCTGCTGTGGTGAGATCACTTGTCGGTGAAAACCTCAGCTGGTCCCGACGTCCGTGTAAATCTACCAGGATCAACATCTCTCCCTAAAAAGCAGATCCGTACCGCTGAAAAACTGGCTACGACTACTGCCACTCCTAAACAAAAGGGACGTGACTCCAACATATCTCATCCCTGAAGCACATCACGAAGGTTTTGAGTATTGTATCCCCGAAGGCTGCAATACGCCTTAAAAAACTAATTGTGGTTCTCACCCCGTTGTTGTCAACTCTTTCGAGTTAACCTAGGATTTCTTATTTGGGTTTTTACTATCTTGATGTTCTCACAACTACCTATTTTTATCAATAGCATTGTGTAAATTTATATAAATCAAAATGCACACGTAATGTGAAGTCACTGCCAAGTCTCGAATGACGTCAGACTTGAGCCGAGTAGTTTAGCTTTTATCCATTTTAACGCGGGGACTGGAGGGTTAAAGAAATCCGGTCAGCTGGAGTTATTAGATAACTTTTTAAACGATGAGGGAGCCCTATTTGATACGGCAGTGGTTAGTGAAACGTGGCTAAAACAATGCGATCAGGCGTCTCACTCAATAAGCGGTTTCGAATTGGTTGCGTCGGGCAGAGACCTGGGGAGATTGGGCGGCGGTGTCGGCATCTATGTGCGTTCCACCTGTAGTATTTATCATCGCGCTCTGTTTGTAGTTCTGATGGCAATGTACAGGTGGTACGTTTGCATTTGAAAAAACTGGACGATCTTGAATGTTTTATTGTAGGCTTTTGTTCCAACCATGTGTCCTGTAAAGACACCCTATTGAATGCTCTAGACGATATGTTGCCAAAATGTATCTCTACTCCTGTCATTGTTATGGGCGATGCGAATGTCTTCTCTCAAGCCCGCAGCCGAGTGACTATACTTCATTCTTTTCCGCAAGAGACTTCCCGCATCTCGTACGTGTATTGACCACATTGCTGTTTCTAATTGCTCAAGATTGCTACTGTCCAGCCTGTGGTTCTCGAAACTCTTATTTTTTCTGATCATTACCCGGTTCTCTTATCTCTTTCTGCCAACTCCGCCGCTGCTAAACCGTTGGCCGAATTGGTCCCAAACCCACGTAGAAGTCACAATAGAGCTAAAATTGATTTGTTTCTATATCGCTTACAAGATGTCTCGTGGTTAGCAGTTTATGATGCAATAGACGTAAATTCGGCTTTCGATGTGTTCTGTAAAATCCTGCTTCTTATGTACGAAAAGTCATTTGATTTAGTGGATCCCCTTGCTTCTGATAGTTCCCGCAAGGGGAATCAATTTGCTTTCTCTCCAGGTTTACGACGACTGCGTCGCAGAGTTAATAAATTGTACCGCAGACATCGTAAGATAAATTCGATAGATTCTAAAATCTCCTACTTAAACAGTCGCCGCCGCTACCTCAATGCAATTCGAGCCGCGAAAACAGCATTCTACCGCAATCGCTTTGCTTCCTTGCGCGATGACTCCGCTCAACTCTGGAGATTCATCAACGGAATCTGTGGTAGGCGACTTGAATCAGTGGATTTACCGTCCACGTTATTAGTTGGCGAGAATAAAACACTAGAAAACCCCAGTTGAAATTGCAGACGAGCTAAACCGTCACTTTGCCACGTTAGGAAATACTACGGTCGCTCACCTCGAAAATAGCAGAGATATAGAAACTTTGCTAGACGAGGTATGGGAAAAAAATGGCACAGTGTTTTCATTTTCTGCTGTTTCTGTTCCTGAGGTCCTTGGCGTCCTTCTTAGTTTTAAAGCAAGCTGGAGTCGAGGCGTTATGGGAGTGCCTGCAAAACTGTTAAAGCTGGCAGCTCCATCAATTGCAGGACCTCTAGCTGCCATTATAAATCGTTCATTTGAATCTGGGAGCTTCCCATCACGGTTTGAAGGATACGGCGGTGTTTCCGTTATTAAAAAAAAAGGGTGAACGAACCGCGCAGCCAATGATAGACCGATCTCGGTCGTTGATTATATCTCAAAGGTCATCGAGAAACTGGTTGTTGGTTAGATTAGATCGATATTTAGAGTCGATCAAATTCCTTTCGCCTAACCAGTTCGGTTTTCGCAGGGGTAGGTCGACTGACCTCGCGCTGGCCCACTTATGGCAGCGGGTGTCAAATTCGATTGAGGCAAATAAGTTTTGTCTCGCAGTTTTTCTCGACGTGTCGGCTGCTTTTAACTGCCTTGATCATTCCCTTCTGTTCCAAATGCTCGCTCAGCTGGGTTGCTCCGCGCAGGCTGTTGACTGGGTTAGATCCTATCTATCAGGACGGAGACAGGCGGTACGAGCTGGTCAAATGAAAAGCTGATGACACTACGCTACTGTTCGGAGTGAATCATCGAAACTTTAATACGGACTTGCACCAGTCGATTTTAAAGGTTGATAACATAATTCGCATTTTTAACAGCTTTGGACTAGTTGTCAATGCTAGTAAAACGAATTACATAATTTTTCGTTCATCGCCAAGGCAACTGGCATTTCCTGACAACTTAATACTCAAGACACGGAACATTGAGCTATCGCATACCGCTAAGTGCCTGGGCTCGTTCTCCAGGAAAACATGAGGTGGCATCCTCATCTGGATTATATTGCACCTAAGTGCTATGCAGTAATAGCTGCGCTGTGTAGAATGAAAATGATTGGGGTCCCATAGAGGGTCTACTTATGGTATACAAAGCCGTATTCTTACCAGTGCTATGCTATGGTATTCTTCTCTGGGGTGGTGGCTACGATGGAATTCTCCGGAGAGCCAAAGTGATACAGAATGATGCACTTAGAGCAATTTTTTCAAGGAAGCGAAGGGATTCGGTCCGTGACTTGTTTAATCGTTTTAATCTACTTACTGTGGAAAGCATTTACACGCTAAGGGTTTTAATGTTAGCATACAACATTTCGCAAGGTATTGTGCCCACGGAAGTCGCATTTCCACTAATCCCTACCCTCAGCCGAACATCAACTAGGCGTGCAACAACTTTTGCAGTACCCTCTGTGTCCCTGAAGTCCAGTCAGCACGCACTTGCATGCCGTCTTCCGAAAACCTGGACGTGCATTCCCAAACGCATTAGATGCCTAACAAGGAAACATTTCTTCGTTCGTGAACTGAAACGGTGGCTTTTAATTTCACAGTCAGAATCTGGCTTGTAATCTAGGTAAATTCGGAATTGGGATGGTAGTGCTTTGTATATAGGGGCACACACTCGGCTTAGATAGTTATGTTTATACGTTGTTTCTACCCATAGTTGTGAATTCTGAAGATGCTGTACTAGTGAAGTGTACTTCGTTTGTGCGAATATTTAAAAGTGTGTAGCCTTACATGTTGTTCGTGTTCAATCAAACATACCAGCTGCTGTTTTGGTGTTCTTGTGATACCCAATAACCACGGCGATTGTGTAAAGTGCTTATAAAAGCACTCCTTGGACTTTGTCGAGAGTGATTTTCTACTTCGTTGTTTGAATCATGTTTTTTTTATTTTTTTAATAATTTTTATTTGCCGAGAACTTAAGCGTTGTGAAATGCAGTTCCGTAAATAAACCACGTTTGAAATTGAAATTGAAAATTGAATATATATATTATGTATATATATATATATATACAAATTCCATTTATTCACACATTTAGTGTCGATAATACCTAAGTACCAAGATTTGGCTCGGCGTCAGGAGCTCACAAATGTAGTTACAAGGATTGTATAAAATATATAATACAGACATATACAATATACAAAGTTATGATGACATTAAACGGGCCAACTGATTTAGAGACCCAATGTTTCTACAAACAAGACCGTGATATCTAGAGCATTCGGTATGACAATATTTATATCTGCAGTCTACATCGGGGCCGTGGAAGCCTTCTGCACTGTATGGGTTGTGGTGGTAGCCGTGTACCGAAAAATGCACTATCACATGGCGGTTTGGCCGGCCGGGCCCTTTCCACGCGTCGTCAGTCATTGCCCATTGCCCCCATTGGGTGTTATGAAGATATCAGGATCTATGTCGACTAGTTTGTCCTCCTGAAGCTGAATAAACGCTTTGTATGCCTCTGTCCCCTGCAGCCCATACACCCTCCGTATGTCTTCTGCGAATAGCGAGGTCCCTGTCAGTACATAAATCAGGCGGTTGCGAGCGGAGGAGTGCAGGCCCAGCACTCGCTTGAATACGCGGGCTTAACTTTCTCCAGCGTTGCGAGGTTGTTCATCTTAAGGTGTCGCCATATCAATTGCACTCCGTATGTAGCCGTTGGCGCGACTTTAAGATGGAATAGGCGCAGGGCGGGTGTCGATGGAGAGCTTCTGGGGCACTTCGATTATTGTTGACGCAATTAGAGCCTTTCTCACCCGATGTTCAACTTGCAGGCGAAACGCAGTCCCTGTTGTGGTGAGAGTTATGCCGAGGTATGTAAACTTGACTGGCGCAACCCCAGCCGGAGTTCGTCGCTCCGGCCAGCCAGGCGACCTCCTCTGCGGAATTTGAGGGCCTCTGTTTTACTGTTGTTGATGGTAAGACCAACCTCTCTGACGTACCTCGACATTGTGTTTATTGCTTGTTGCAAGTGGTGCCTGCTCGTACTGAGCATCACCAAATCATTAGCGTACAGAATGACTTCGACGACGCGGATGTCTCGTGGTGATCCGTAATCACCTAGGCCGAGACCACTTTAAAAGTGTGCCCGAACGGGGGCCGCGTTTCCACGTTGTATGTCGAGATCCAGACGTTGTTTAAAAAGGACGACGATCTGGTATCACCGGTTGACTGATTTAACAAAGTGCTGACTTTGTGAATCAGCTGCCTGGTCCGAACACCATGAGCACTCAAGGTCTAAAGGCAAGAGGCCAGAATTTGTGGGGATACCTAATTGATGAGTATTTTCTTAGTTTGCTGGTCTTCGCAAGGTGGGCTGCATAACCGGCTTCGGATGCGCCGCCACAGACCATAGAAAGTGCTAGGGAGTCGGTAACGGTTGTATCCCAAACCAGCATTTTGCCTCGCTCGAATGGTGTAAGTGTCATCTCGTCTGGACGCCTGCCATCCTCCACGCAGAGGCCCGGGGGTTCGAGGATGCACGGACGACCGCATGACCTAATGGTTCTGCTGAAGGTCTCATTGATAGCGGCATGTCTAGGGCGTCGGCCTGCGCTGATGATACAAGATAGGCTTTGATGTTTGTTGTATATCACGCTAATAATGGAAGTAGCATATATAAAACAATACATATGCGCGTATAAGTGCTGGTCTTACAAATTAAATACCATAGGTAAAAAAATCAGATGTAGAAGGAATAACATAGATTAAATTAAATTACGACATTCTCAAAATATGCAAAAATACACTGGGTTAAAGTCAACACTATTGTCTAATACGCATTTTATTTTTAATGTGTTGTGTATAAGTGTAAGTCGTAATCACGCACTGACGATTTAATGTGAAAACCGTATATTAATGTACGTTGTTTAATTGATTATTTGCTTGGCATGTTTACATCAATACACGTGTCACTTTTTCAATTAGGGTAACATATATATTAGCTACGTAGTCGCATCATATCAATTATCCTCCAATACCTACTGAGTATTGGCCTTCCATTGGAATAACTTCTTCTTTGTAATGTCGACCTGGTTCTCTCTAATATTTGGTCCTGAAGCTAGGACCTCCGATAAATCTATATCTCTGCTTCCCCCAAGGCTGTATATTATTTTACAATGTGTCCGATTGACTCATTCCCTAGCCCGCAACCTCGAAATTCTGTACTCCCCCCTCCCTATTTTAGCTCTTTTTATCCTTGTATCCAACATCCCTGCCCTGGCATCTGCCAATAACCTACTCGTTCTCGAATTATCGCATTCCACCTTGCCCTTTTCCTTTTTTCCTTTTTATATATACCTGCCACAGACAATCTGAAACCCATCTCCAATTGCCATTTGCCCGTATATAACTTATTTATCCTTAATTTCACTATTTTATCCGATACCCTCGCTCCTGTCCATTGCTGCCTAAGCTTCCTAGCTGCAAACTCTACTCTGCGATCCCACTTAGTCTTACCCTTCAATGCCGCCTTCACCAGATGCACATGTTTAACATATCCTTTATTTTGTGGCATGTTTAATTCATATACTAAATTGTAGCGTTCTTTGTACTTACTTGTTTTTCGTATGAATTTTGACATCCCCCTTTCTCATTAAGAAACTTCCTGGCGCAGTTAAATCGATAACCCAATGCAAACCTTTTCATTTTTCTTGTGTTGCTTCTAACTTTTTCTCTTTTAACTCTGTATTTTTTGTATAGGTTTCGACAAAAGTACCGTAACCTTACAATGGAGGAGGTCGATAAATACCATTGCTCGTATACTAATTTTCATATAGACAGCGCACCAACATTAGAATCAGTGAGGAGTCTTTTGGTCAAAGTCGACTTGGATTTCACCCTAAAGACTCTCACTCTTCACCACTGTAGCGACCCATACAGACCTCAAATGTGTCTTTTGGCCTACAAAAAGAGAGTAAGATCCGATGAAATTTATGTGTATTCATATATTGTAGTCTATGTTGGCTTTTCTTCTGATTTTGAAATTTTCACGTTCTGACAAACGCAAATTGATTTTAGCTACCATGCATATGTGTATGAAATAATACTAATTATGCACAACGTGCAAAATTACTAAATTACATGACACTGGTGTCGTTGTCCGACATAGGACCCCGAAAATGTGCGACTGCAAAACAACCAATCTTTTTTAACAGAAATGATGAACACCATCGTGTTTGCAAGGAAAGTCTGTTACATCTGAAGGCCAAACAACGCCGGCTAGAAAATGCAACATGGTCATTTAGACTTCGCAACAATTTAAGTTATCAAATATTATCAATTTTCACACTCAATGCTTCTAAATCATTGCCATATGGTTCACTTATATATATACACGGCGCATTTTACGACGATAATTTAGTTCCAAATTCATGGTGATCCGTGGCTGCGGAGTCTTTTCCGTTTTCCGGCAATGTCAAGATTAAGTGCACGTGATTGATCTGATGGGGAAGGTCATTTATGCATACATTCAGTCTCAACATACCCCCGCAAAGCCCATAATTACTCCGCACGCATTGATCGGATCACCAGGGATTTGGTACGACAATGACCACAATATGAAATTTGCGCATTTGCCTGAACCTTTTAGTTTTTAGCTCTGTGAATGGTCGTAGGCTTATTGTTTTGGAGGGTTAAATACTGTTACGTACTTTCGCTGTGAGTAGGGAAAAAGGAATAATCCCATTTCCCATGTCGAGCAGTGTGGGACTCGACCCTAGTGGATGGATGTTTGTCCTCTAAGACGCATATTTACTAAACGTACTTCACCTCTTAAGCTTCACTCTCTGATTGCCCAGACTTCTATAGAACAGTACTATGGGCCATAAGGACCAGTGGCGAGTGTCATTCGAATTATCTGACCGGGCTCACCCACGGGTTATCCTACCTTTTGACGTGCCTTACCAACACCTCCAAAGCCGCGTCATTAAAAGTTAGGTGTTCTTCTAGTATAACAGGCAAAAATCTTGCTCTCCTAAAATGTCCTAAGACTTAGTTTTCTTCTTTGTACCTCCGTAACCATAGCTACTTCTAGTTTCGACCCAGAAATAGTGCCGCAAATGTCGCGTACGGACTTCGTAACGAATTCTTTGGGCGAACTACTTTACTGGCACGTCAGGATAAAAACTGGGAAAGCTGGGTTCGGTGTGATTAGCATGGGGCTTGAAGGCAACAGCTGCAAGAAATGGGCCTAACTTCACAATTAATTAGCGTTGGTAAAATACTGGAAATTGTTCTTATTTGATTAGTGTGGTGTACTAACGCATGTTTTGTACAACTATCCACAGGTCAAGATTGATGACCCAATTGACTACGCAAATTTAAAAACGATCTTACACGCCTTATTTGACAAGGATCCTCCACCGCGCGATTACTGGCTGATGGACTATACGAGGCTTGGGTCACAATGCGTCCTGGAAAAATTGTATTAGTGGTAGAGAGAGACGTCCTACGTAACGGCTGGCTGCACTCCGAAACTTAAGTTTTGTTCTGCGCAAGGGATTGTGTTCGCGCACGGCAGGCGATGCCTGTATATTTTATAAAGAGGATTTCACCCTATTTAGGAGCCATGCATTGCTGTGGCAAATGTCGCTTCGTTTCAGCTCTGGATTGTTGCTATTGGTGCACATGTAGTGTATATTTCAGTTTTAAAGAAAAGAAACACATCACATAATATAGATTTTGTGTTCTCTTCTGCATATTTTAGTTATACTTGTAAAATCTGGTAATAAGTTGGTGGAGGGTAGGTAAAACTAGGATGTCAGCATTTCAAACTGTGTATACTCAAAATAAGTACTTTATTACAGAATTATACTGACTAGACAGATGAGAGAGGACGTTTATTTTCGGTCACTAGGCAAACTAACAACTGAACGGAACGTAGGATGTCTTCTTGGCTTGATTAGGTAGCATGATCCATCTTTTTTTTTGCAAGTAATATCTGAATTTACGCGAATAAAGGGTTTACATGAAGTTGGAGGGGGGGGGGCAAATTTATAATAATTACTTCAGAGGGTCAACCACGAGATGTTTCCGGCTTTGCCAATGTTTGCCCTGTGCCATCTTTAGCAGTTGGTGACAGGTTAAGTGGTATAGGGTAGTACTACATTGGACGGGATCCAGTGAGCAATTAGCGTAAAGAAACCTCCTCATATGGGACCCCAGTATTTTATTATTTTTACATTTTGGCATACTAAAAACCCAGAAAAAGTAATAGGGAAATCCTTAAATGTGTCGTAGAGTGTACCGACTAGGACTCTGGTCAGATAAGTGTCTAATTTTACCTTACTTCGTTGTGGTCTTTCGCGAGAAATTTTCGCACTCGCACTACTCCTGCATCCTGGCGGTGATATTAGGACCAATTCTGGTCTTATCTATGCCACGTTAGGTAGTGTTAGCAAAGAAGATTTCAGACTGTTTGTATTAGGTGCTCCAAATGCTGTGCACACGCACTATTGTTTAATGTTCTGGAAACGGATTAAACAAAAATGATGTTTTTTTCTTTTAAACAAAAAGAATGTTTTTAATCTTTCATTTTGCAACTCAAATAGGCAAACCATTTAGTATAAACAGTCTGCAGTTGTTAAAAAACTTAAAAAGCTGAAATAGAAGAAAGAGGGGAAAAGCAAAAAGCCTACTGCAGCTATTGCATTTGCCCTCGTGCATCGGCGTAGAACTAGTTGTTCACATCAGTGTTTTCAACCAGGCGGGCTAAAGGGTGTTCCAATTTAGTCAAGTCAAAAGCACCTTTATTGAAGGGACATATATGCCTACGTATACATTGTTTCTAATGAACTATTTAACACCTGAATATAATTATTATTAAGAATATACATCAGGTCTGTCGATTTTGCAGACTTCGTGGAACTCTCCACGAGAATGTGTTGTTTACCTTTACTAAGCGTGCAACTTCCAGTGGCCTAACATTCACTCCACCTCGCAGTCCATTATCTATATATTTAAACGTGGTCTGGCCAGTCCCGAAATAGCACAATTTTTTGTACAGCGATAGATCACCTCGTTCGTGTAACGTACGTATTTTATTTTCACAAAGCCTTTAGCAAGGGGGCTTTACTACCATCACAGGTAAGTGCTCCATTACAAGAAAACAACCTCGCCTAAACCGGCAGCTTACGAGGAAGGTTGTGTATGGTTATACCTACAAGCTAGACGCCATGCAAACATCCTGTTAACAATCGTTTTCTTATCAACAGTTACTGACTGGATATTGAGCCCGGCGCGAGTCCTTGTTTTGGTAATATTGAAAAACTTCGCCGCTCTCTCAGGCTGCTTAGATATCGGAGTAAACGTGGATTTGTCAATTCTTTCTAACATGGATGCAATATCTTTACATTCTCAACACGCCTGACATTTCTTGTGAAGTTTAGTAAGCGGACCGGCAGAACATGTTGCTTATATAATTGCTTATATACATTTATGTGCAGGGAGGGTTTTTTTTTTTAACACAATACAACGAAAGATCCAGTTCAGCCTCCGTGTGGACAGGCCTGCCACCTCTAAAATGTGAGAAGTATAGCTAACAGAAGAGTACAGTTTGCCAATATCCCTTAATTTTAATACACGTCTTAGTCATTAGCACCTCTGAGCCCAACGCGTATTTGTGTTAAGGGTTATTGTGGCCAAAATGTAAAACGGCACACTTATTAACAGATAGCCTAAGATCGGAGCCACTTACACCACTCTATGAAAGCATCAAGTGTATTTTGAAGAAATCCGGCATTCCTAACATGATCTACAGTTTTATACATTTTTACATCGTCAGCATGTATGTCTGTTTGCCTGGCTGGGGCATTATATATTTCAAGGATTCAGTATACAGTAATCTAGTAGTGCCCTGAGGGCAACTCGACGTCATTTCAGCAGTGGAGGATAGACAATCATTTACCCTGACTCTGATAAAAAAAAAATGTAGTTTAGATCCTTTGTGAAAACTTTACAGGCGGAGATGGAGAGATGGTCACCTGACCGCGAACATCACAGACTTGTAGATTTAATCCAAACACATGGGCAGAATATTAGTGATATTGGGTTTCCTTACTCACAGTATTTCCAGCAGTAAACGCGCCGCAAGCGGCTTAGCGTTCGTTTGCTGGAATTGCTGTATAAGCATGGCGCCGCGCTGTCGCTAAGTCACAAAGTGGGCATGCAGACGCTTGCATAACATGAGCCGGCTACACTATCTTGAGTCCAAGGAAGGTAGCGCAAATCGTATCGGACACATGGTATGAAGTATTTGGTTTTTGTAATATTTAGTCGTATGGGAATGAGAATGATCATAAAATCGAGGAACGCTTTGCACCAGTGAGCAGCCAGAG
Source organism: Dermanyssus gallinae (assembly GCA_003439945.1). NCBI lineage: Eukaryota > Metazoa > Arthropoda > Arachnida > Mesostigmata > Dermanyssidae > Dermanyssus > Dermanyssus gallinae. The sequence continues at coordinate 14,141 of QVRM01004103.1, forward strand.
CAGCGCACATCAGTGCAGTATCAACACATTGATAACACGGAAGTAAAATAGGAGATTCCAACCTCCAACAAGAAATTTAAGTACGATTTTTATTGAAATACAAATGCGGCGGCGTTTGTTGAGCTTAGTCGAAATGTCTTTTCCTCACATATTATTTGCTGACACGGTGTTTACGTCAGTAAATCGACCTTGGCTCCTGACAGCTAGCATACCGCAGAAGAAAGACAAAACAAACAAGATGACAAATTGTTTCACGGTTACTTGATGCTATTAATATCTACAATATCAACAAGATCTACGGAAATATTGATGGAAAATATGAAAAATATTGTGGAAATACCGTTTGGAAATAATACAGCTTATGGAAAATACAGTCTTTGCACTTCCTACACAAAATGCTCTTTGAGGATCACGGCGTTCTGTTATCAATATCTCTACCATGCACATTGGCGACAGGTGTCGGGCGGCTATTGCCTCTACTCACACTGAGGTGAGAGACTTTCGACGACTGTCTCTGAGTGCCGCAATGCGCTTTTTGGGTTTAAGATTGTGCCAATGTTGAGCTACAGCCCTGCCAGGGTGTGGGGCCATCTTTCAGCGGTCAATTTTGCGCAGCTAGAAAGATGCTTCACAACATATATGAAGAGCGCTCTTTGCTTGTCGTGCACGGTAATACACCGCTTTGTGTACCTGCTAGCGGGTTGCGGATCGGTCGTAGAAACAATCAGAGTCAGGCTTAAGTCATCTATGACTGAACCACTTCAGGAATTTATGTTAGTGGCAGGGAAAAGTAAACGAGGCCTCGGCTGAGGTAGCGCAGTTAGATGTGTTCCTCGCCAGGAAGCTTTGGAAAGGAGTGGCATGCACTAGCCGGCACGTGTGCACAAGGTACATTGTGGATGGCTATCATCACTTGGTGTGTTCGACTCAAGGATTTCACCAACTTGGCGATCAATGTCGTTGCCGGTTCTGCTCGCAGATATGCGCTAAATACCACGCAGCAAGTTGCCAGACGCATCGGCGGTCTTTGCACTTTCTGACCCGGTGGGACGTGTTGTGCAGCACAAAAGATTCCACGATCCTCAGGGGTGTTCTATATCTACAATCCATAAGTAGTTTTTAATTCGAAGACATAATTGAAAAAATCAAGCAATCAAATACAAGTGCAGTTTTACACCAGATGGTATACTTTGAATTTTTTTGATAAAACACTTGTAAATCAATAGCTGAACCTTGATTGTACATTTTCCAGAGATCGTATTTTGATGGGCAGGCCCCTTCCTTAGTTTGGAGGTCATTTGGAACGCCTGTTTTTAAAAAAATGCTAATCATTAGGTGGATAACTACCAGCCGGCGGCTCAACTATTCGTCACGTGTATTTTAATGAAGAAGTTGATAGTTGATCGCAATAAAAAAAAACTTTTGATTGTGTGTAACAAATAAATTAACAAATCAGCATTGTTCTTCAGAGACCGTTCCACAGGAACACAGCTTATATCTATGATCCATGATTAGAGCCTACGAATAAATATTTATAGAACATTTCATTGCATATATTTTGATTTTTGAAATACAAGGCATTGCTGCATTGTTGCATACAAGGCTGATGTGCAAAAATATAAAGCATTGATATTTATTCCACAAGTTATCAATGGAGGTCAGCATATCTTACCGGGCGAAAATTTACCGTCAAAGTCTGTGGCCATGCTTAATTATGCAGATAATGGACTACGAAGTAGAGTGAATTATATATCACTGGAGGTTGCGCGCTCAGTGAAGAACAACACATTTTCGTGGAGAGCTCCACGAAGTCTGCGAAACCAACAAACCTGATGTATGTTATAATTATATCCAAATGTTAAATATTTGGTTTAAAAAAATAGTGTTTATTTATGCGTATATGACCCATAAATAAAGGTGCTTTTGGCTTAACTTTATGGCTTGTTATGCATTCAAATAAATGAGACTTAATTAACCCATACTTAATATTTGTATTCTGCGAAGGAAAGCATGCTGCGGCTGGTTATCAGCACAAATCGTAACTAGTATATATATATATATATATATATATATATATATATATATATATATACTTATTAAATCCGTGCTGCTCTCTCAGCTGTGGCATATCATATATGGTAGAATATTCATAATGTGCGTATATATGGTCTTAACTATATACATACAATTGGTCATTTGTCTGAGATGGCAAACGTCAGTTATATACATACACCTTGCTACCTCAGACAAATAACAAAGCTATCGTAATTTATAAGCCCTTAGTGTCGAAATGGGCAGTCCCTACGGACCAAACAGAGGAAGCATTTTTTACAATTTTTCCGATGGAAATGTGTCTACTCCCAAACATTTCGAGGAGTCAGGTGATCATAGTGCATATTTGACATCTTCTTTCTCCAGTGGATCACGAAATTCCAATAGACTCACGCTGTGGGGGTATGTTCAACTGACATAGCATTATTCACTGCTATTCATCATAATCATCACAAAACAATACGTTCACTGGTTTGTATTGTAAAGAGAAACTTTCAGATTTTCATTTACGGCGATTCTCCTACAATCGAGCTCCAAAAGTGTATTGAATATGCGTTGTAGCTTGGTGTACGACAATTAGAAATATCCGTCACTAAATGTGCAGTACTAAGGACCATTTCAGGCAGCACTTAATATACGCTCCACATCAGTCCAATCACCCAAGCGTTAAAATACAAAGATCAAGATGTCTTCTTACTATTGATTGGCGAATGCTAGACTTACGTAACCGATACGGTTTTACGTAACCGATACGGTTTTACGTAACCGATACGGTTTTACGTAACCGATACGGTTGCGCACAGTGCGCTGCCGTGTAGCCTCATACTCATAGCGTTATTATGAAATATATGAACTTCTACACTCCATGTATAACGCGCCCTAATTGTACCTAAAGTAACGGATTGTGCTCACATATGGGCCCCTCTTCTTCTCCAACAAAGACGTCTCACTACATCAGTGTGTACAAAATGAATTCCCTAAACGTCTCGATTAGAGATGCAGTATTGCTGCATATTGTGTAACTTTACCTAGCGTCCGTGACGACGTTACAAAAACATGCCGATTTCCATATCATGAAACTCGTCATCGAGGCTTTTTCACGAGATTTTCTCGCCAAAACGAGTAGCTTGCGAGGATCAGTGGATCCACCTAGCACCAGACGTTGTTCAAGTCGACGTCTTTTGTCACTCACTTGTGTGGCGAGCTGCCCTAAAACACACACTTTTTGTGACTTTACTCAACTTCTACACATTATATCTAAATCAAATTGCCGTTGAATAAATGTCTTTTCACACAAAAGACATCAATGGAAAATTTGCATGTTCTATAATGTAGCACTTCATAGAGGTAGGTCGTAAACATACTGCAAGCTTTTGGTCAATAACGAAATAAAACAACATCTAGATGAGCTTCGAACGAGCCACAACTAGGGTTCATACAAAAATTGGGATATTGAGAAATTGGTAGACGATTCTGTCGAGAAAAACATCCCCAATGCACATGATAGTCCAACAGTCATGTGGCATTTCCAGCAGAAGCTTCAAAATGTTCTCTTAAGTTGGTATTTTTAAGACGAGATGGCAGAACGTGCCAAAAGAGCACGTGTGAATATACGTAAGTCTGACCAAAATTAACGTTTAACGGAACAGCTGCTCATGATATGCATGTGGGGCTGGTCACGTGGTTGTCTCTGCATTACAGGTGGTGCATCTGGGGAACTGCACTTGTAGTAATTTTGGCCTTAACTATTCTCATTATGATAACGGTACTTCACTCGAATGGGTCCCTGGACCACACGGCGCCGTCACTTTGCAAGCTCCAGACTCTTGGCTATGTCTCGCGTAGTGCCGTTGAGGTCATTAACGATATTGTCCCGGACAAAGACACAGACCGCCAAGGCGTGGCATTTTTACAGGTATTACTTATGATCTACATTGGCTATATCTAGTATCTTAATTTTTAAATGACTGCATAAAATCTACACGCTTAGTGTATGGACATTTCAATGGCCGAAAATATGTCGACTTCTAACTACTCTTGTACCGCTATGAGGTGAATGTAATGAATGTAAATAACACTAATGATTACGGGCTAGGTAATTGTTAAGCGTAGTTAAAGCATTAAGGTTGAGCAAGCTGCAGGCAATGCATGTAGGCACCTTGTGTCGCTTTGGGCTAAGGTTTTGCCGCACACACATGATTCTCATGTCCTAGAATTCAATTTATTTTATTCACACTGTCTATGTAATACTCTATCTAGTTAAAATTGGAGTACACACGTACTCCGAAATTGTCCTAGAATTGGTAATACGGTAGTGATTGAACTTTTTATTGCGAGGAGATATTTGTGTGCACGCGCGATTGGCAGTTGCGCTATTATTTTACCATCGTTATTGAAATTTAACTTGATATACTATTAATGGTGCATCAAAATCGAACCGGTAAAGTAATTTATGTTTTTTATCGAACTTTTTCTGAAACAAATTTGTCACACTCTTTTGCCCGTAGCAGCCTGCTAGTAAATGTGAGTAATGGTACAATACGCTTGGACACGTATATATATATATATATATATATATATATAGCTATAGGTAAATATTGCAATAAACTACAGACACGGTGTTTCTAAATTAAGTCACCACATGGTAGTCGCGGAAGGGTCGGAAATGTCAAACTGAGCTGTTTTACTCGTTTGGAAGGCCAGATGTCATGTCTCAAATAGCGCCACTGCAGCAATGTTACGCGCAACGTCCATAAAACAACCATGGATGAAAAATAATGTGCACTTCAGCAATCATTTTGGTGCTGTACCGATGGTGGTTCGATTCGTGATGTAAAAACCGTAAGCCGTTTTCACCCTTTCCCAGATGGCAAAATCCCATAGGGTCCCGTGTGAACAGAGAAGGGGCGTTTCCGGCAGCCAGATTCAAACCGTACACAAGTCGCTGTTTATGAAATTGTCCCTGTAAGGTGTACATTATTGTGGGTGTCATTTGAACGTTGACCGTATCACGAAATAATGAACTTTCTGAACGTAAAAATCTAAACGTGGATAGCATCCCTGGCAATGTGACTATTTGTCTTCTTAGCCGGCATGAATATCCTTCAGATGAAGCAAAGTTTTCTGCCAAGTACGACGGTATGTGGTTTCTACTACTCACTCATATACCTAGACAAGGAAACTCCGGCTGTCGTATTCCAGTAGGATAAACTATTACGCCTAAAAATGTGACGACTAAATTTAATAACACTCTGTATATATATATGTCTATGTAATATTGAATTTCGGAAGCAATTAAGAAGCGCGAAGGAGTTACGATCTAGAAAAAGCTGTAAGACAGACTGGAAGTATTTTAAACTAGCCCTTGTTTTGATTGTTGCACTATCTTTCTAAGAAGTTCACAAGCAAAGAATGTCGCTACATAAGCAAATTGTATTCAAGCATGCAAACAAGCAAGCGCTTTTGCGAACTTTCAAGGCTTGTACACTTTATGTTTTTTTGTTTAATTTTGCCTAACAATGTTGGCTTTCAGTTGGTGATTTCATTCTCCATACCTGTTACCGCGAGCGAATGGCCAGCCGACCGCGTTAACAGTTCATACCTAGCTATTGTTCTTCCGGCACTTAATACCACGATTTTCTACCTCACAGATAACTGCTCTACGAAACAGCAAGAAGTCAGGATCATGGACGTGGCTTACGAGTCATTTACAGAGTATGCCGCGCGTGCTCGTTCATGCCAATCAAAGGCGTTTGCATGTACCGGGCCTAAAATTATGATTTAAGATTTTCGTCTATTATGAGTGATACAGGGGGTGGAGCATGATTTGTACGCGCTATAGCGATGAATTCGGTTTTGCTTGTATTTATTTTACATAACATTGCGTTTATTATTGCAAACAAAAGTGCGGAACGTAGCTTAAAGTGCGCTAATAAGCAAATTGCTAGAGATATCGACAGATTTCCCTGTGCTGATTTTACCAGGAATATCGTCGTGAAAAAATAATGTTAATGTTAGATAAATATCAATAAACGTTAGATACATATTGTCAGTACCTCTGTGCCAGCAGGTTATTGTTCACAAGTAGTGTAGGATCCAGACGGTTGCAACTGTCACGCAACGCACATTGCGCTGAGTGCACAAACGTAGAAATGGAGATGATTGGTTTGACCTTTTTATAGCCTTACACGATTTCGTTTAGGTACCTTAGCTGTGGCAATATCGATTACAACGCCAAGGGCAGAAATGAGACGCAGCGTCATTTTTCATTTGGAATGTAGATTTGGCAATTACCTTCCTAACACACATGCCTCTAATATTCTTGCATGCTTCTGTTGGTGCATTTAATCGCATGCAAGATTCATGCATAATTACTACAACTGTTGAACATGTCTTATTTCAGTTTTCTTGATCATACTGATCAATTCGCTGCAAGGTCCGTTCCTGTAGGGACGTATAAATGTTATCACGATATTCGAAAAGTCTCGAACAACACGATAAAGGTAAATGCTGTACAAATAAAGTTAGAGGTTAACTTCGCATTGAAACGTATCTTCCTATTGACGTGCCAAAATGCGCGCTACCCTAAGGACTGTCAAACAACGTTGGGAAAGAGGGTGAGTTTTTGTGTGTGTAAGTATACATACATACATTTTCATTCACATTACATATATATTACGTGTGTACCTTTACGAAGAGTCCAATGTAGGGATCAATCATCTCTGGAGGGTTTCTTCTTCTTATCGCTACCGCAGTGTGTAATCCTGTGTCGACTTCTTTAAATGTATCCGTCTACTTCATAGTTAGGACTTCAAAAGCTCTTGTCCTAGGAAAACTCACAATCTTGAATAGGGCGGACGCTGTATGCATTGGCAACATTTGCGAGTGTTTAATTTCTACTGCCGCTTCAATTGCTGATCTTACAGAAGTACTAGAGTCAAATATTATATTATTCCCCAAAATATCTTATAAGGTTGAGTCTTAAGTGTTATTTCTCTCCAAGGTTTCGTTTCTTTTGTTTTTATGCCTTTCCATATTGGTATAACAACTAATTTTCACGATTTATGCATTTCCCTGTATTTTAGGCATTTGCTTTTCAATTGCCCTGGCAACGTCTTTGATTGTGACTAGTCGAACTACCTATTTCCATGCAAATTCTACAGCTTTGTTCTAAGGCCCGTTGTTCAACATAATTTTGTTCGTATTTACTAGTTAGTCTGTTCGTTTTTTTCGCTTCTCTACACTGGCAGTTGAACCAGAACCTTATTTTTGTTCCTGACGCAGAACTCTTGCACTTTTTATCGCCTGTTTGTGCTCACAGAACTATATTTGAGTCTCCCCTAGTAGACTTCCCAAACTTTCCTTAGGAATATACCCCGGCCTATGACTGCGGTCCTTCTTACTGCTGCCAACCGTGAATGTTAACCTCATGGATATGTGCTTCCAAAGCTCTGCTCTATTCCTAAAGGGCGTATTTTTCCCAAAAACTTTATCTTGTCCAGGTTCCTGTCTGTGAGAAGAAAAAACCTTTTAAGTTTTTAAGATTGTAGGCCTGGCTTGTCTACCAACCGACATCCTGTTTCCGCTATAATGCTTAAAAAAAAACAATAAAGCTAGAATCATTAGTGTCTATCTTGGCACGTTTTTGACCCCTCTGTTTTGCATAAGCTGCCACAATTTCGAACCTCCTTTACACCACCAGGTTGTCCGCTATTATTCCTATTCTTATTTTTTCACTTTTTACTCTTGTAAATACGGAACGACGAAGGGTGGGGCTTCCGGCTCTGGTTTGAAACGGCCAGCGTCGGCTACGTGCATCGTGGTCAACTTATTTTACCCTCTGAACGACCGAAGACCAGCTTCGCTTTGTAAAATTGTCGGATGCTTGAACATCATGTAGCATCATGTGTTCCGTTGTACAAACAGCGGACAGTGTTGCAACCTTTCTGAGATCCTTCATAGAGCCTCTGGAGCTCTGGAGAGCACTATAGTGCCGATAAAATCGATTACAAGATAGAAGTATTAACCTCGGTCATCTTACCCTTCACCCATCTGCGACACTTGCAGATCAGTGACGAGGTTTTATTTTTGTACGGCAAGCCGAACCGCCCGCACCACTAGCAACTTCAGCAAGGCATATATCCCTCAACGCCGCACAACACGTCCACAGGGCAGCTTGAACAGCTAAACATATATATATATATATATACCGCCTACACCAAGTACATTCTAAAATTAAGCCATTTGTTTGGTACTAAAATACTCAGTTAGTTGTTCAGCAACATGCAGCGGAAAAATAACAGAGGGTCCGAATAGGTTAGGTTACTGTTTTGTTTTAGAATAACAATAATAGTGTTTAGTATTTCTATTATGGACCTGCTTCGGATAGTCAAGGCATTTGGCTAGCGCGGTATCTAATACTAATACGATGAAAATATCGAAGCTTTGACATCGGGATTCCTTTACTAGGTCTTATTCTTACAATTAATTTCAATATAAGCTTCTCTATCGTAGAGTGGATTCTGAGCGCACATTGAAAAAGATTTTCTGTATGTTGGTAATTTGGCAGATTAAGCACGTCCTTTTAAGCAATTCGGCTTTATCTAATCAAAACTTTTTTAGATTGTTTGTTTAGAGGCCGCGTAACTTGTGATGCAATTCATATGTTGGTGATTACCTCACGGTTCCGTTCTCCAGCTAGAAATCAAGCAAATTGTGGCAAATTACAGAAGTTCTGTTCGTCTGTATGCAGTCTTTATTGACAGCGTCAAGGCTTATAAGAAAGCCCCTCGTCATCCGCTGATTGAAGCATTCTAACGAGCAGAAGTGGGTAGCACCCTTCTGAATGTTATAGCAAGTTTCTTTGATAAGGGTATCTTGTTAGTAGATAGTCAGCATGGTGCATTAGAGATTAAGAAAAATGTGAGAACTTCGCAGGGGGGGCGCTAAGCTGCGTCTCATTTACCCATCTTCTTGCTGATTTTGTCCGACAAGAGTACCAAAAAGTTGTGGTGGTAATGTGTGCAGCTGATATCGTGGTCGCACATCGCGACTTAGGTGCCATCAAGCGCACCACCTCTATGATAGAGGCGTTCCTTGGCTCGAAGGGACCTAGGACAAATTCCAGGAAAACCAGAGCCGTGCAATTCAGGCGTGAAGGCCGATTGGCTGGCAGAGACGTTATATTTATTGCTGCTCCTGACCACTGGAGTTTGTTAGCTCTTTCTCGTATATTAGCCTTCGGGTTTATTACATAAAAACGACGTTTACAGCGCATATAAATGAAACAGTACGGACGGCACTTTTATTATTTTACAAAAAAAGAGGTTAGGGCTTGGCTATCATTACGTGGTATGTTCATACGCCGCTTTCTCGGGGAGTGCGAGTTGCGCATCTGCCAGTTCTGCCTGCAGAGGTGTGCCAAGTAACATGGAGTAAAATGCACAGCACTAGACCAATAATCGTTGCACTACTTCTCTTGCTGGACGTGTGAAGAATATAAATTATTATATTATACTCAACTTGAGTGGCATAAGCATAGTTAAATTAACACATCCTTTAATGGGCAATAAAAGGCAAGTGATTAATTGTTCTATGTTATACCGTTACAGGTGCAGCCTTATAAAAAGATGAACTATTCAAGATATAAAACTATATTTCATGTACATTGGAATGGTGACGCTCCAGTTGGACCAGACTACCGAATTGTTGATTACATGCGAATAACTTCGCTGTGTAGGATCCGCAAATAAGCTAAGTGAATCAATACAGCCGTTCAATTGCAAGTAGTCATTGTTGACATGGTTAATAAATATATTGTGAAATACTTATGCAATTGTTTGTTTCATACATATACAATTATGATTTAAATATGTATATGCGCTACGAATTTAAACAAATTCGAAAGATTTTTGATAATATATATATATATATATATATATATATATATTGCGGTTATATATATATATATATACATATATATAGAACATATTGTGATGATGTATTAATCATTTACAATACGTTTGCACACTCGGCAGTGCTCGCCTTAATAAAATGGTGGTAAAAAGTTGTCACGTGAGGTTAAAAACCAGCTGTCCGTGTCCTTGCTTGCTGATAGCCCCCGCTCTTATGGACCCGGTGCGAGCGGTATATCCTAAAGGTTCCTTGCAACATTTAAAACGGTAAGATCCATAAGATACACCACTCATAGAAATAGTGATGGATCCGAATCTGCGAGATTTTTGCGGGTCGGGGAGCGCCGCTCTTAGGAACTCGACGTCATATAAGGTGATCTTGTCTTGCCGCGCCTTTGCGAGGTTCATGTTCGGACCGCAAACCTCGGCATCTAAAACCCAGACCTCGGTTGGTGTTGTTATGGCGAAGTCGGGCTTTAGACCCGGTGCGCCCGGTCGACGGAATACTCGCTTACGAACCACCTCATGACCCCTCTCGCGGAGAAAGACGCGCCACGCGATCACAGACGTCGTCATGTCTTTTTATAGTTTGTTTGAGCGTTGTATCGCACATCCGAGCGACATAAGCCAACGTCTCTGGCGCATGACACCCGTGCCTACAACGTTTGTTGTAGCCCGGGCGTCCCCTGGCCAATCTGGCACGCGTTGGTAGTGCGTTGATCCTGAGCTTTAGTAGGTTTAAATACTCCTTACCAGATAGGTAGGGCATATTCTTAACCCAGTAATGTACAATAGGCGTTTCGTGTGCTTTTTTTAAAATGTGCCCCATTGAACGTGTTGTGTAGTTGTCTCAATGGAGGTTCCCAAGCGCTTGCAAAGAAGTCTTTCGCAAGGTCTTTTTTGAAGTGCTCGGTGGTTAGCATCTATTGGACCCCAGGGTGCGCGGAGTGTTATAGTGCTGTCAGACGGGAGAGGCGGAGTCTGGGGATAAATGTTTGGAGGCAGGGGATGTCCAGACCGCCGTGTGCTGTGTGCGTCTACAGGTAGGCGTTCGGCACCGAGTTTTCGAGCTTAAGCCATTTCGAATTAACAACCTTTCTGATCTCTTTATCTAGGTCGCTAAGGAGTGCGTGAGATGGTCTGGGACCGAAGACCAGTTTATATAGGAGGCGGGGAATGAGAAAGTCTTTCAAAAATAGGAGTCTTTGGTGGGGTCTCCATCGATCGCTCATACCTTTAGCTGGCAATTGCCGATCTCCAACGTTAAATTCTGGTACGGTATTAATAAACCTTTACCTTCCTTCCTATTAAATAGGTGGGAGATAGTAAAGCTTTTATTAGTATTAATTTCCAGGCCTCGGGATTTCAATATATATATATATATATATATATATATATACATATATATTAATTGCCAGAGAGGTCACCATGGAAAACCTTGTTGCCTGTCATGCGTTGTCATCTTATTTCTCGATTGTTGTTTACTTGAATAATGTATTGTTTTTATCCAGGATCCAGGGGCATAGACGCCATGTTGTGTTCGTCGCCATTAATGTCACGCACAATACACGTGGCGTTTCGAGCTTCTACCTTGCGACTTATATGTGGACAACATACAAACTCTGATTAAACTATTAATTTTTACATTACTTTAGATAGGTAACTGTTGCTAGCCTGGAAACAGAACCAGGGCTTAGGGAGTTGTTTATTGATATCTATGACCTTAATATTTTAAATGTGAATTGTATTGGCAAGGGGCTCACTTACGCTAATTAGTGTGTGCGCATTATAAAGGCAACATACCATAGGTACGCGTAGTTAAAGTTACCATCTACGACAAATTCAACAATTTAAAGCTATAAAATATTTCGTCTTCCAGCAACTGATTGCAACGTATTACTTTCGTTTACTTGCGTAAAATCAACAAACACATGTACGCGTGGGAGACGGTGAGCCTCAGACCCTGACAAGGATAGATTTCTAGGTTTGTGATAAAAGTGAATTATTTAAGTGACACAGCGCTGTCGTAGGAGGACACAAATACCTTGAAAATGCGTGGTGCGCCTCGGATAAGTACATCGAACTTATGTGAGCAGTCAGCTAACACTGCCATTACATTAGCAGCATTTAAGGTGGTGGAAGGCCTCCCGCCTCGTACTCGTTCCTAAGACTTCATCGGGCCCAGGGACTCCACCCTCGTACAGGGTGTGGCAGTACGGTGTGCCGACTTGCCTCCTCCACGCGGCAACCAAGTTAGTGGAATACGTGATCCGGACAGGCTTAACGCGGCGCTTGAATATAGGGATGGTATCTCACGACACCCAATGTGGGTTTAGGCAACGCCGTACCACCCCTCGACGCAATCGAGCACATCCTCCAACACGCGGGGCAAGAGCCAACCGCGTTGCGCGAGACTCGTAACTATGTTCTTGCTTATTTTGTTGGACGTCAAGAACGCGTTTAGTACGGTAAACTGGGGCCTCGTTATGAGGGCTCGAGAAGATCGCCGGATTACGCCATACCTCATTCGAATCGTGTTGTTTTACTTAAGCGAGGCGCACTCTGGCTTACGGGGAGGGGCACACCCATTAAGTTAAGGCGGGGGTCCCGCAGGGCTCCGTCCTCGGTCCAGTTCTTTGGAACATTGCCTACGACGGAGTCCTGCGCATCCCCGATCTGCCGGAAGGGGTTCAGACGATTGCATACCCTGACGATCTGGCGATGCTGGTGACCGCACGCACGGCGGGAAACAGCGCTAGAGACGACGACGAACCTCGCTCTGGATATGGTCAAGGAATGGATGATATCGAATCACCTGGAACTTGCCCCGCAGAAAACGAAGGCGCTTTATCTGACGGGCCGTGAGATAACCTGCGGAATCAACTTAGAAGTGGCAGGTCACCCATTACCCTGAAAAAACAAGCAAAATATCTGGGTGTGCAGCTGGACACCGGCCTTACAGGAGAGGCGCTCATCGAATATGTCGCCAAGAGGGTAGTGCAGGTCTCGCGCAATCTCTCAAGGATTCTGCGCGTCGCCAACTGCTGGCGGCCGCAGCGGAATTCACGGCCTTATACGCGGCCCCGGGTTTTACCCGACCTTGCTCTACGGGCTCAACGTAACCCCGGGCCTCCGTGCCGCCTAGCGCACCATGGCTATGCGCGTCTGCAGAGCCTACAGGGCCGGAAGACCCGACGTCCTGCTGGTGCTATCGCGTCAGCTCCCGTGGGACCTACTCGCGGACAAGCGTGCCAAACAGAAGCTGGATGGGGATCTCACCTGCACTCAGGCGAGGAATTCGACCCTCCACGACTGGGCCTCCACGTGGGTTAACTCCCCTCATGCGGGGTGTGTGGACCCACAGCCTCATTCCGGATTTACAAGCCTGGTACCTTGCCACCCAGGTTCTGAGAGAGAATAGGAGCAGAGAATAGAAAAATCTTAGACGGACATCTGCGCCCTATGTGACTTCGATCTGCTGGACACGGTAGATCGTTACAGTCGCCGACTGTCCCTCGCTCTCTCAACATCGCGACAACTCAGGCTCTGCTGGACAGAGAACGGCGGAGGACCGTGTCTCGCGTGCAATGCGCAAAAGAATTTTCCCCTCTTAAAAAGAAAGCAGCGTTTTAAAATATTGTTTTGCCATTGATCATATTAAGCTTAAACGTGTAGCTTGTAAATTATGTTAACTATCTGGAATGTACTTACAGTAGAAAAATAGTAGGAAAATATTGAATTTACTAATATAAACGAGCCGCTTGTCCCAGTAGCCCTACTTTAAAGCTAAAAACGCGTCGCCATTTTTATAATCTTAATACGAAAGAGTGTGCCAGCTAAGATTTGTCGTGAGAAACAAGAGAAATACCCGGCACTACCGCAACAGGCAAGGGGCCTGGATTTGAATATGAAATGCTTAGGACTGCTTACCCACCGGTAATAGTTCATAGCTAAATAACTTTGAGTATGTTTAACTTCATAACGATCTAGTATCTTCATTGTTTTCCAACAAACAGCACGTATGAATGTTTTCTCTAGAACGCCGTTACATACCGCTCAAAGGCGTTACTTTAGCCTTTGACGCTTATACATCCAAATGCATTCTTTACGTGCATCAACATTCTACATTCCCACACGGCAATTCCCTGTTGCTATGGCTTCAGATCTGGCAGCCGGCAAAACATATTGTTATTCAATTCAGCATTTATTTCACCACAAAATTAGTAGACAATTAGTAGTTGATTCAATTTTCACAAGGTGTCACAATGTGACTTTTGGTCTTACAATATAAATTTAACTTTGGATGATAAGCACGTTCTGCAAATTTCTGGGCACACAAGTATATGATAGCGTACAATATCAACTCTCCGCAAAAGCCACAAGCACATTCTTCAATAATTAAAACAGCTTGGCTTCAATTCATATGTAATGGTGTACCCGTGCCAGGTTATTCGGCAGATTAGTGAGCGGTTCATTTGCATGGCTTCTTTCCCATCTACGTGAAGAAAAGGACGGGCCATCAGTATAATTCTCAGCTACAAATTTTAAATTTCTCTTTTCTCTGTAGGCTCGTTATGGGTATAGACTATGCGGTGCAAATGGTGTGTTACTAAGTGCTAAGTCTTCAATAAGTGTTCTCTTTCCACACATCTCTAAGGCAAGTGTTGCCGACGCGCACTTTGGAAGCCGCAAAACACGCTTAACATATCTGGCCTTTAGCTTGTCTAGACTTTTTAAATGGCTAAGGGTCAGGTATGGTGCAATTGTAGAAAGGCACAGGAGGTAGAGGACTTTGATTTTAAAGCAATTTATAGCTGTTTTTACGTCCAAATCGTGCATATTGCCTAACAAAAACATTGCAGACGTAGCTTTTGCTTGTATCTCCTCAATATGCTGCTAAAAGAGAGCCCGGGAGTTAGTGTGACGCCTAGATACGAGAAGTGGCTAATTTGAGTGGTTATCCATATACTGACAGATCATGATCCTGGCCGCGCATGACTCTATCTGCTAAAGCGTAAGACCTGTGACTTTTCCGCGTTAATCTTCAGCTTGTTTCTTTTGCACCACTTCGCAGTTTCTTAAGGTAAAACTGCAGATGGTTACGAGGTTTTTGCTAAAATGACTAGGTCTTCAGCATAAAAGCCAAAAAGGGCTTTCAGATTACGCAGTAAGTCCGCGAGTCCAGTCAAGTACAAAATAAAAAGAAATGGGGTAGCTGAGTCTCCCTGGGCTATCCCGATGGTTTGTATTACGGGTTTGTTTGTACATAGTGGTCGCCGTTTTTAACTAAGATTAAGCTTGCCAATGTCAATGACACGAAGTTTGCACAAATGCAGCTGATGAGAATGAGGGATTCACTAATTATTAAATTCATTAAATTTAATTCACTGAGGTGGCTACGTGGCACGGCTAATTTATGCGCAATACTGCTTTGGCTTTTGGTGTGCTCGGTCGCAGGGTCCACTCTCGGAATGGGGTTAATTTTGGATTTATACATGCTGGTAGTGCATAGTCGCATAAGAAAGGTATAACACACTTCGGTGGCACATTTAGGTTCTGTGCTAAGTCATTCACGCTGTCAAAAATGTTG
>QVRM01004104.1:0-32967 GCA_003439945.1 Dermanyssus gallinae
CAGATCGAGACTTTGAGGCAGGCCAGCCAGTGTTCTATATCGTCGTGGCTTTGCTGTTGTTGTGGTTGCTATTGTTGCTGTTGTTGTCGTTGCTATTCGGCTCGATTTGAGCAGACTTTGTTTGTGCTTACCTCACGGACGTAGATCATCAATTGCGAAGTAACCGAGTCCGACCAAGTAATGTGCTGTGTTGTGTGCGACGCTGCCGTTGTTACGACAGTTCCCTTCCACATGCCCTTTCCTTCTCCACGGCTTGCCGCCTATTGATTACCGCTTGATGGATCGTTCCGCAAAATAGGCGCACTTGCTGTATGTGCAAGTGGGTGGAACTGGAAAAAGCAAGAGGACTTCCACATTTGATAGGTTGAAGAAGTGTGAGGAACAAGTGACGGAAAAAAGGAGAAAACAAAGATACGCAGTAGTAGTAGTAGTAATCAGTGGTTGGTCATCGAGCAGCAGCAACAACAACCACCTCGTCGCTGTGTCGTGGCTGACGAGGCCGCTCCCGGCCACCACAGCAGCTACCGCCGTCACGATGTCAAAGCTGCTGAAGAACACTCTGATGCTGATTCGGACCGCGCCGCGTGACTTGAGCGCATTCTGGAGGTACACCAAGTACCTCGGATTCGTACGCGTTGTGCATTGGCGCAAACGGACGGTGCCGATGATGTTTCAGGACATCGCCATGAAGCTGCCGCACAACATGATGCTGAAGCAGGGCGACCGCACATGGACGTATCGGGAAGCTAACGAGTTCGACCAATCGCGTGGCCAACTACTTCGCGTCTAAGGGCCTGAAGGCCGGCGATGACGGTCGCGCTCATGATGGAGAATCGGCCCGAAATGGTGCTGCTGTGGCTTGGCCTGTCGAAGATCGGCGTATCGACCGCGCTCATTACACGACGATCCGCAAGACGTCGCTGAGGCACTGCATCACGATGGTGGACACGAAGGCGGTCATCTTCAGTCCGGAGATGGCGCCACACGTGATGGAAATTCGCGACGAACTTCAAAAGGACAAACCTTCGTGCAAGCTGTTCTGCTACGGCGGCGGCTGGAAAAACGAGTCTTCGGTTGAAGACGCCAGCGCGCTTCATGTCGGCGCCTAACACTCCGCCTAGCTATCGAGGCACTCTGTCCGACCCGCTGTTGTACGTGTACACGTCCGGCCACGACCGGCCTACCGAAAGCAGCCCTTCTGAGGCATTCGCGCTTCATTCTCACGAGCGCCGTGCCAATCTTTCTGGCCGGAGTGACGAGAAGGACACGCAGTACATTCAACATGCCGCTGTACCACACGTCGGCCGGCGTGTTTGGGCGTGTCGCAGGCGGTTCGTGCACGGCATACCCGCAGTGATTGCGACCAAATTCAGCGCGTCGACGTTCTGGGAGGAGTGCACCAAGCACAACTGCACGGTGACCGCAGTACATCGGCGAGATCTGCCGCTACCTCTACTCGCAGCCGCCGGAGCGGCGGGACAAAGCCCACCCGATTCGGATGATCTACGGCAACGGGCTTCGGACCGCAGCTGTGGAAGGACTTCACCAAGAGGTTCGGAATTGCCGACATTAAGGAGCTGTACGGCGCGAGCGAGAGCAACGGCAACCTGATGAATCTCGACAATACGCCCGGGCGCCGTCGGATGCATACCCACGATCTGTCTTCTGTTTCCGCGCATCTGCAGCCTGCTGTTCCACCGCTTCCTGATCAAGGTCGACGCGGAGACGGGCGTGCCGTTGCGCGACAAGAACGGCCTTTGCATGCTCGTCGGGCCGAACGAGCCGGGCGAGTACGTGTCGGAGATCATCCGATGACCGACCGGAGTGCCAGTTTGACGGCTACTCCGATCCCGAGGCCACCTCGAAGAAGATCTACCAGGACGCGTGGCCAAGGGCGACCGTTGCTTCGCGTCGGGCGACATTCTCTTCAGTACGACGAGAACGGGCAGCTCTTCTTCAAGGATCGAACCGGCGACACGTTCCGCTGGAAGGGGCGAGAACGTGTCGACCGCTGAGGTCGAAGGCGTGGTGAGCAAGTTCGCCAATCACGCCGACTGTGTTGTGATCGGCGTCGAGATGCCGAACTGCGAAGGAAAGGCCGGTATGGCCGTCGTACTCGACCCCGACGGCGAGCACCGATCTCGAGCAGCTGCTACAGAACCTACGAAACGAGCTGCCGCCTTACGCCGTCCCGCTGTTTATTCGACTTACGAGCCAGCTTGACCTAACGGGCACGTACAAACTGCCAAAGGCCGGATTCATGGCTGAGGGATACGATATTCGTAAGGTGACCGACCCAATCTATTTCCTGCATCCGCTCAGCAAGGCATACGTACGCCTGGACAGTCAATCGTATCAGGACATTTTGCAAGAGAAAATTGTGTTCTAGGCGAAGTCAGTGTGAACGTGGCTTGTGTGTACATGAAAGTGTGATTGAGGGAAATCGACGATTTCATCTGATCTGCGTCTGTATGTATTGTTGTCTATCTTACTACTGCGTAAATGTGTGATGAGGCATGTATCATTGTCAATCGTAAACCAAACCGAAAACAAGTGCCTTGCAGAAATGCCCCCTCGGAAGTCTAAATAATTTACCTGTACCGCGGTACCTGAAATAAATGACAGTAAATTTTGTAATATAATCCTCGGATGTCATTCTTGGTGTTAGGCTTCCTAGTTTCTCTTTTTTTTCAGGTGTTGATAAAATACGCTCCGCGCTACTCTGACGGCGATTACGTCGTTGTGTAAACAAAGCGAATAGTAAGCGTCTGCTTGTCGCCAACCTGCGTAATCGGCGAGACTAGATTTCTCTTGTCTTTGCTTGAACAAAGCCTTCAATTAAAGTGCTACAACGCTAACGTTATGACGCTACTTCACGCTAACTTTATGGCCGTTTGTATGGTGACATTGCTCCACATATCGAGAAAAAGCTGCCTAACACAGCAACTGTGTTCATTGAGCTATTTATCTTGCTTCAAGGCTGAACATATTATATTTAGCGACAGGTGTGTAGGCGCTGTAAAGCGCAACAGGATGTTAGCCGATCCACATTATGAGACAGCGTTTGTGCCGCCGATTGATAGCGAGTGCAGCCATGCGCCTTTCATAAATATAATATATATATATATACATTTTCAAACAAAAATTGCACCTCCCATTACATTTTAATTAGGACAAATAGTGTACTCTTTACAGTAGCGCCATATTAAGATAACCATAATTAATTTTAAGAAAAGAACAACTAAATTAGCTTTCAAACATGAGTGGAATATTGAAGCGAGACGTCCCATTCTCAACCGTTTAAAGCAATGAACTGGAAGAACGCTCGAATATGCAATATTTGTTTATAAGACCGTCTTCTTCGGACGGTAAATGTATGTTTAAATTCAGTATATACATCTAGTTCATATATTGGCTTATTAATTATCTCCATTTTATTCGCAGGTGTCTCATATCGAACACATGGTCAAGTCTCTAGTAAGATGTCTCGAATCAGTCAGCTGGTAACACATTTGCTGCGTTCTTCAGTAAGCTAAAATAGAGTACCTCAAGGCGATTATCGCTATATGAAGCTAAGCGTTATCCTGCTGCTTTCGGCAAGTGGGGCCCGTCGCCTAAGATATACGGCCTCACCTACGCGACCGTAGCGAGGTCGATTTCGTTAGCAGGGGGGTTGACCCCAGGTTGTTACACCCAAGCCCAGACTTATACCGAAGGTTCAGAAGAAGAGGCACAGCTACAGGCTGCCTACGATCAGGACCCAGGCGGCACCGGTTCGTCGCTGTCGGAACTGGCTGACCTCCCGCAGAGAATCGGACCCTAGCTATACACAGTGTTGAGCTTTCTAAAGGAGGCCTGCCTAACTTACGGACTTTCGAGTCGACGACCAAGTATGAACGGACCAAGTCGCCCGTAAAAATGACTGGAGTCACAGCCCTTAAACTCGCGGGTATTCAGTGTTCCTCAAGGTGCCACTCGCCGCTAGCGAGGTTAGTCCGCATTTTGCCGAAGTCAGTACGTAAACACGTTGGAGTTCACCAAGATCCTGTGCTTACTCGCAGAGAACAACGACGACATAGCCTGGCTTTTCCTGTTATCTTTCGCGCCGGTTATCTTCCGCCTCGCCGATGGTTGGAAGGACAACCGAAAAGTAGCTGTAGTCGCCCGGAAGAAGTTCCGCTACCATACTGATGGAAGACAGTTTGACGACGCTAGTAGTTCTTTTCTAAACTTACACCCCCGGTAGCGAGCGGTCCACACGGTCCGGCTCTCATCAAGGTTTTGGAGTTTCTTCCACGGCAAAAGTGTTAATCTCTCGGAAGACACGCGGATGCCGAAGGCCAGCAGCAGCGGCTTCGCTGCTGGATAAGCACTCTCCCGCGCAGGCACTTCTGACTTGGCCAAAGCCACCTCACGTACCCTTGCCGTCAATCACATCAGGCGACAACGTTCTGTCTGCCATAAAAACCTTTTCGAGTGGCTTAGCGGGAGGCCTCGATTTTCTGGACGATGATTCTTGCAAGAGCTGGTGTTTTGTGCCCAAGGGACTGCCACCGACTGGCTTGGAGATGCCCTGGTCAAAATTGTTGAACTTCTTTGCTGGGGCTTGCCTCTGATCCGATTGGCGACCGCTCATCTTCAAGGCCCGACTTTTTGCCCTCAAAAATAATTGGGGGCAATTTTAAAGTTATTAAAAGTTACTACGGCATAAAACTACGAGTTTTATGCCGTAGTAACTCAACGGTGATTTTCTGCAGAGACAGTGCACGAGAGTGGTAAGAGCTAAGACAGGTTAACTAAAATATCAAACTACGTGGCTATGCATTCTGTTAGTTCAATTAATAAGAAGTACTAAGTAATCTAACTTTCTGAGTATCTCTCTCTCAATTCCTTCTCTTTTCCATGTATCGTTAGCCGTTCTCGGCTCTGTCTGCTCAAGTTTAAGTTATTACATCGGCGTGAGGCCCACCACATGCTCATTGATAATACGGAGGCTGGTCGCGAAAAATCTACATTTCTGAGAATAAGGCAAACGTCTCATATGCTCTTGGTGGTGCCAATAGCTCGGGTTTGCGACACCGTGAGGTTACGAGGTGCATTCTACTTGCTACTACCCGAAATCGCGCTCTAGAGCCACTCTTGTGATCAAGCTTGACTTCAGAAAGGCCTTCAACAATTTTCGGAGGGATCACCTATTAGCTGCGGTCAAAACTTTGGCTCTGAGTATTATGTTCCACCAGGTGAAACTAACTTATAAGGATTCCTTTTGCCTTTTATCCCAGATGACGTCACTATGTCGCAAACTGGGGTACAGCAGGGCGATCCATGCTCCCCCCGTCCTTCCTGGCTATCAAGGAGATCGACAACTCCCTCGAGCGCTTTAAACGCATAATACTTCGGATGATGTAGTTCTGGACAGCGCCCCCAATGCAGTTCTGAGGGAAATCTACAGAATCGTCGAGTATATTAAGCGAAGTGGCCTGGCTCTATGAAAATAAAAAGTAGTCTTTTTGTTGTTTTTGTTATATGAATGCTGTCTAACTGTACAGCGCAAAACAACATTTACGGGTGGTCCATATATGAGTACAAAAAATATCTTTACTGTTGCGGAAACTGTCTGAAATATTGGGACATGTATTTGGCAAGGACAGCGTTCCATTTTTTGTGTGCTAGAATCGGTTTGCAAAGTTCCGCACGAGAAAGACCGCTTGCGTGAAACTGTGGAAGGAATCCGCAAGCGACTACGCGTGAATTTGCCATAGGATTCGGAGTGTGTCATACAACCATCGTCACTCGCCTTTGCGCCCATGATTCTTGTCAAACTTGAATCAATTGGTATGTCATGATTCACGCGAGCGCAACAAACTTAGGCTTCTAGCAAAAATGCACTTTTTTTTCGCTTGCCAGGCACAACAAATGTTCGTTCTTGGATCGATCTATTTCCTGGGACGAAAAATCGGTTATTTTTACGCTAAAATGTCTTCTTAGTTACTTTTATAGCTTATATATATATATATATATATATATATATATGAATTTACTATTCGCGTGACATGCAGCATAAGCGGGCACGTTGAGATACTTAGGGCTTCCTAACATTCCCCGTGGCAGCATGGTCGCTGACTCTCAGCGGTATAGTTAATCATTTATTTTTAATGAGTATCGCTGAAAAAAAATTCGATCAACGGAGATAGAATCGGTGGCATCCTGACTAGCGCACTAGCCCCGTAGACCACTAGATCTCAAGTGCGTGGAGAGTAAGGCCACTCCACAAGGTACTCGGTGTAACCAAAAAAAAGTCTGAAATCCGGTTACCATTAACAATTTGTTTATGAACGCGCAAGTCAACTCCTTTGTGACACTAGTATACATTAAAAGCTGAGACCGCGTCACACTGCATAACCATTAACGCGTTTACCGAATTGGTCCTGCAGTAATGCTGTCTGTCATTCTATAAAAGGGCGCCCAGACATGAGCGCAGTGTACCTAAATTCACATGCCACCATTTTATTTCCGGGGTGCTTAGGACGACGTTCACAGCAGCCAAACATGTCCTTACTACACAGATTCCCTTGGACCGAAGAGCCCTGGTCGAAGGCAGCTGTTTATAAGTTGTAGATGCGCATGGCGGACTTTTTAAAGTTATTAGAGTCGTTAACGGTAAATGAACATACTGAATCTCGGAAGGATCCCACTTCTTGGCCAGCAATGGTGTGACGTCATGAGTATATATATATATATATATATATATGAATATGGGTGTGTATATGACATCTTCTTATGGACGTTAATTAATCAACAGTCTTATATATGCGCGCGATATATTTTACTTTATATCAACTACATCAATAACTGCACATGCAAAAGTGTAAAGGCGCATACTGTTATCCCTTACTTACCGGATTTTATTGTAAACAGCTATACTCCGACATGGCGAATTATAGACGTATTAGAGTGTGGACGTATGACATGTGACGTATGACAGAAATATCAGGCATCATCTAGCCGCACATGCTTGTATTTTGGTTAACATTTAACGCACGCATGCTATCGAGCCAAAAAAAATTATATTGATGAACTTATATCATGTTAGGCAAAAGAACGTACCAAAACGGCTAGGCTTGGAGGGGAAATAGTTTTATGCCGTAGTAACTCAACGGTGATTTTCTGCAGAGACAGTGCACGAGAGTGGTAAGAGCTAAGACAGGTTAACTAAAATATCAAACTACGTGGCTATGCATTCTGTTAGTTCAATTAATAAGAAGTACTAAGTAATCTAACTTTCTGAGTATCTCTCTCTCAATTCCTTCTCTTTTCCATGTATCGTTAGCCGTTCTCGGCTCTGTCTGCTCAAGTTTAAGTTATTACATCGGAACAACTTGTGGTTTTGCCGATCGTCGTTATCAGTCGACTTTGCTAGTTCCAAAGCAAATTTACAAACGTTGTTTCGCTGAGCACTCTATCGGAGCCAGATCAGCAGAGAGCGAACAACTTAAACACATACATACACACTCACACACCACATATATATGTATATATATATAAGTTGAGTTTTAAACTTTGCCGGTCGTCCTACTTCGTTCACGCACATCCTCGGCATCGTGCTCGGTAAGGATTACCAGGACGCTACAGGTCGTAACGACGACACCACCAGTGTCACCGATGATTATAACAGTGACGTTTCTAACGGCCGTCACTGACACGTCTTGAGAAAAACAACATCCAGAACGGCAGGTCGCTGCCGGAGCGTCCTTGAATTGTTTACGTAAAGTATTGAACCTCTTGCTGCGCAGTTCGATGAGGGCCGCGGACGCGATGACAAAACCACAACGAGCAGACTCACCGGGTTGGTTGCTGGGAAACTTCTTTCTTTGGGTTGCGTTCTGCTTTTCAATAAAATTTCATGCCGGCCGCCGCTTTCGGCTCGTCTGTATGGGTATGAGTGGGTAAGTGCATTTTATGATCGTTAAGGGTCCTTGATCATTGAAGGGCCATTTAGGACCCCTGTCTGTTCTTTGTCCTCCCCCTTTGATCCCCTTTTCCCTGAAAGTTTCTTCTGAAGAAAGAGAGAGGGAGTTCACGCCCAGAACGTCTGCCGCACTCATTTCGATCTCAATAGTATCGTTTCGCAGTAGACAGACTCACTGACTCAAATGGTGCTGCGAGCCATGCCGACATCTGACAGGCAATTCGGTAACTTAGAACAGAACAATCGTTTGCAATGGAAAACGCGCGTTCGCCTCCGAACCTCGCCTCGTGACTTCGGACTTCGTTGCTCCCGATAGGTTGGGCGGCGAGGAGAAGGGCGCACCTTGCTTCGGCGGGCGGTCACCTGCTTGCTGCACTGTCGCCCGCATAGGCCGAAGTCGTCGTCCAACAAAAGCTTCAGAACAGACAAACATACACAACAAACTACGGATTGGTTGCGACGGCAAGTAAAGAAGCCAACTACACAGAGCATCGGAGACATAGAGGCCGACTAGCAGTCGAATAGTTATATAGACTTAAATGAATATAAACCAAACCACAGTAGAAGAGACATAGATATATATATATATTTAGGTAGTTAGAGAAAGAGAGGGGTTGGAGGTTAAGAGTAAATAGGAAGAGAGCGAGAGAGAAATAAGTAAGAGAGAGAGAGCAACTGATAACTATCTGATAACTGTAGCTAACCCAGCCCTGCTCAGACTTCCACGTGGGCTAACTGGAGAGAGCCCCCACCGCAATGTAATCGCTAGTACTGTAATCAAATTTTTTGCATAGATTTACGATCCAATCATGCATGATTGTGCGTGTGGAACATTGATTTCTCGTCGTTCTCCATCTTGCCAGCGGCGGCGGCGGCGACGGAAGAGGAGACCACGACGATAACAACGCGGCCGCAACTGCCGCAGCCGGCCTCTGACGGCTGTGGCACATGATTCTACTCTATCATGAGTTCAGCGCCACGGCAGCGGCAGAGAACGCAGCAGAAGCAGCGGCGGCAGTAAGGCGCGCGGTGGTAACGGTAGCCGTGCAGCGGCGTAGACGAGGATCTACCTGTCTATCTGTCCGATCGGCGTTGCCAATGATCTACCGCTCTACCGTCCATCTACCTGACCCGACCTGACCGTAACGGCGCAGTCGACCGTACTGTAGACCGACTGCCTCTCCAGCTATTAGATAGCGCTTTTCCTGACGTACAGAAGGACTACAGCAGAACACGTTCGCAACAACACGCTCGAAGGTTGCGAGAGTTTTGCGACGGTCAGAGAGCATAGTCAGTGCAGGACCGGCTTCGGGTAAACAAAATCGGCCATTGGACCGTCGTAATTGTTCGCCGTGCACTAAGTAGTGGTGTCTCTCTGTGTGAGTGTGTATGTGTGTGTGTAGTAGTAGCTTTATTAACCAATGATTGGTTTACGAATATACATCAAACATCGCATTTCCGGAGTTGAGACAGCGGAATTGCTCTTTCACAACGCTGAAGGTGATATAGATCACACGGGCAGCCACAAAGCTTACATATACACTCCGGCGAGATCTCATGAAACTTCTCGTGTGCACAGATCTTCAGATGGAAGCCGTAGACGGCAAATCTGGTCATTAGATGCCGGTTCTCATAACTGCAGGCTCTCCACAAATCCGACGTCATTGCTCTCGTTTCATAAAACATCGGGTCGATGTCGGCAATTTTATTTTCCCAATCTAAGACGTGTTCAAGTACGTGTGTGTGTATAGAGTACCAGAGCGGCGGAAGAGACTGGCTAAGGCCCGAAGCTGACACGCACACTAAGTGAGCGACACTCACCTGGTCGCTAGGTCAGTAGAAGCATCGCAAAGATCGTTCGCATGCTTGCAAAACGCGATGCGGCGACGCCTGACACCCACGAGGCACAACAAGCGTCGTCATTCTCGCAGCGTAGAGAGTGACTTACCGGCGCCGGCTGCCGGCGCCGCAGGGAGAAAGCGACAAGAGACATACGAAATAAAAGAGAAAAAATTAGGCCTGCGTCAGCGTGATCGTTGTACCGTGGTGAATTTGTACAGACACAATTTATCAAGAAACCTGTTGTAGCAATATATACTTACTAACCAGATTTATTTTTCGTATATTACAATATGTACGTGGGACACATATTACGGAAGATTAGCTATGTCAATGGGCCTATCGGGTGTGTATTGTGACTATCACGTGTCCGCTTCGTCTAGGCTAGGCCGAGACCACTTCAGAAGTGTGCC
Source organism: Dermanyssus gallinae (assembly GCA_003439945.1). Classification (NCBI taxonomy): domain Eukaryota; kingdom Metazoa; phylum Arthropoda; class Arachnida; order Mesostigmata; family Dermanyssidae; genus Dermanyssus; species Dermanyssus gallinae. Next base: position 10,222 of record QVRM01004104.1, read on the forward strand.
TCCCGAGCGGAGGCCGCGTTTCCACGTTGTATATCAAGATCCAGACGTTGTATAAAAAAGGACGACGATCTGCTATCACATAGGTTGACATATTTAACAAAGTGCCGACTTTGTGGATCAGCTGTCTGGTTCGAACACCAGGAGCGCCCAAGGTCTCAAACAACAAAAAATGTTGTAACAATAATTTGCATCTTGTTAGTTATCTCCAATAATCATAATAATTATAACCCATGAAATAATTAGGATACACATGCACACCTTACAATTGTATTGTGCTAAGATATTATAAATAAATAATAATACTTATTATTATAACGGGCGCTGAAACGTCACTGTCCCCGACACGTAAATCTTCGGCTATCGTGCACTAGCCAGCGCGGGCGTCAGCCCATCTCCCATTCACCAATGGGAGATGCACAAACGGTGCCTAAACGCTCATATTCTTGAGGACCACGTTGTAATGGCGTTCAGTCGGCTCATCTGGTATTTGAGGGAAGGATGCGCCCAATCTGACAAAAGAGCTTGGGAAGAAGCCTTTTGAGGCCACGCCGGAACCAAGATCGACCGCGTTCCTTCAACAGAGGGTGTCAATAAAGATACAGGGAGGCAATAAATAGTAACTGTGATACATGTACATATTGATATAAATAGTAAACCCTTGTTCAAAAACATTAATATTAGTATTGTTATTATCATTTTTACGTCGCATCCTCTTGAAGACTACGTTCTATTGGCGTTTCGGACAAGAATGCACTCTGAAAGAGAAGCTTGAGAAGAGGCTCTTTGAGATCAAAGCTGTGCCAAGAAGCGACAGCCGCGTTTCTTCGCGAGCGAGGAAGGGTGTCGTTGGAAGTACAGAGAGGCAACGCCAACATATTGTTGAGCGGTCATCAACACGCAATCAATGTCAATAATACAAGATTTTTTTTAATTTTATATAATTAATATATTTTCAATTGTGATACTTGCACATATTAATAATAGTACGTTATATATAACATAATCACTACCTGGTATGTTCAAACGCAGCCTTTCACGAGGAGTACGAGTTGTGCACCTGCCGGTTCTGCCTGCAGAGGTGTGCCAAGTACCATGCAGTGGAATGCACAACGCTGGACAAAAAATCGTTGCACTACTTCTCTTGCCGAAAGCGTGAAGAAGATAGAGTATTATGCCAAGAAACATCTTGAACTCTATATTATACTCAATCTGAGTGAAATAAATATAATTGGAAAAATAATAATAATAATACGTTCTTGTAAAATTGTATTATTAAAATTATCAGTGTTCCTGATATTTACACGCGTGGGGTTTGAACGTATTTTATTGGTTTAGCAACGCTTTAATCTTCTCATCTTATGGCGTTGACTTTGAAAGCGGCATAGCCTCTCAGTCAGAGTGTGAGAGAGACAGTGGTGGTAGTGTCAAATACTCTCTTCAGCGCTGGTCGCCCGTCACGGCCTCAAGTATTGCCAGAAGTCGAAAAGATTCTACCGTTGCACCGCTGATAGGTCCCAGTGTCTCTAGAGCTATTGGCAGCTGCGCTGCTAAGCTAAGCTCGAAATATCAGCTGTCCTCGGGGCCTGCGTATTTATATGTTCCTTTTTCTCTGTGAGCATGCTTCGCTACACTACACCTCATGTATGCAGAGCTATGGCGAAGACGAGCTCCCTCTCACGGAAGGTGGCGTTGCACTCAAAGCAGAGAAGGATGTTTCATTACGAAGACTTGGGGAACTAGCACAGCATTTCCCCGTTTATCGTTGGGACATTGGACGTGTGGGGACCGGAGGACATGGCCATCACGCGGACGGTCGGCCAGATCATCGAGAAGTCACACGGGGACAAATGATCCACAGCGTTTCTGAATTCAACACGGCAACACGAGAATGACTCTTGTGACGCTCCCGAGGCGGATAGGCCTGACGGACCTGGCGAAATATATATGGAGTTCAATCTGTACATTTACCGGCTGGCTTTGATAATAAAGAAAAGTAAACTTTTATTATCGTTATCTCAGAGAGTGTTACGGTGGGAAAGCACTGTACGCTAGACAGCGTCATAGTGCGTTCCCAAAGACAGAAAACTTACCTTATAAATCTAGAGTTGAAGTTAAAAGACGGATGAGCGAGACGTATACATATGTATATATATATATATATATATATATATATATATATATATATATATATATATATATATATATATATATATATATATATATATATTATATATATATATATAATATATATATATAAGAACATTTATTGCACAATGTGAATGAAACAAGCTTCAGTCTGCAGACAAGGCAAAGTCTATGGAGGCGATCTATTGAGAACCTCCTCTCTCTTTTTTTTTCGCCAGCCGTCGCGGTAATGCCATTAAGAAAACGTCTGCTGGTTTTCTAAGGAACCGCGTGCGTTTTTAAAATGCGAATGATATCAGTTAGTAAAACGTTGCCTGCAGCCCGATTTTGTTATCGTACTACATATATTGCAGCACAATCCAATTCATTGTGTTTTAACAGTTTATGGAGCTCTGAATGCAAACCATGCGAAACATTCACATAAACTCACTTCATCGTAACGTGGGAAGTAGGCAACGCCTAAGATATGCGACATGCAGACCTTTATCTCGTCGAGTAACCTGTCACGAGGTCAGCACATTTGGTTTACAGTCGCTGCAAGGTTACTGAGGCTTTTACTGCCGCTAACCTAGTAATGATACGATGCTTGCTTATAACCGACAAGCAGAGCATAAGTTTTCTGTTACTGCACGGTATGGCAAAATTCGGACAATGGTTTTCGCGCAATTCAAATTTTAGATTTGGCCTCTGGTTAGCTGCGTAATCTATTTCGTTTATCTACGCTTATAAGTCATATTCTACTGGCTGTCAATATTGGGCGATTTCATTTGGCTCTCGGCTTGATCGATGTCCCTGCAACACTAATAATCTCTATATCGATAGCAAAACACACAAGCCTAGGTCTCACTAGAGGCTACGGTTAATTTATCAGTGGAATATATAGGCTGCATTTGCTATTACCTTGGCCGTATTGTCATGGTTGGCGTTCTTTTAGATCTGTTCGGGTGGTTTTTCTGATGCAGTCATTTGGACGGGTTTACGATCCGTATCACAATGTGATAATCTTACCGAACATTCTTCGAAAGATTTTGTTACATGTTAACTCTTACTGGTACTTGACGTCCCGTTAGGAAACTGTCAAACCTGTGCTTTGCGACCCGAGTAGACACATAAGTGCCCGGGTTTTATCCCCACCGTTGCACATTTGTATTTATTGGGTCTGTCTTACGAGGCAAATGCGAAAGCAAAACCGTAGACGTTAAACGTTGCTTAAGAGTCAGCCCGGAAACCTTTTCTTAAGAGAGAGTGAGAGTGTCTTAGCCCTGTTAGTACAATCTCGTAAAGCGAAGGCCAGATGCGCCTGCAATTTATTTGAATACTCTAGTCATGGTAGAAGAATTTTCGTTGCCATTTGTGGGTAACTCCGGAATTGTCTTGTAGAGGAAGCAAGCTAGAAACTAGTCGGACAATTACTCCTGCAGAGACTTTTGGTTGAGGTAGAGCAAAATATAGCGGCTGGGCAGCCTGAGTTCTTACCCGTCCACAGAGGGTTGCCAGGTTTAGCCCAGAGAAGAATATATTCTGACATAAAACCCTCGCTTTGCACCTTCGTCGTTTATGGGATGGTCCGCCTTCATCATTTTTGTCCGTCTAATCATCTTGTATATGCGGTTCGAAAGGGCATTGAAACGCGTGGCAGGAGGCTGCCTTCGGTTGATTTAATACATATATGTTTATTTTGCAATAACACTGCATTTCAAAATGTAACAGACATAATTATATACAATTCGAACACTTCAGCGGCCGTCCCACCGGGCGAAAAAGTGCAAAGACTGACTGGTAGCTCGCTACGTGGTATTTAGCGCATATCTGCGAGCAGAACCGGCAACGACACTGAGCGCTTACTTGGTGAAATCCTTGGGTCGAACACATCAAGTGATGATAGCATACACAATGTACCTTGTGTACACGAGCCGGCTAGTGCATGCCATTCCATCCCAAAGCTCCCTGGCGAGGTACACATCTAACTGCGCTACCTCCGCCGTTGGCGGCGGGTTCGAGCTCTGGACTGGCTACGAAGCACACGTGCTGCTCGGAGAGAAAAAGCTATTTCTAAATGTGAACTATGCCATCACGGCATTGATTCGGCCCGGCAAACTGGTCGAAATGCTGCCGGAGTTTCTTAATCAACGGGAAATTCCCCATTCTCTTAAACATGGGTAAATCAAAGATCTGAGCAAGAAACTGGGACGCTGCGAGGCGCAGGTCACGCACCCGAAGCAGCGCAAAATCATTACAATTCAAGCACTCACTCTGCAGTCTGCTGCTCAACTTATGTTCAAAAATCGAGACAGCAAGGATATCAGCGTAGCCAATTACTTCAAGCAGTCATATGGCATCATTCGACATAACTTGGGGCCAATCGCCCAGCAGCCGGAAAACAAGTCAGAGTTTGGGATGGACATCGTCACCACTGACGCGTGCGTTCCGGCCAGAATCCTGCCAGCGCCGAAGCTTGTCGCCGGGAAAAATTCTTGTGTGAATGTAAACCCTGGCGTTCTGGACTTTCGCTCCAACTCCTTTTTCGTCACTTCAAAAATCGATAAATGAACTATTGTGAATACTGACGAGCACTAAAGTCAGGCCAGCTTCGTTTAATTTGCACGCATTTTCCAAGGCCAAGCAAAGCAAACAGGCGTGATGATAAATCAACCGGTTCAGACAGCCAATGGTTTCTTCATGGTCAGCGATCGAGTAGATATTACAAAGGTGGAAAACCAGATTAAGGACCTGGGTAAGTGCAAGCAGTCAGATCAAAGATATGTGCATTGATTGTTTTTTAGATACTGTTCCTATATATTGGTTACTGCTGTTATCTTGAGTGACAAGCATATCCATTCAAAAGGTTCTGAGTTTTGTACATTGGGGCTGTCTGTGCTTCTTTACGTACATGTATCTCAAGGCTGGCAGCAGTGGGAGGGAACGCAGTCGTGGGTCGGGCACCAAATCTACACAAGATAGTGGGAAGGTAGGAAGTGCCTTCACCAGCGGAGGGACCCCTGATCGATTGTTAAATCTATTGGGGATCATCATTAAGGGGGGCAGAGTATGCACCGACTCCCATATACGCAGATGACATTGTGATATATAGCAGGAGTTTTTTCTAGGGCTCAACGGGAAGAAAGTAGCCTTTAAGTTTCAAATTGGTCCCGTAATTCCCGCAAGTGCTGTCAATACGTTTGCAACGAGGGCAGCTGAGGGCTACACTACAAAGGGGACGGAAACAGGACAGGAAATCTACATAGGGTCGTCGTATCCCCTGGGGTTTCATTACGTGTTATGCAGCGGAAGGATTCCGGGATCCTGAATAGTTTTGTAGATACGCGCCAGTGCGACAGATACCGCGCCGCTCTACGTCCCTCGGTTAAGTCGATACTCGAATAGCAAAACGGCTGTGATGTGCAAGAAATACGAGCTGTGCCCAATGAATATAATTTACCCAACCAGGGTGTTAATAAACCATAATAATGTTTTTGAACATGTGTGGTTAACTCTATGATTTTCCAGTTACGAAGAACAAGCTCGAATTTGTGCTTTTTATCATCAGCGAGAATTCCCCTATACATGCCGCCATCAAGTTCACGTGTGATGTCGCCCTTGGCGTTTCATCAAAATGTGTAAAATCAAGCACCGTCCGGAAAGTGACGGAAAATTCACGACTAGGCCCCGATCAGTGTATACTAAACATTCTATATGGACTAAATCCTAAATTCGACGGCGAGAACGTGGTCGGCATTAGCACCGAGTTTGCGGCCAACATGTTGGCGAAAGAGCCAATCTTGATAATCGGTACGTACTGCAATACGAATATATGTATGAAGTAGATAAAGCACAAGACTTATCAAGCTCATGCCAAGGTAAAATAAGCCTCTTATATCGATGCCTCGCTCTTGAATTAATTACTGTTTTGTTCTTTCTCATTGCTGTTGCTGCAGAAATAGATGTTAATCACGGCCAAGCCAAGGTTCGTGCCAGGCACGTCAAGATGCCGTCTACAATCGGCATCGTCGGAACTCGAAACGCAAACGCCACACTTTATACAGCGAAGATGCTTGTGCAGCGAAAGCCGGCGAACAGCGCAGACCGCGAGATCATTCAGCCGAGCATCCTCAAGCCGGCTATTAAGGATATTATGGTTGCATTCTTCAAAAAAACGGGCAAAAAACCACAACGCCTACTTGTCTACCGTGACGACGTGTCAAACGGCCAGTTTCTAGCTGTGCTGGCCAACCAGACGAAGACGATTATCGACGTGTGCGCCGACCTTCCATCGGATAATCCCCCAAAGAAATATCGGCCGCCAATCACATTTATGTGTGTGCAGAAACGACGTTCGTCTCTTTCCGAAAAAAGTGACGATTGATCGCCGAGGCAACGAAAAGCAGAACCCTATCCCGGGAACCGTTGTCGACCCTGCAATAACCACACGGCGATGGTAGAACTTTTTCCTCGTCAGTCACGAGGGTATTCAGGGAACGTCGAGGCCGGCGCATTACGTCAGGGTTGTTCGACGAGAACAATTTTTCGAACGACCAAATCCAATCATTAAGTTACTATCTTTGCCATTTGTACGGCAAGTGTCCTCGGGCTGTATCTCTGCCCGCCCCGATCTACTACGCCCATTACGTGGCTTTCCGGGCTGCAGAGATTGGCGCCTTCAAGTGGCACAGGAGCGACGAGTTTCGCGATATGGACGCCAAAAGCTATTCATCCGCCGACTCCGACCAAAAAGCCCTTGACACGGACCAGGAAACGATTGTGAGAGTCTATCAAGAGGCAATTGGGGTTAAGAAAGATTTCGCACAACGCATGTACTTCTTGTAAATGGAGATACATTAAATATGTTACTACTGTGCCGTGCTTCGAGTACCAATCGCGCGGCACATATATATATATATATATATATATGCCTATTTATATCGACTGGTCAACGCAACTGTGATAGCAAGCCAAAACCGAAACTGAATTAGTGTTTGATTCAGTGAGGCAATTGTGCAACAAAGGGTTTTTATGTCAGACCTCCCTACCTTTTACCTTAAGGTAGGCGATTTCTTTACGTACAAACAAATCGATGTATAAGAACTTGTACGTTTTGTACGTCGTTATGTTTCGGCTTGACTTGCTTGACCAGTGCGCGTTCAGTAATTGTCGCTTTTTAGTGCGCGTTGAATTATGTATTTGAACCAAACATATTCAGTGAGTGATCTTATTTACCATACATATTTTTATTCTTTAAATATACATATAAATATATATATGGCGTGTGTCATCATTGCCAGTATTGGCAACTATTTAGTTATTTCCATTCGGATCCAAATGTTTACCAGAGCGAATGTGCTGTCTAACGTAGTCTGAGCGTACAGATACGTTAGCGGCTTATGCACGTATACGTTACACGTTTGCGAAATAAATTGATCAGCGCAGCCGTTTGTGATCTATTCATTTGTGATTCATCAGTTTGCTATCATGATCTGAAACGATGTCAAAAACATTAGCTAACCACGATTACACTGGTGGTTACATTCAAATGCAAATATGAATATCCCATTGGAAGCTAAAATAAACTACAGTGTAATAAATTTGGCACGGACTACTTGTATTGGACTTAAATGTTGTTTTCCTTGTAGGGCGACACTATGTGCAATGATGAGAAACAGCAGTACTTTGTGTGTGTATATATATATATATATATATATGTGTATATGTATATGTGTATATATATATATATATATATATATATATAGCTGTTGAGCCGGACGGTCGCACTGGTGCGAGCTCGCGCTTAAATTGCCTAGATTGCAAGTTATATCTGGCTCTTTTGTTTAATAAAACTCCCGCAGAATTAAATAGACATGGTAAATTTAAATAATTCAACCGGAGTTTTGTCACAGACCATCGTGACCACCAGTGTGACCGAACTGTAAGATCCAACACCGTCAAACAGTTCCTTTATGCATTTGCACAAAACCCAGACAGTGCATAACAAAAGAGTGGTGCATCGATACGCTTTGTTTTGAGCTCTAAAATCGAACTCAGCGTAGAGAATACAACAAGCAACGATATATTGGGCAGCTATATCGTGTTTTTAAACCACTATATATTTTAATTGACCTACCTACATACCTACTATATACTTGTGATAGATGCTTCAATTCTACTGAGTCGAAGAGACAGCAATTAATCTGTCTAATGCTCGGTCTTCTATCTACTTACCACAAATACATATCTTATACCGACACTACTATTGTACATATTAATGTGCAATTTTTAACTTCTACTTTCGACGCTATTTTGCATAAATACAGTACGTGACGAGATATAACATAGTGCTCCCTGAATAGAGATAAACAGAATGATGGTCTAAAGACCGCTTCATTTTAGCGACTTTAACAACAACATCTGCGTAAAATCGCGCCATCGTTCACAGTACGATACTTTTAAAGAAATCTTACCACCGCTGTGGACCAAGACAACGATGGCATCACGTGACGGCAACAACACCGCCGGAAGACTCAGCTGCCAGACTTGCGGGCGAGTATGCAAATCTGTCGCGGGCCTCGCGAGCCACATTACATTGACTCACAATCAACGAGAAGCTCGTGCCTACCTCCCCAACTCCTAACCGATCACATACTAATCATTTGATTTTAAGTTCCACACAAAATGACACTGCTGCTTCTAATAATAGTTTTAACCCCCCTAGTACTTCACGCGTCTCCCAGTCAAATTATAGATGTCCATCTGGTACTTGCTTAAAGGCTTTTAATCCTAAATCAGGTCTTAATTTACACCGTCGTCATGTCCATCCGGACGAATATAATGAGAACATTTTAGTCCCCCCTCTAAGAAGGCCAGATGGAACCCACAAGATTGTGAACTTTTAGCAACATTAGAAGCAGATTTTATATTAGATAATAATAACGAAACACCTAGAGAAATTGACCACCTTTTAGCTACTAAATTTAATTCACGCACACCTGGGGCGATTAGAAGCCAACGTAATTCTCAGGCGCATAAGGATCTGATAGAGGACCTCCGTAAAAAGTGGTCTCACCTGGATTCCAACCCTGACGGATCTGAGCTTCCTGGGCCTAGTCGGCCTCGAGCATCGGAATCAGATGGCCCCTAATCCCTCCCAAAAATATATTATTATATCCAAAATACAAGCCCTCACAAACACATTTCCCAAACGCAACATAATTTCAACGGACCTTACTCATCTGTCAGATATAATTTGCTCAGGTGAGGACCACACTATCGACTTAAACGACTTTCTGAACAAACATTTTACACACACTGTCCGACGTCGTGCCTTTAGTGAAACACCTTCTCTAGTGCGAGTATCGAAAAGGTAACAGCGACGTCAAGACTACGCAACCACTCAAAACTTTTTTGCCAAAACCGATCCAAATGCGCTCATGAGGTGCTGGACGGCAAACACAGCATACACAACATGCAGGCCACCGAAGTTGTAAAACACTGGGCCAACACGATGACACAACCACCCCCTGAACCACTCCCTTGCCCCGTATACACTCCCAACTCTGATCTCTTCGAGGTTTCCCTCCCTATCTCCCTAACGGAAACCCACGTAGCTCTCCTCGGACCCTTCAAAGCGCTAGGCTTGGACGGGATTTGTCTTTCGTCCCTCCGTAAACTCCCGTTAGAAGTAGTCTGTTGTCTTCTTAACATACTATTAAATAGCGATATTGCCACAGCCCATGAAACTGCTCGCTTAGCGTTCATCCCCAAGCGATCTGCGACCCCTATCTATTAGCTCATACTTACAACGAACGCTTAACAAAATTCTTCCTAGACGCCTCCAGAACTCTATTAAGCTTCTCCTAATCCAGCGAGCGTTTCTCCCCTATAATGGTACCTTTGAGAATCATGCGGTTCTGGATGGCATCCTTAACGATGCCAAGTCTGCAGGACGTGAGCTCAGACTCGTCTCAATCGACCTCCGTAAGGCGTTCGACATGGTGAGTCATGATTCCGTCCTGTGGTCACTCCGGACTCGCGGATACCCGGAGATATTCATTAAATCTATCGAACGCTTGTACCTCTCATCTAAAACTCTCATAGAATTTGGACAAGAATGTTGCACATTTCGGCCAACTAGGGGTGTTAGGCAGGGAGATCCTCTGCCCCCCCTTTTATTTAATCTAGTTCTCGAGGACATTCTTTCACAATTAGACAAAACTAATATCGGGTACCAACTTACTGATGACTTTCGCCTTATGCGCTTAGCCTTTGCGGATGATCTCATCCTCCTAGCCTCCACGAAATCTACTCTCCAATGGCTCCTTAATATTGCAGATCCCCTTTTGAAATCCGAGGCCTTGAAATTAATACTAATAAGAGCTTTACTATCTCCCACCCATTTAATAGGAAGAAAGGTAAAGGTTTTATTAATACCGTACCAGAATTTAACGTTGGAGATCGGCAATTGCCAGCTAAAGGTATGAGCGATCGATGGAGATATCCGGGAGTCGACTTTGACAGCAATGGCAGAGTTTACTTTACCAAGGATATATACTCCTTAATTTACTCAACAGACTCACGATAGCTCCCCTTAAATCCCACCAAAGACTCATATTTTTGAAAGACTTTCTCATTCCCCGCCTCCTATATAAACTGGTTTCCGGTCCCAGACAATCTCACGCACTCCTTAGCGATTTAGATAAAGATATTAGAAAGGTTGTTAAGTCGAAATGGCTTAAGCTCGAAAACTCGGTGCCGAACGCCTACCCGTACACGCACACAGCACACGGCGCTCTGGACATCCCCTGCCTCCAAACATTTATCCCCAGACTCCGCCTCTCCCGTCTGACAGCACTACAACACTCCACGCACCCTGGGGTCCAATGGATGCTAACCACCGGGCACTTCAAAAAAGACCTTGCGAAAACAAGACTTCTTTGCGAGCGCTTGGGAACCTCAATTGAGACCGCTACACAAGAGACCGATTACTGGGTTCAACAACTACACAACACGTTCGATGGGGCACATTTTAAAAAAAGCCCACGAAACGCCCTTTGTACATAACTGGATTTAGGGTATGCCCTACCTATTTGGTAAGGAGTATTTAAACCTACTAAAGCTTAGGATCAACGCACTACCAACGCGTGCCAGATTGCCCAGGAGACGCCCGGGCTACAACAAACGATGTGCGATACAACACACAAAGAAACTATAAAGAGACATGACGACGTCTGTGATCGCGTGGCGTCTTCTCCGCGAGAGGGGTCATGAGGTGGTACGTGAGCGAGTATTCCGTCGACCGGGCGCACCGGCTCTAAAGCCCGATCTCGTAATAACAACATTTACCGAGGCCTGGGTTTTAGATGCCGAGGTTTGCGGCCCGAAAAGGGACCTCGCAAAAGCGCGGCAGGACAAGATCACCAAATATGACGTCGGGTTCCTAAGAGCGGCGCTCCCCGACCGGCAAAAACCTCGCTGATTTGGATCCATCACTATCTCTATGAGTGTGTATGGGACTCCGAATCTGCGAGTACGCTCTTGGGGCTCGGCGTCACGAAGAGGAATCGTATGGATCTTACCGTCTTAACGTTACAAGGAACCTTAAGGATATACCGCTCGCACCGGGTCCATAAGAGCGGGGGCTACCATGAAGCAAGGGCACGGACAGCTTATTCTTAACCTCACGTGACACCTTTTTACCACCATTTTTATTAAGGCGAGCTCTGCGGAGTGTGCAAACGTATTGTAAATGATTAATAAATCATCACAATAATTGCTATATGTAATATATATATATATATTGATGTTTACTCACCATCATTGGTAGATTCTCACAATATTTACGGGCTATTCCGCTCAAGTACGTCAATTACAGCAGCTGTTAATGAGCTGATGTTCAGTTCTATACCCTTTACGTGATATCGGCCGATCTCAATTCACCACAATATTTACAAACACATTCGTTGATTTAGAAACATTTTCTCTTTAGGCAGAGGTATTGGTGGTATCCGTGCCAAGTTATTTTGCAGATTACTGCTCTGTTTTGTTGCAGATATTTTTTCCATCTGTTGCTAAAAAAAGCGGGTCCGTCTGTAAAATTGTTGATTACAAAGTTCCAGTTTTGCCAGTTCTCTGCGTTCCTTGTATGCCTCAAGCGCTTTGGGATCAAATTTATATATATATATATATATATATATATACATACATGAACAGAAATCGTTCTCCAGGAAAACATGAGGTAGTATCCCCACATAAAATATATTGCACCCAAGTGCTATGCTGTGATATCGGCGCTGCGTGAATGAAATTGATTGGGGTCCCCACAGAGGGCGTACTTCTGGTGTACAAGGACGTGTTCTTGCCAGTGCTATGCTATGGTATCCTTCTCTCGGGCGGTGGCTATGACGGAATTCTCCGGAGAGTCAAAGTAATGCAGAATGATGCACTTAAAGCCATTTCTTCTAGTAGATTTGGTCCATGATTTATTCACTCGATATTACTTGAAGTAGAAAAAAATATACACGCTGCGGGTTTCTATGCTGGCATATCAAAATTTGCGAGGTATTGTACCCGCGGAGATTGCGTTTTCACTAATTTCTACCTCAAATCGGAGATCAGCTAGGCGTACAACAACTTTTGCAATGTCCTCAGTATCCCTGAAGTCTAGCCAACACTCACTTGCATGCCGCCTGGCCGAAACTTGGATCTGCATTCCTAAAAATATTAAATGCGACACACCGAAGCACCCTTTCGCTCGTAAAGTAAGAAAATTACTTTTAATTTTACAGTCTGAATCAGGCCGGTGATCTGTTATATCCTAAATCAGGATTATTAGTGCTTTGGATAAGGTTTCACCTTCCCAGATTAAATAGTTTTTATTTTTTAGTGTGTTTTTACCTGATATCGTTGTGTACTATGTAGATGCTGAATGAGTGTATCAGTTCATTTGCGCGTATATGTGAGAGCTTGTCACTCATTGCTTGGCATTGTAACCAACGCTGTTTAGAAATCCTTGTGAAGATACTTATTGCTATTGCGTATTGTAAAGCGCGTATCTAAAGCATTCTTTGAAATATTGTTGAGTATGACTTATGTCTCTGTGTTTGATTTATTTTTAAAACCATTTTTATTTACCGAGAACTTAAGTATTACAAAATACGGTTCCGTGAATACCGCACGTTTGAGCTAGAACATCTAGTACCAAGCGCAAGATAGAAAATTGCAGAGCTTGCTAAAGCAAATATTCATTTCAAATAGTCTTGCTTTGGAGTGAGAGTGAATTTACTAAATTTGTGACACTAGTGTAAATGTCCGACATAGGAGCACAACATATGTGATTGCGAGACAACCACTTATCCTATACAGAAATTAAGCACATCATCGTGTTCGTGAGAAAAGGGTTCTGCTTTGAAGAATATACATACATATTGTTTGTTACACGATAGCTTTGCATTTTAAGATATCGCATATTTGCAATACAGTCGTCATTATATACTATTTGTAACACTTCAGCAACCGCCCTACCGGGCGATAAAGTGAAAAAACCGCCGATGCGCCTGGCAGCTCGCTGCGTGGTATCTAGCGCATATCTGCGAGCAGAACCGGAAACGACATTGATGGCCAACTTGGTGTAATCCTTGGGTCAAACATACCAAGTGATAATAGCCATGCACAATGTACCTTGTGTACACGTGCCGGCTAGTGCATGTCATTCCGTCCCAAAGCTCCCTGGCGAGGTACACATCTAACTGCGCTACCTCCGCCGAGGCCTCGGTCACTTTTCCCTGCCACCCTATCAAAAATTGTTGAAGTGGTCCTGTAATAGGTGACTTAAGCCTGTCTCTGATTGTTTCCACTGCCGGTCCGCAACCTGCTAGCAGGTTTGGTTGGTTTAAGCAGTGTCCGAAGCCTCGTGTTCTCTGTAATTGTCGGCAGTATTACTTCCGGTGCGTTTCTCTCCGACTCTAGATTTTAACTGCGTGTCACTGAGTAGCTTTCTCTGCCTCATGTTCAGGTCAAACGTCAAGGGAGTAGTTATGGTTGTCAATTCGCATGGCGACCGCCAAACTCCTAATAAGTAATTGCGTATGGGCTGCATGCTTAGAACGTTTCCTTGCAATAAATGTACCCTACTCTGACACAGACTCAGACGTCGAATGTGACATACATAGATGATATGTCTGTATATATATCGGTGAATTGGCAGACACTTATAATGTATGTACAAGCTATGTGTAGCTTACTTCATTCCATATTTGAATGAAGGGGAGACCCGATCCAACCCAGGCTAAGAAGTTGCTAAAACTCACTGCTGGCGCCTGAGATTTCTGACCTTGCAAAAACTTTGCGGGATGTGAAAGCTACCCCCCGCGTTGCACGTTAACCATTTAGTTATCCTTGCGAAAGGAAAAGAACGCCGCCAATCTTTACATCAACGAAAGGACAATTTGGTGAGGCGGCCACCATGAACTGACAATAAACAGTCAAGTTGTGCGTCTCAGTAACGAGAGCACTTGCTGCAATTGACTACCAAATGTAAATATGTATATATATATATATATATATATATATATATATATACATATAGGATTTTTTTCCAGACGACAAACGTATTTAGGTTAATTATTCATAATTGAGCTTACAATTTTCAACACAACAATTATAAAACGTAGGTAATTTTGCAGAAAAGACCCTACCGGTTCTATCGGTGTATCGTTGTTGCTATCGGTGTTGTTGCTAATCTTGTTGTCTCCTGCTGCCATTTATCATCAATTTCAGTGTGTATTTTTAGAATGTAACATGCCGTGACCGCTTAACGTGCGTCCGTAAGCAGGCTGTGTCTATCTAGCGCTAGCTATCAAGATGGCAGTCGGTGCTGTTCTATTATTGTGTCCGCGCTTCAACTTCTGAGAGTCAAGAGCTCTGGGACTTGAGGAGAGGATCATACAAATGCACCTAAGTCTCACCGCCTGTGACGAGTCTCAAACGTCTCAAATCAAAAACGGCCCTCGTCGAAGTTTATCGAAAATTCTCGAGCCAGACACCTGTGCCCGCGTTTTTGTGCAGTGACACCTACACTTGCAAAGCAATATTTTCAAACGTTTGCAGATTTGGGTTGAATTTCTACTCTGTAATTATATGTATTTCTTACATATTTGCCGTCCGTGCCGAATGGCCTACGAAACACATCTTCACATAGCTTGCTGACATACCGAGAGAGCTCACAGATCGTGATACAGTCAATCTTTGTTGTATGTGACCATTTCTCCCGAGAGACACAGAGGCAAGAGCTATAGAGAGAGAGACAGCGCGACAATTGACCCGAGGGAGGGTCTGGACAAAGCGATTCATTAGAGGCTGTAGATCTGAGTGGAGGCAAAGGAAAAACCTTTAACTTCAAAAAGATTAACGGCTACGACAACAATAGTAGCTGTAACATTGTAACGACGACAACAGTCATACAAAACAAATAACAATATCATCGACACGAAGAGTAGCAGCAGCAGCAGCCGCAGCAACAACAACAACAAGCAACAATTCCGCAACAACTAAACCGTAACCTAACAACAAATAACGCAAGTGAGCTCCTATGGGCGCTCGTATTCCATTGAGACGCGCTTCTAGAGTCGTTCTTAGACCTGTGACTGATTCGTTTAGCCAAAAGCAACCAATAAGCAGACCATAATCAATCGTTTACGATATGCTTACTTTTGCTCGACAAGTGGTACCGCCCCCATACGCCAGCCCCGTAACGAGACCAGTCATAAAAAGTGCTTGTAATAAAGATTCGCTTGTCTGCTGCTGCGGCTGCGGCTGCTGCTGGTAAGCGTAATCCAGCAGCGTAATCTTAGGACCCTCTCGCCAGAGACAACTGTGTTAGACGAAAACGAACCAGATAGAGAGAGAGCGAGAAGGCCTCTCTCGCTTCCGAGGCTCCCCGAAGGCGCAGCTATATAACTTTGCTGCCAAAGGGGTCTGTAGAAGCCTGTCGCTGCCAACCGCGTCACCATGAAGCGTGCCGTTGTTGTTGGTGTGTTTATCAACTGCGGTAAGTCCTTTAACAGCCAACATTTGCGCCGATCTGCTAGAGAGAAGACTTCCGACTAGAGCGGACCTTCTTTCAACTCCACCCGCCGCGTGCAGTAGTGTAACTAAAGCCTGCAACGTGAAACGTGCGAAAAAAACACGCATTATCGCTTTTGTGCTTTGCCAGTGTACGATTTGCTTACTATACACACAGTGATACAATTACGATCGTTCGTTACGCTAGTGTGATGTGTAACTAGTGTATACTTTGCTTGTAGAGTGTACGCCTTCTAGCGTCCGTTGGCCATGCTTGACGATTAAGACCGTGAGACGTTCGTAAATTCGGGAAAAAAGTACGAACAATGGCGATCTAGGCTAAGGTGCATGGTCGTGCGTTATGCCGCCAGTGCTATATTAGATTGTAGCATTGTAATATAAATCTTAAATTCTCATATATATATATATATATATATATATATATATATATATATATCATGTTATACTTAACAGAGTAAAAATGTGGTAGTTGTGCACGATATACCTTGTGCATACATGACAGGTTGTTTTACTCCTAAGTTCTTCTAAGAATGAAACATTTTCATCTCATCGGCGGCGTCTTACTAGTAGCAAAAAAACATAGGCCGAACAGTGTTGACTAACTGCAACACTACCGACAAAAACTCCGGGCTTTCGAGATTTGAAAGACGTAGCCTCTCTTAAGCTTCGCTTCAGGCCTCTCAGATATTCGGTGCTATGGGTAATGACTGTGGGGTTAGGCTGGACAGTACGTACAATATAGCCCATCGAGTTTTCGAAAAGGCATTACTTACAGAAGGATATATTTTCGAAATAATGTTAAACCAATACCGAACACATCGGATCCATTGCCTTTGACTTCTGGGAACCCTCGTAAACAGCTGCAACTTCACCAACCCTAGATTATATGCGCATGAGGTGCTGGCCCATCGTGAGTAGGTACTTTACCTTTGGCTAAAAGACTGATGCCCTTAGATCAAACAGGGTAATTTTCAGGTACAGGCGAATTTGCTCGCCGCTCTTGATAGAGGCGCAGCTTGTGTGCTGCTTGCTCCAATAGTCGAACCTGCTTCTCATACGTGTGTTAGGGGCTCACTCGCTTGAGTCAGCTTCTTGTCGATGGCTCACTCTTGACTCCCTCTACGAACCTCTCCTTTGCTGAGACCCGAGTAGATAGCTCTAGCTAGATGGGAAAGCTGTAATACCTCCCGACGTATCAGTTAGCAAGCGTTTATAAGTCATGATCGAAAGTGTCGTCTTGTGTTAGACTCGTGTTTCTCAAAATGGTTTGAATCGTTTTTACAGTGGCGTGCCTGTATAGCGCAGTTGTTCTTGTCAATCTTGGTATCGATCCCCAATAGCTCGAGCTTCTGCCCCTATGAGATGCCCTGTGAGTCGCGCGCGTGTACGCCGATCGTGGCGGGCAGAAACATGCGCTAGCTGCATACTGAGTGCTTTCAGGTAGTGGACGCCCTACCCTCTAGAAGCCTTGCACCCCTATCAGTCCAACGCTGTTGAAAGACCTAGCAGGAAATGTATCTACCAGTAGTGGTTCTTCCTACCTGTCAAGAGCATTCATCGTAGCGCTTCACGCACAACAAGCTGCTGCTACCCCAAGGCACAAGGAGTTTCTTTTCCAGCTGATTTGCTGAAACTGTCGACGACAACCAACGATATCGTATTGAGACGGCTGGTGGAACAGTACGGCATTGGAAGCACCTGAATTAAGCGCAAACCAGCAACCATCACTGCCTACAGGTTTTATTGGTCAAACTGGCTCATAACTGGCCCAATACTGGGCACTCCGTTACTTCACTATTTTTGTGTGAACTGCAGACACCCATGCATCCGCTGCGGCCCTAGTAGCATCTTTGTAGCCGTTGGCATTCCTCGTAGTTGCCGTCTTCAACGTTAAAAGGAGGGCCAATTTTAAAATGCTGTAAATATAGTATTTGTTCCTACACATGCTTAGCAGTGTGATATGTTACACGTATCACGATAGAGCCACTGTGTCTAGTGGGAACTTACGTAAGAATAGGCGCTGCGCGTGTACTTTCATGTGTGGTTGGTTGTCAGAAAACAGCTAAACTAATGAACAGCTCAACGGGTGCAATGTCGCTAATTGTGTCATTATTCCTTACTGGATTAGGTTAATTTGGTGATCAACATGCTGCAACTTTCCAAATCGTTCTGGTAGCGTAGGTCGTACGAAACGCCAAGACTATTGCAGCTGATTATATAGTCAAAAATTAAAAACAAAACAACCACTCGTAGGTAGCCTATCTCAAGGCCCCAAAGCAAGGCTCCGCCTACTTTCAGATAACATCACCTGCCATTCACGATGGTTCGATAACCTAAAAATGATTATTTGATATATATTCATAAATCTGATACTGAAGGACTAAGCAATGCTTGCGTCGCAATCCTGCCGTATGCTGCAGAATATTTCAAATAAAAGTTGTTCAAATAGGAGTTTTATACCGCTATATCTGACCTTTTGCTGCTGCCCGTATCAGCAGCGTTCCTGCTTCTGTCAGCGCGCCCTTCTTCGGCAAGTCCGGATCTCAAACTGCCCTCAATGAAGCCTCCCGTACCTGATGCGCTCGGAAAAGCCACCAACGATAAAGAGGTTATGGAAGAGCTGGCTCTACTCGGGGAATCATACGTAAGTCGAATAGGCGATACCGTCGTCAATGAGCTGTGCGCTGTGCTTGCTTAGGAAGGTATTTTGGCACTTCCAATCGAAGCCACAACGGCTAAAATGGTGTCCTCTACTAGCTGTACGAGACAGAGAATACCCGTAGAAGGGCAAACTTGTGTGTTCATTTGCTATGCCGGAACGTGCTGCTTGTGCATGTGTTCTATTGTCGAACGTCTTGTTCGAACGCCAATGTCAAGATGCCTACCCTATGCAGATAGATATTGTTAGTGCACGTGGTTACTATATATGCCCGCCGTGTATCAAAACCTCCACAAAAGCACAATGCAAGCACGGTGGTCTCTATTGACGAGTGTTTGACAGAAGTGTCAGTAGATTGGGGAGTATAGAAACGGCTCGAACACTGCTAGATGAAACACCAACGGATCATGTGAGTCTAATTATAATGCGGCAACATCGTCACTCTTGTTTGGTTTAAAATACACGCTCAAAACAAATCACTCCAAACGTTCCGCGTTGATCTATAGGTTTCTCCAATTATCTGTCTTAGATGACTTTATTCTTTTCGTACGCCCATATTTGATTAGTTGAGCAATTTTACAAATGTCGCATGTGTCTGTCGCGTGGACCATCTCGTACGAATTTGTGGCGAGTTCTCTGGCTTCGGAGCAGTCGAGATAGACATTGACGGCATTCAGATCGCAGAGCCGCCAGACTTGAATGCAATGTTACTCTGCGTTCTTTTTTCTTTCGGTTGTGCTGCTTTGAGCTGATATCGGGTCGACAATTGACCAAATTATTGCTGATCAGTTAAATGACTGATCTACGTCTGTATGATCCGTCAGGAAGCCTACGCCAATTATCATGGATTCAAGCTTGACACAATTAATGTGACAACGGAGGACGGCGTCGTGCTTGCGATCCACCGAGTACGCCAAATGGATATCTACTCCGACAAGGACTCAACGCCTGTTGTGCTTTCGCATGGATTCGCTTCTTCGTCATTTGATTTTATGGCAAATCCCAGGTAGTAATACTACTATGACTAATAGTAATCATAATCATAATAATTATACTGAGGCATGCATATCGCGCCGAGATTGTGCACTATACTATACGATATATTCGCTATACTTGGTAGAGCCGCAGAGGATTCATGGGGGCCTGAAGTGCACACAGACGGTAAAGCGACAAAGTGTCCATATATTGCACAATTGTTAGCTCCGTCCAACCCAAGTAAATAGCCTATATGACAGATCTAAAGACGACAAGCAGTTATCCGATGTTATCCTGTCCAACTAAGTTACTAGTGGAGCATACCGCATTTGAGTTTACTTTGTTACGATTATCATACCGTTAGGGGATGAATATGATCAGCGGCATGACACAGCAAAAGAGTATACTTTCTGTCTAGCTTCTACTATTTTTCTGGAAACTAATTCCGCCAACTCTGAATTTTTTCTGACCCTCCCGGGCTCAGTAACACTTGCACTTCTTCGTAGCCGTGAGAGAGGCGTCCCTGCCACTCTCCTTAGTTTACCTATGTCTCCGCCTATAATTCAGAATATTACATGCATCCAAATAGAAGCTTATTCCAAGTATATCTTCCCTATAAAACCTCCCTCGATTCCTCGTCTCAACCCAAAGCTGCCGCGTTGCCCCTTATCCGGCCACTCCCATTTCGACCTTTGCCTCTCTTTCGGTCACTTCTTTCTCGATTTTCTTTTAGTGGTTTGTTTAGTGGTTGGACATGGAAAATATTACTCTTTCGATCCTAGACTTCTATGTCG
The DNA here is from genome assembly GCA_003439945.1 of Dermanyssus gallinae. Taxonomy (NCBI): domain Eukaryota; kingdom Metazoa; phylum Arthropoda; class Arachnida; order Mesostigmata; family Dermanyssidae; genus Dermanyssus; species Dermanyssus gallinae. Next base: position 30,862 of record QVRM01004104.1, read on the forward strand.
TATTATCACCCTCGTTCCTAGGCTGCTCTATTCCATCCGCCCTGAGTTTGGTTATATCCTCCTGTAGCTTTGTCTCTGTTGTATTCAAGCGCCGGACTTCTTCTTCGGGCCTTTGATGGTACCTTCGATGTCTAATTTTGCGTCCTGCGTGGCCCTTACTCTATACTCTATTAACACGATTAGCTTATTCAGTAGCTAAGGGAACTGTTTGGGCCCTTCTTCTATTTCCTTCTTCGTGAGAGCTGGTGCTTTGTACAATTTTACCACGCTATCTATTCGTTATTTCGACGCCAGGACGACGTCCTGGAGTTGTTTTTCCTTAACCTAGTTGTTTTTCCCGTTCTCCTCCCTTTCGATGTTCCGTTCATCCCCGTCTCCCGCTCAATTGTCCTCCCTCGCTGACCCTATCTGGGAGTTGGCGGACCTTCTCCCAGCTTATGAGGATGTGCGGTTTCAACTATTTAATATGCAATACTATACTATGGACTGAGCTGGTCGACACTGTGTTATACATGCATGTATCTTCACTAGACTTCACTCTCCAACTATACCATAAATGGCACTATTTCACACTCCTTTTTTTAGTTCATTGAGTACGACCGTAGATCTGTTCAGATCGCACTGTTGGTGCCACACGAGCCAGATGTCCGACCATTATGAGACTGCTGGCGTCCCGCTAGCGACGCCAGTGGCGGCGACTTCACTACACGTTTTAACCTCAAAAGTTCCCCTAAAGTTCACAATTCTGAAGTCCAGCGAACTCTGTAACAGTTAGCTACTACTGAGAGTTGTTATGAACTCTACCGCAGTTCCATCACAATCGTGTCCATCTATTTGTGTATATTTGTATATGCATTACAGCAAAGTCGCGGGAATTGGATATAAACAAAAGTACTCTCTAAAAGACAGATTTAAATAGTAAAAATGTTTGTAAGTTATAAGTTTCTTTTCACCGAATAGCAAGGGACTTGCCATACTACCTGCGACGAGTAAACACTCGCCGTAGAGGAAGGCACCGGCCGGAACAAGCACCGGTGGCTGCCCGCAGTGACTCCCTACACTACATTGGTAGAGCTGACTCTCCTTGCCCCTGTAGATGCTCTTCTCAGATTCGCAGATTTTGTCTCTGAGGCAAAAAATAATGTTCGCACAAAACTAAGCAGCATTAACGGCAAGGTAAAGTGGCTAGGTAAAGTAACCTCGAGATGTAAAGAAAGTAACCTCGCTGTAATGCGGCCACCCCCCGACAAAGGGCATAGAGGACGACTTTATTCGCAACATTTTCGTGATGTGCTCGATCACACGATTTTTGCTTGCCTACATTTTTGGCAGGAGCCTCACTGCTATAAAAAAGGATTACACCCTAATGCCAGTGACCTACAGCCTAACTATGCGCAGAGTTGCTGCAAAGATAGGCATGACCGCGAATGAGAAAACGCTTTTAGTGAGACCACATTAGGTGGTCTTAGCTGAAATATGTAGCAGTGCATGTAGCCCGCCATCTTGTAAACGTTAAGGAACCTGAGGGTTCTGGTTAAATTGGAATTCCGCAATGCGTTCAACACCGTACGCATGTCATCTTAAACGAGGCAAGAACAAAAGTTCTTGAGCTCTTGCGAACAGAGATACTTGCCCCTTGTTTTAAGGGAGCACAACAATATGGTCTGGAACAAGAGTTATCAAACAATTCATGTAATAGAGGAAGCCTTTCCAGGTTATAGCCAGGAATAGCACGAATTTACCCACTCTAAAATCCAAGACGCTCCTATGGGCTTGAAAGAAATTCTATTTAGTCTATAAACAGCCTTTTTCCCGATTGACAGCCATGCATCCACAGGTGGCTATTAGTATTTGGAGCTACATTCTCAGTTCCCCAAAACTTTACCACGTCCCACGAGCGCCGCCACCTATGTAATCCCCTGATGAAATAAAGCCCCACGACAAAACCAGTCAAGATATAATTGGTGGAGTCCTAAACGTTGGACTAGAAAGAAAATATTTATGGAGAAGAACGACCCTTTTCCATAGAGAAACACCTCGGACAACACATACAAGACCACACCAATAGCGGGAGAGATTTCAAATCGCTTTCCCTTTCCAAGTTGT
>QVRM01004105.1:0-344321 GCA_003439945.1 Dermanyssus gallinae
GCCAATCGTGTGCACCTGGTGAAGGACCTCCGAAGAGGGTGCGGACAACTGCATCGGCCGGAAAGATGATGGCTACGGTTTTTTGGGACCAACGTGGAATAATTCTGGTCGACTACCTTGAGAGCGGTAAAACGATCACGGGAGAATATTATGCAAGACTGTTGGACTGCCTGAAGCAAGAACTCATCGTGAAATGGCCCGCTTTGCAGAAGAAGGTTGTCCTGTTTCACCAGGACAATGCTCCCGCACACAAGTCGCGGCAAGCAACGGCAAAACTGGCCCAACTGAGGTTTGAACTTATTGAACAACCTTCCTATTCTCCAGACCTGGCCCCCTCTGATTATTTCCTCTTCAGACATTTGAAGAATCGTCTCGGTGGAAAGCGTTTTTCCAGCAATGAAGAGGTTACAACTGCTGTCAATGCCTATTTTCAGTCTAAAGACGCAGAATTTTACTCAAGAGGTATAAATGCTCTGAAATCTCGGTGGGAAAAGTGTATTGAGCTTCTCGAGGAGTATATCAAATAAGAAAAAATTAAAAACAAGATTTGGAAAATTCTTGGTTTTCATTTTAAAAACTTGTGGAACTACCTGTATATATATATATATATATATATACTATATATACATATATATAAGCTCTTCCATAACCGTATGAATTTATTTTAAGGTTTAGTCGAACTCGGCAAGCAAATAATTTTTCCAATGGAGGGAGGGGCGGAAACGTCGTGTTTAGGAGTGAGGATAAAATTTATAAAATACGTTATTCTGCTTTTTTTCTGCTACATAGTTGTGCAAAATCTACGTTTGCGGTAGAACCACTCAATGCATGAAGGTTTGGCGGAAAATTCTGCATATATATATGAATGACACTTACGATGAAGCTTTCACGTGCAGAAGTGTAAAATTTTGCCAATTCCACAAAACGTTTGCGACTAAAAGATTATTCTCATGGAATACCAAATTTAATGCCCATCATTTTTGTACCAAAGCAATGTTGCTGCGTTATGTTATTGCCAAATATTTAAGATTTTTTGATAGCCATATCGAGAGCAAAGCCCTGCATACTTACATAAGGTGTATAAGAAAGTTAGGTACATGTTGTAAGATTTGGTAGAATTCGGCAAGAAAATGTCTTTTCCGAGGAGGCGGCGGAATGGCGTTGGAAACATTTTAACGACGTAAAACATAATGATACATGAAAGCTTCGACGTAAAACATAACATTTATGACTGTCCAAACAGCTTAATGACTCGGCTACTACGTAACGCAGCACCATCACTTTTGTACGAAAATGATGGGCATTAAATTGGTTATTGCCTGAGATAGTCTTTTGGACGTACATTTTCGTCCGTAATAGCAACATTTTACGATTCTGCACGCAAAAGCTTTAACGTAAGTCATAACAACATATCGATTTTTTATGACATCCCTTAACCTGATTATTCGCCTTTCGCTAGATTGCGCCTGGTATTATTCAGATTATGCAGACTTTTTCATATCGCTGAACACGCCGGAATGATTAGTTCCTTCATGCGTTGGTTCCCTCGCAAACGTAGATTTTGCACAACTATGTAGGAGAAGAAAAGGCAGAGCATATTATTTCATAAATTGTATCCTCACTTTTACGCAAAACGTTTCCGTCACCTCCTTCCATTAGGATAAATATTTTTCTGCCGGGTTCTACCAAACCTTAAAGTAAGTTCATACGGTTATATATATATATATATATATATATAGATATATACATCTATATATATAGATATATACATCTATATATATATATATATATAAAAAAAATACAAAGCCCTTGCCTAGACTCACACTTGTACTCAAGCCTCTGCCTTTGCAGTTATCGTAAAATTAGGTAATATGTCCTATGCTGACGTTTTACATGCTCTTATACACGATGTTTAGACTTGACTTAGGTGTCTGCGCAAAATTACCTTATAATATACATGGAGACAATATGCACAATGAGAACGATAGCGCAGATATATATATATATATATATATAGGCGGAGTTCTGTTCATTTCACCAAAATAGCGAGACATGTTATCATGCTGCTTTTGCCTGGCGAACTGTATATTTATATATATATATATATATATATATATTGCGCATAAATAAATAGATCACACAGTAGCAAACGGATACATTTGATTGATCATAGAGAGCCAGGCATATATCGTGTTTAATGTCCAGGCGCGCCTGAATCGGCCGGTCCCTGTTGCAGGGATCGCAGTTCATCATCATTCCATCACCAACAGGGCGGCTGTCCTCGACGCTGGCCACGCAGCTGCCTACCATTCGAGAGGCTTGGCTTGCCCTCTACGGCAAGGCCAACTTCCCCAGCTCTGATCGCTCGTTCCCCGAGCAGCTCGCCCCATTCGTGTGTGTTTCTGAATGAGCGATAGAACCAGCCGAGCAACCAATCAGCTGGCTGCAATAATGGCGGATGTAGCTGATGTTGCCGCAAAGGGCTGCGACGCCGATGGTACTCAGTGCTCTATTCATATATATATATATATATATATATATACATACATATATCGACGACGATATATCGGACTTCTCTCTACATTAGACCCCGTGGCCGATTTCATTAGCGACACCCTGTATATTCTACTATGACGTACCATCATTGTCTTTGGCGTCATCATCACCATCATCATCATCATCATCATCATTAGAGTCATCGACAGCTGCGTCGTCATTGTCATCAACATTACCGCCCCCGTCACCGCCACCATGGCATGGTTGGCATCACCACCATGATCTATGGTTTGTATCCAACTGTCTTCTTAGATCGGTCGATTGGATCGGACGGACGGACGGATGGACAAACAGACAGATCGAGGAGGTTCGAGAGCCTTATTGGATTGGGAGCGTTCGAGAGGTCTTATTGGTTTGGGTCGGTCAGCGCACACAATGCTGTAACAATTAGGCTCCGCTGCCAATTTGCGACGTCCGCCACGTCACCATGATCATCACCTCATAATAATAATAATAATAATAATAATAATAATAGCAGTTAATGATAATACAAAACGTTTTCGCCTATGCTTACGGACAATTGCAGCATCAAAACCAGCAGCTTCAGTCCCCAGAGCCACAGCACCGACAACAGCAGTGGCAGCGACACTGCCGGACGCAGCATCCGCCGTTTATCTACGGACCAATCTTGAACATAACGATGCATTGGCTAATACAATGGAGATGGCGCGTCAAACCCCCGCTGGCGACGATTTGCTCAAATTAACCTTTGAGATGCAGTCAGCTGCAGTGTCCTAACACAAGTGTTATATATATATATATATATATATATATATATATATATATATATATATATATTATCAAAAGATTAGCTTAGCTAATGTGTCTAGAGGGCGTGTATGGTGACGCGTCCGTTTCGTTTAGGCCACCCAAGACTACTTCAGCAGCCCAACCTGCTAGAAGGGCACCTCGGTGTATTGTCCAGGACGCTGTCCATTCAGTATAGAGCGCACAAATGCCCCCTGTGACCCAAATTAGGCGTGTTGAATGCTTGTCAATATAGGATGCCAACACGCCTAGAAATCGCAAAGCGTGTTATTTGTAGAGAACTAGCAAGATTATACAGCTAGTGAAGCAGTAGATAATTCTGCACAGGTGAACCCTGGGCCAGACCCATGATTGGCTATTTAGAGAAAGGAACTGTGCGTCCGGTTCACCATATAGCGGTGTCTTCCAGAGAACAGTAGCTGTTTAACGAGTGGTGTGTGATAGCAACATTGAGAGTAGGCATCGGAGAATAGGCAGACACCTATGTGGTTTTGGCGCGCAAATGCCTCGCAAAGGTCGTGGATTGCCCGAAACCTGTTCAAATTTACTTGAAGAAACTTATACATAGTAAGAAATTTGGGACAAAGCGTCTCCAATTTTGTTCCAGTCACGGCCTTCGTCGTTTGCGGGAACCGTAGTAGTGCCGCGGCGCATGGAGACCCCGTCGGACGGCAAGCTGAGTGCGTCCTTGTTGAGATGTCGCCTGTGACGCGGCTGTAAAAGTAGCCTGTGCTGCGCTATCCACGTTGACGCCAGGAGCGTTGGCGTTCAGTGCGCTAACAGTGCAACAGTGCGCAACAGAGTTGATGGACTTCGCAGTGCGCCAACAGAGCTTGAGGAGAGCTAAAACGTCCTCGTCTGTCTCTGTCGCGCGAGTCCGGGCCTCTAAGTAAGTGGCCGCCGCTTTGGGGTCTAACGGAGCGCACCGGATACAGATTGCCCCGTCAGAGGGGGCCGGATCTAGTGCGCCTGATAAGCCGGCGCCTCGTTCTATTCTTTGCGTAGAGCCTCTATCGAGTCTTAAAGAGCCGAAATGTTCTCGTCCGCGTGCAGCCGGGCGTGTCGAAGGACGAGTCGACCCGAATCCGAGGCTGCCGCAACCTTGAGGAAGTTTATCCCAAGCTTCTGTGAAACCACCTTTAGCTTGACCTTACATAAAGCCTTTCTAGGCCTTGCATAAGGCTACAACCTCCTTCACATTTCCTTCAAGGATATCAAAGACGTCCTAGAAGAAATGACTAAGTTGGGCGTCGATAATGCGAAATTCTTCGGGACATTTATGGGAGCATTTTGGGGACTGGTTGAACACGACTTACAATAATAATAATAATTATTATTATTATTATTATTATTATTATTATTATTATTATTATTATTATTATTATTATTATTATTATTATTATTATTATTATTATTATTATTATTATTATTATTATTATTATTTTTATTATCATTATTTAATAGTTTTATTTATATAACTTTTTCATGTTAGCACTTTGGAGTGTTACAATTGTCTCCGCATGAACGTGTACTCACGGGTTCTCTAACCCAGGATTAGCCCAGTTCAACAATGTGCCCCGAACAGATGCTGCGTTTCCTCGTTGAATGTCGAGTGACAGCCTCTGACGCAAAAATTCCGATGCCCTCGCGTCTCCCGTGGAAAGGTTAAGGCATCTGCCTACGCGCTGAATCAAATTCAGTGTAAGCGGGCCTGGTCCTCCCATTGTTTCAAACGCCAACGGATAAAATTGGTGCGGATAACCAACGTCAGAGTATTTTCTACATTTGTTAGCTTCTGCTAACCTGGACGCATGGCCTGCCTGGTCCGCTCCTGCACCGACCATCGAAGGGGCTAATGAGTCGGTTACAGTTGCGTCCCAAACAAGCATGCGGCCACGCTCGAAGGGGGTTAGGGTAAGGCCGTCAGGCCTTTTTCTATCGTCTCTGGATAGACCCGGGGGTTCTAGTATGCACGGGAAGCCGGCAGACCTCAGTGCTCGACTGAAAGTGTCATTTAAAGCCGAGTGGCGTGCTCTTCGGCCTGCGCTTAAAGCGCATGACAAGCCATGATGGGCCAACGCGTCTACTAAATAACCACAACGACATCGGTGAGGAACGACTAAGTCAGCACCAAGCCGCAGTTCCTGTGCTAATGCGCGTCGTCTCGTCATCCAAAAGAGTCCCTATTCGCGGACAAGGTAGGGCATGTAACCAAGCTCCAGCCCCTTGACTACTTACGGCTCGAAGCCTGGCTTTATCAGCCAACGTGGGGGCTGTATCGATCAGGGTTGCTAATCGCTTTTCTTGCAAAGGGGTTATCCAGCTGCTCTGTTTAGTTCTTTCGACGGGAGGGGAGTCAAATAAGGGTGACAATCTGTCGGTCACCTCTTGTAGTTCTACGTTATAGGTTTCCCACCCATCGTTATCCAATAATGCCCTAACCCTCTCCGTAGCCTGAGTCAAGGATGACACGATCGCGGGTCCTGCCATCATGGCATACCTAAGCCGCCTAGAGAGACCGGAAGCATTACCTGATCCCTTGCAACAGCGGTAAGCTGAATATTTAATATCTTCTCTAAAGTAGCTAAGCTAAGATCGTTAAAGGGCTGTAAAAGTTCAGGCGATGAGGATAAATTGCACCCTCTAACTAGGTGTGTTTACCTCGTGGCTGAAAAGCAAGATCTAAGGAGAAACAGTCCACAGTGGGCCCCTAATTGGGGTAGTCTGTCTGTGGCAAAGTCCAGTTTGTCCTTTCGGCCGGCTAGTGCTTTTGCAATTCCATCCGGCAACAAGGGCACACCTAGCAGCTCCAGGTCAGCCTTGTCAACAATGCGACAACCAGGGAGTAGGCCAAGGAGGCCCGTTAAATCTAATGGTTCAATTTCGTTATGGGTTGTAACATATACTTCACATTTGCCCGGGTTTAGGGTAAGGCCACTAATCACACCAAAGTCAATAACCTTTCGAATGTCGTCCAGTACTGTCGGAAGGTCTCCGCCCAGAACGCCGTCATCCAGGTACCATACGTTAAGGGGGGATCTCAGTGCATCCACCATTTCCTTGATACACAAACAGAAAAGTAGAGGACCCAGGGGATCGCCCTGCTGAAGACCTGTTTGCGATAGCATAGTGTTGTGTGGCATGACCAGATGTGATGATTGACCGTACGCCAAATTCGTTTGGTGAAACAGTAAGGGTGCCCACGACTTGACGGACCGGAGTAGGTGGTCTCTTCGAACGCTATTAAAAGCGTTTTGAAAATCCAGTTTGACCATCACCGTCGGCCTTTTACGCGATTGCAGGAATGCCCGGGTACAGTGTACTGCTACCTCTGTACCGCCAGGGGTGGCGAATCCAAGCTGGTGGTCGCCAAGAGCTGCTAAAACAGCATGCTTATTATCTTGACAGCCGATTTTGGCTGCCAATCGGCGAACGACTGAAGAACAGGCGATTGGGCGTAATGATCCATCCTTCTTCTTTAGTGCAAACATCCGTGCTCCGAAGATAAGTGGCATAAAACAGGATGGCGGCGAGCCCCATCTGAGCACGTCAACTACTTTGGCAATGGCGTCAGCTAGTCGCTCAGCCGTACTGCCCAGTGCACCAGACAACAGGTCTTGAAGTAGGCGGGGTCTCATAAAATCCAAACCGGCAGCTGAACTTCGACTGAAGGTTTTCATGGCCTTCAGTATCTCGTCCCGCGAGGTTGAAGATGGCAGTGTGACCGTCGGGGGTGTAGGCATAGTTAGATTCCGAGGGGCATGTGGGTGTTTGGCGCGGAGTGCATCCGTATTTTCGTTCATTGGCGCTAGAATATCTTTTGAAGCGGGGTACCAATCTTGCTGCACCGGAGATATCGCCTTCCGACAGACCCTCACCCGTCTGGAAAGGTCATCGTTGAGGTAGGCCTTAGATACGGGTCCCTCGTTCGCCAGGTCCTTGAAGCCTTTTACCCGCTGAAAATTCGCGTAAGTTCTTCCTAATCAAGACAGACAGGGACCGAGCGTCCTTATGAGCTCTAGGAAGCCGCAGCACGACCGGAGCGAAGGAGAACAAAGAGTACCAAGCGTAAAGGTCGTTCTCCTTGGCAACGTTTGAGAAGACGTTGTAAGTTCCTCCGCAACAGTAGGCCTCACAATTTGGGTAAAATTCGTAGCAGTTTGGCTTGGCGCATGTTTGCCTGAATGTCGACGAGTAGATTGTCAATATCAATTTCTTCCGTCAAAGCCCGATTGGATGTGAACGGCCCGGTGGCGGCGTCAGCATGCCTGGCCGATATATGTCTGGCAAGACCCCTCTTCGTGAAGACACCTTTGCAAACCGGACATGTAGCCTTGTTGGAGTTATCCAAAACTAGAGACGCATTTGCGGCCTCAGTTCCGTAGTTTGGGTTATTATTATCTGGCATTATGATGTAAAGGCTTTGAGCTTCTCTGCGAGTGGAAGGAGAGCCAACTATTATCATTATTAATTTTAGCCATTATCATTATTAATATTATTGACAGCGTACAAACGTTAGTAGGCCTTTGTGTGTGGCAGCGAAGTGGGTTTCTGACAAATTTCGCCTATACGGTGCGAACATGTCATCCATCCTGATTCATATTTCTATACCATTCTTCGTCCCTTACAAGCAATCACCTTGAGAATGATCTTCCCTGCACTGATGGCCGAACATGTTGAAATAGCTTGGGTTTCCATAACAGTCCCGCAGTTCAATAGCAGCATAGCCGCTGACTTTCAGTGGTATGGTCAATCATATATTCCCAATAAGCATCGCTCAACAAACAATACCCTACCAGCAACGTGAGATGCAAGCTAGCGACATCACGGTAAATGACAACCATGACTACTAGCTCACTAGCCCCCTAAACTACGCCTCCACTTACATGTCATCATTCGGCCAGCGTCAATCTGTATAATGCGTCTGAGTATACAGACCGCAAGCGACAAACTAGAAACTAGTCATCACCAATCACCATCTAGGCTCGTAGATTGTCATCTTATTGTTTTATTTCTATCATCATCATCATTGTCATCATTTTTACCATTGTTTTCTGCTCTTGTTCTCTCGTTGTTCTCAAATCATTCCTTTTGTAAATCTACTACTGACCCGTTGCCGCCGCAAAGTGGAGGAAACTCAGAGGATAACGATAGATGTCTCTCTTATCGACAGAACAAAGGCTGGCAGTTGCTTAAGGTTCGTTTGAGTGGAGTTGTAGTCAGTCCTGCGGCCAGTTGGATGCTTGACTGGCTGGACGCTGCGCGCCACGCACTCGTGCCGATGCGAAGATACTCTCCAGCACACTCGACTTGGGGGTTTCGAGTGCCGTAGTTGCAGGGGTGCTGGGGGTGTCGTTGGTGGCGCAAGTAGTGAGTAGCCGAACACTGCCACACGCGTGCTACTACTGCTACTACACTACTACTACTAATACGGCTACTGCCACAGCTACTGCTACAACTGTGACGCGTGGGTGACGTCTTACATGGCAGACGGTCGTCTGGTGTGGGCGTCATCATTCGTTACGTTCGAATAAGGTGGGCAATGCGGCCACGCGTCTCGGCGTCCGCGAGAGAAAGATCGATGAAAAGGAGAGACCAAAGCTTGCTTGTAAACGAGATAGCCAGTGAGTGTGTACGGGTGGGGGAGGAGGTGGGTTCGAGAGAAATAATAATAAAAGCGAGAGAATGAACGAGTACGAAGCATTTTACTATGGTGATTCAGAAAGGAAGTTTGGCGCTGAAAGAGCGATACGACGCGAGGCAAGGCAAAAGAGGTCAGAGGCTAGTGGAGTGTGCAGGAAGCGACGAAGGGGGGGGGGCACGAGGACGATTCGCCGACGAGAACACTAGTGAGGTATTTTCCTGCCTTCTTTCTGTGAGACTTGAGAGCGTACTTACAGACAGGCAGGCCGCCAGGCGGGCATACAGCCGCAAAAGTACCCACCCAGCCAGTCCAGTCATTCGACCACCGCTCATTGGAGGCGGCTGGGTTGATTAAGCGAGTTGCTCATTGAAACTGAGACAAATTCGTGCAGAGAAGACAACCAGTCGGTCGCTCGGTCAGCCGGCTCGGCGAGCGGGCGGTCTGGCGGGCGTCGGGCAAACGACCATGGATGAGACACGTCTGCTATGGAAAACAACAGCGAAACGACGAAGACGAAGACTACGACAATGAGAAGACCGACAACTACGACGCTGAAGAGGAGGAAGAAAAGAAAAAGATGCCAGTGGTAGGTGGCGGTGGTGGCGTTGAAGGAGAACGAGGCAGTAGTGGAGAAGAACCTGAAGCAGCAGGAAAACTCAGCCCTCCTTCATTGTTCCCTATGGCCCCATGGCTAGCAGGCATTGCCTGTCCATACAGATGGCCTGGCGGCCGTGGCTCCTTTGGTCTGCTGGCTCGATGTGCCGAGATGCAGGACCAAACGACCGAAGACCGATGCTTCAATGCCCCGCTCTGCAGTGGGCCTGCCGAGGCAACAGCAGCAACAGCAACGAGGCTGTCCCGCCCGCGAGTTTCAAGTTCGAGAGAGCCCGTATAAAGAACGCCGCGACCGGCCGGAACGAGCGATGCACGTGTCCGCCTCACTGCTGCGGCGGAGGAGGCAGACGCAGATCACGATGAAACCACGGTTGCCATTGCCCCCCCCCCCCCCCCGCCGCTCCCCCTCCATCGTATCTGCCGCGCGCCCCCCGCTGAAGCCCCCGTCACTAGCTGTCCCGTTGTCTAAGGAGGCGCAGTGCTGCTGGTGCTGCAACTCCTGCTCCCGCCGCCGCTTGTGCTCCTTGACTATCATTGCGGCATTGACTCACTAAGCCGGCCAGCGCCGACAGTCGCGCTGCGTCGGACAGTGCGAAAGAGAGACGACTCACCGCGTGGTGAGTGAGCGAATTGCTTAAGAAACCACTCACTTTTCACTGCTGCTCTGTCTGCTGGCGGCTGCTGCTGCACTTTAATGAGAGTCACTGCTCGCTGCTTCTGCTTTTACCGCCGTTTCCTGGCTCAATGTAACCGTGCGCGCAAGAGCTACTAGATGCATGCAGCCATCGGGGCCGTCGCTGTTCGCCAGCATGGCCGACACTACCACTACGGCAGTCGTTGAAGTTCTTGCTGCTGCTGCTGCTACTGCTGATGCTTAGCAACAGCAGCAGTTGCTGAAGCCCCTCCTATGTTAACAACAACAACGACAAACAAGCTATCCAGCAGTGACACGGCCACCAGTGCTCCTTTGTTGTTGTCTTCCGCACGTTACCTATTTTCTTTTTCTTTTTGCCATTTTTTCTTCTTCTTTTTTTCTACTTCCACTTATTTTCCTTCTTCTTCTTCTTCTTCTTCTTCTTCTTATTTTGTATCTTCACCACCATCATGCTTCCCCAACTTTTTCCTCTGTGTATTCCACGCATGCTCTCCAACTTCCTTCATGTGCTGTTCGCGGCTATCCGACGGGGGCAGTCGGCGGAAAGCGACAACCTTGTTGCTCGACCACCCCTATCACAAAATCTCACCGCCAATGTTTCGGCACCCTTTCCACGCATGCATATACGCCTGCGTTGCTCCCGTTATTCGCTTGCCTTTACGTCACTAGGCCGCGGTCATTGCTAGGGTTGCCATTGTTGTTGTTGCTGCTGCTGCCGCTATTTCTTTGCTACGGCTTTGTGTGCCAACAGCGTTCCAACGGCAAGGCCATTCATTACCGTATTGTAGGCGCACTATCTATCTTTCTTTGTCTCTCTCTCTCTCGCTCACTCCCTCACTGTACTCCTTCTTCGTGTCTCCCGCCTCCGGTCTCGCTTGACCAGTTCGCATATCAAAAGCATACAGGCCTAATTTATGCACATATCGTACTTATCGAAACAGGGGATGAGCAGAGGAGAGAACCACTGATTACTACGTAGATGTTGCAGGCCTGTTTTTCTGTAGAATTATTCCTATACATCAGTTCGATGAACGCGACGTGCACACTTTTCGTATTATTTATGTCGTACTGATTTGCTTTGAAATGCAATTCTTTGTGTCTTATTGTTTCCTACTTTTTGTAGATTCCTCTAGAGATACAGTCGCCCGTTCTAGTGCTCTAAAGGACGATGGTTAATACAAACAAAAGCTTCATAGGTAAACTCTGACAGACAGGAATCACGATATCGAATCAACAAAGCGCAGTGCACATTCACGTCACTTGGCAAGCAACATGAAAGGAAATCAAGCCCTGTTCTTATGGGACGCTCATCGTACATGCGCAAGACTCGCCATTGTTGTGTTGCAGTTTCTCGCAGCTGTCCCCGTCTAGCACGACAATGAGTCCAAAATCCCTTCTTTGCTGGGCTGGGTCACACTTTTGCCAAGGCAGTCCGAAAAGAGGTCAAAAATTGCACCGCGCCGCTGCACATAAAAGATATTATGTCTTGGATGATGGGTTCGTTTTTGTCGCACGTACTTTTTCTAAAATCTCTGGGTGCGTCTGTGTAGATGGCCTGTTCGTTTTATTCCTGCCCTTTCTTTTTCGCTGGTTCGTCCTTTCGTTTGTCGTCATCATTCTCCTTTGTTGCCCTTTTGTGTTCGTTGCTCAATGGCTGGTTAGGGTTTTGCCTGCCGACATGTTTGTCAGTCGACATGTTTGTTCTCATGTGATCTCCCCCTTTTTTCCGCGAACTATTCGTTCGGCCATCATCAAGGCAAAGACTAAGCAAATGCGTGCATAGATGGACTTGTTCTGTTCTTGCTGCTGTCTCCGCCGCCGTTACCTACCACCACATGTGCCCATCTGGACGTGGTTCATCAAGCGACGACACTTCAACGTAGTTGACATGCAGCTGATGGAAAGGTTGTCGCACGAGGTACAGCACGATATCCGGGCGCTCCATTGAGCCTAAACGATGGATGTGAGAAGATCTGACGACCTGTTTCTGTGCGTCACTTCCTGCAGCGACGCACTGCGTGTGCCGTGTAGGGCTGACGACGGGTTTCGACCGGGAAAAGCACACACTGCACCTGTTGAAGTGTACCGGCATCCTCCACATTTCTAAGAATTTCCCGCTATTTCGCCCAACAGGAGAGAGACGAGCAAGGAGGGCATAATCCTGACAATTTTGCCCCACTCGATTCAACAAGCTCTGCTGTAGTTTGTGTTCTTCCACTCAACTTTACGTATGTACTTGTATATATATGTACGTTTTTCTCATCGTAAGGTCGATGCTTTTATCGGTCGATCTGCTGGGGGCGGGTAGCTGCTGTACAAGGATAGTGCAGGAGACGCCGCTGGCAAACAATTGGCTAAAATTAGTAGTATCCCAATGAATGAGTGGAGGAATGGGAGCAATAAAAAGCTGCCTCCTACGTTGTTTATCGGCTGTTCCAAGACGATCGTTGGCTTCGGGATACCTCTAGGTGGTTCCAGTGAACCCACTCGTAGCATCTCAGGAGGCGCACAGACGTCGTAATGCCACAGTCACAGTCTTTTATAACGCAGCGAGCTCCGCCTCCTGGCGACCCGTATACCTTGTGTCTGATGCTGCTGCTGCATAACAGTGTATGCCCCAGCGACGTTACGTAGCCAATTTAGTCAATTACTTGTTACGTGCTGGACAACGGCCTTGTTGTCGCTGCCGTCGAGTTGTGCTGCTTTAGTAATGCTTTCATTAATTTATTTTTACGACAGTGTAGTTTCACTGAGGCAACGCACAGTTAAGGAAACAGTCTTGTTTTATTGAATTGGTTTTGCTGGGCCGTGCTATTTTTAAAAACAGCGCTCAGTCTAGAGAGTAAAACATGAGTTAAGGAAGTACAATACAAACCTATATATACGTATGTCGGCCTCGGGGTACTCTACGGTAAAATAACGAGAAGTATAATTGACGAATTGATCTGAGGTCTTCACTAGATTTGTTTAGTGGCTTTGTTTAGCACATACACTAGCTGAGTGTACAGTAACTTAAACCAAAACTCGCGCCAATGTAGGCTTCTATGTCACACGTTAGGGTTGCGCTTTAACTTGCTTCTCTGTCAAAAGCATTGCATTTACTTACTTCATCTACCGTTTAGTGTAAACCGTCTCACTTCTACCTGTTGTGCAATTTTTTTGCAATATGGTAAATTTCATTTAGGTCTATACATATATTTTTTAGACGCCGACTTGAATCGGCTACGGCAGAAAGGGGGTCCCTTGCCCGTGGGCAATGAACCAATTATCGACGCGGCGTTTCCGCGTTGAATTTCAACTGATATTCTTTGTAGCAAAAACTGCCGTGCTCTTCTATCGCCGGTTGACGCAGCAACTCTGGATACCAGGTCCGCCGGAAAGTTCTTTGTGATTTTTCCCATTAAGCCTAATGTCTCGAAGGCAATTGGTTGAACGATAAAGTTTTGTTCCAGTTCACGACATTTTGCCAACTTGCGATCTTCAGCAAGGCGAGCGGCTGCTCCGACCTCTCGGCTGGTATGGCGGGTATAAGAAGCGGCCGACGTGCAAGACACGGTGACGTCGTATACAAGGCAGCGACCTTCACTCCATGGAACTTATGGTCAGGCCGTTCGGACGCAGTTGGCTGTTGGCTGACAGACCGACCGGCTTTTTGACTGCCGGTATGTGGGCTGACTGCATTGCTCGGTGTATTACGTCACTTAAAGCTGAATGCCTTGAGAACCTACCGGCGCTCCTCTTGCAAGCGAGAGCATGCTCACCCGTAGAAGACACCGGTAGGTCACATCTTGCACAGTTATGTGCGAAGCAGACTGATTGCCCAAATGCAGGCCGGAGACGATGCGGAGTGTGGTATTGTCCAGCATCGTCCCCAGCTGCGGTGACGGAATGGCCTGAAGCCACTTTCCTCTCATCGGATCGATCACGGCTCTCATTCGCGCCTGGTCTTTAACGGTGTTCGCCTGGGTCATTTACCGCTCCTGGATCGACATAACTACTTGCAAATCTAAAGTCGATTGTGTAATGCGTTCGGGCAATGGACCCGACTCTTCTGTATAGTAGCGGCAAGCTTGTTCCATTTGGGCGGTGAAGCTGGTGTAGGCATCCGGTGGTGTGATCCCTGACGCCAAAGTCTCGGTATTTTTTACAGACCCGAGGTAGACAGACAAGGCAACTTGCGAAGCCATGCGAATCCCCCTGCGGACGTTGGGAGCGAATTTTTTTTTCTTTTAGAGGACTAACTGGAAAATGCGGTTGCACACACGGACACCACTGCAGGGAGTCCCTACAAGTGTGGGCCGGTAGCGTGGGGATCCAACCCACTAAAAACCAGTCATGTCCCCGTCCCCCAACTGACTGGGAACTGCTTACGCATGCATCAAACAGTCAGAGGGGGCGAGTCTTCTTACTCCTGGCGAAAGTTGTCCCTGGGAGCCGCAGGGAACCGCAAAAGTCGCAGATTGTTGGCCGCTGTCTTAGCTTGTAAAATCTTGCTAAACCGCTGTTGTCAAGTTCCAGTGTTCCAGGGATTCTGTCATCTTCAGAATGAAGTTGCGTAGATTAAAAATTTGCGTATTCATTAGAGTCCTCAAGGGGTGACGCTGTTCCGCCCATGCGGGACACGCCAGAGCTGTGTGCTCTGGAGCGTCCTAGAGTCCATTGCCGCAGTGAACGCACGTGGGGCCGGAGGCCTGCCCTGATCCTGAATAGGTACGACTGAAAATCGCTGTGCCCCGTCAATATCTGGGTGGTGTGGAAGGTGAGTTCCCCACCGGGCCGGTACAGCCAGCGCTTGATGTTAGGGACCAGCTTGCGGAGACTAGCACCTGGGTCCCCCTCCGCCAGGCCATCCCACTGCCCCTGCCATAGCGCTGCAATGTGTGTTACCGTGCCTCTTCCTTCTTAAGGCTCTGGTCGCCCCACAGGCGGCGGCGCTCTTTTGCCTTCATGTCCCATGGAATAGTAGTAGTAGTCAGTTTTATTAACCAATGATTGGTTTACGAATATACATCATAGACATCGCATTTCCAGAGTTGAGACAGCGGAATTGCTCTTTCACAACGCTGAAGGTGATCTAGATCACACGGGCAGCCACAAAGTTTACACATACACTCCGCCGAGATTTCATGAAACTTCTCGCGCGCACAGATTTTCAGATGGAAGCCGTGGACGGCAAATCTGGTGATTAGATGCCGGTTCTCATAACTGAAGGCTCTCCACAAATCCGACGTCATTGCTCTCGTTTCATAAAACAGCGGGTCGATGTCGGCCATTTTATTCTCCCAGTCTAAGACTTTGTTGAAGACAGTGTTCTCTAAAAACCGTCGTCTTCGGCAGGTTGTACATCCGCTGTAAGTCCTCAACGAATAACGGCGACGATGCCAATAAGTACACTAACCTATTCAGGCTAGTGCGGTGGACGTTCACCTTTCTTTAGAAAACTGGCTTTAGGTTGATCAAACGCCCTTAGGTTCGATCTCGTGAGATACGGCCAGATCACCTGAACACCGTAAGATGCTGTGGGTGCAATCTTCAGGTTAAACAGCTTAACCGCAACCTCCATCGACAGTCTGCATGGGTCCTTGATACTGTAAAAGGATTGTAGGCCTTTTCGGACTCTTTCTTCAACATGCCTGGAGAAGCTTGTGCCACGTGAAGAAAACACGACCCCCAGGTAGGGAAAGTATGAGACGATTTCGACTATTTCTGAATTCAGTCGGAGCTCATCGCTTTTGGCCAGTCTTCCTCCTCGTCGGAATTTTATCGCTTTTGTCTTGCTCGCATTGATCTCCAATTTGTTCCGGTTTACATAGCCCTGTTACAAGCAACTGCTGCAAGTGAAAGCGACTTCGGGAGAACAATACTAAATCATCGGCATACATAAGCGTTTCCACTTGTGAATGCCGACTATGTATTTCCACCGGGAGATCGCTTACCAACATTGAGAACAACAGAGGACTCAGGTTATCACCCTGAGCAACACCGGTGGTCTGAGTGATCGGCGCGTGCTCAGCAACCCCATCGTCTATTATTACTAGTCCCCTTGCAAGATGCTTCTTAGAAGCTCTAGCATGCTCAGTGGGACTCCACTATGTGCCAGCTTGTCAAGGATGATCGTTCGCGAGGCCGTATCAAAGGCCGCTTTGAAGTCCACGAACACGGCGAATAGATAATTTCCCCTGACACGAAGTGTGCGATTCACCGAGTTTAGAAGCACGGCGCACGCAGACATTGTTGATCTGCCTTTTCTGAATCCGTGTTGCTGCTCAGGAAGTGCGCCGGTAGTTTCTAAAAATTCTTCCAGACGACGGGTTAAGATGACCGACAGAAGCTTATATATTACGCTCTTTTTCGTTATTCCTCGGTAGAATGATGGAGCCAGCGGGTCTCCCTTTCCCTTAGCAATGATACTTAGAAGACTGGTCCTCCATTCCACGGGTAATTGGGATGTTCTAAGCACTTCATTGAAAAGAGCAGTAAAACACGGCACTAACAACGTGGCCTGCCGAAGATGTTCGTTTACCACTAGGTCAGGTCCGGGGGCCTTACCCAGCGGCGCCTTTACCATTGCTTCAGTTACTTCCGAGTCGATAAAAGGGCGAGACAGGGCCTGGAATAGTGCCTGCGAGCACGAGCGCCGCCGCTGTGCTAACCGTGCGGTACGCCATAGTGACCCTAAGGGCTTCGACCCGTTAAGCCCGCCGTAAGCGGGCTCTATTTGCCTTTGCGTTCAGAGCGTTGGTAGGCCAGGCCGGAGCCCCGTATAGGGCGACTGACTCGGCCACGGACATAATAATCCTTCTTCCTGTTTGTTTAGGGCCGTAGGTGTTTGGCATGAGGCGCGCGAAACTATTGGCAATCTTCAATGCCCTCTCTGACGACCGCCCGACGTGATGTTCCATAGCAGGGGCCTAGTATTGAGCCCTGCGGCACCCCTGCGGTCATGTTAAAAGTTTGATTGTGTGAATGAATAATCCTGTCATGTAGGCAGCTCGATAAAATCCGTCTAAAGTAAAAGGGCACTCTTTTCCTGTGGAGAGTATCGAGGATGACTCTCCACGGGAGGCTATTTAAAGCGTTTTTCACGTCCAGTAGTATTGGGAGCGACGCTTGCAACCACAAGGTTTGCCTAAGCTGAACGTTTAAGATACCCTGAAGGGTACTTCGCAAATGTTGTGCAAATAACAGCTTTTTCTATTCTATGCCACGTATGATACATTCAGAAGTGTAAGGCAGCATTAGTAGGCTGGTTCGCACTAGTAGCATACCTAGCACCAGGTAAGCAAGCAATGCCATTACTCGCAAACTGAATCATGTCTTGAAACGTGCGCGAATGTTACGACTGGCTCTGTTCTCCCACCTTGATTATGGGCCGGGCGGCCCGTGACGATCGCCACGTATACATCAGATGCATAATGCGTGGCTAGCACCGCCTTATGTGCTCGTTCAACGAATTTGACGAGGAGCACTCTCGATGAACTTGTCGGTTTTGCTCGCAGAGTTGCGCTAAATACAGCTCAGCCAACTGCCCGGTCTTTTTTTAAAAGATTTTTTCGTAAGGCAATTGCCCGTGTACGTTTTTTTCGTGTCATGGCTAATTTTAATCCACTCCGGCAATTACCTTGTCTAAATTGGAAAATCTTTTGCAGAAGGTCGCTACATTTTCTCTCACGTTAGAACGGCAGGCAACTTGAACAAATTCCCATTCGCAAAAAACAATATAGTAGTGATTGGTGGCCAAACTAAAGCTTGGCCTTTCTTGCTAACGTTTATATTATATGCTTTTTCATCTTATATGTGCGCTTTCTAGTGTAATCCATGTGAAGACGTTTTGTAAAGCGCGATGCTATGTGATTCTTGATTTTGCCAAATATTATCTTATTAATATCTGGCATATTATTGCGGCGACTTAGTCGCTGTTCGTCACAGAAGCAGTGACCTGCGCATTTTTAGAGACTCACAAGTGACTTCTCATTCAACGGTTTCATCAGCGTCCGGCCTAAAGGCAAAGGAGAGAAAATGGTGGGACAACACTCGAGCTGCAGTTAGGAAATAGAGAAATAAATCAATGGAATTAAATTAAACTCCATTCCTTCTGGAGCACCGGGGCACACTATCCGATTCCTCATCCCAAACAACAGAAAACGAATTGAACGACCGCGGGTGAACTCGGTGATCACGCAGATCCTCACGGGGCATTGGGACTTTCAGACCTACCTCTTTCAAATTGGAAAAGCTTCCTTAGCGAGATCTGTTCACTGCCAAGAAGGAACGGAGGATGACTTGACCCACACTTTTCTAAAGTGACAGGCATTGGGACAGGCCAGAGCCAGAGCAATTACAAAACTCAGGAACAAATGTACTTCTGAGGGAGACGGAAAAGAAGCAAATATTCAGATGCCCCCAGAGGAACCCTTAAGCAGTTTGTAGACTATGTATGCAGCACGACTTCTAGGTGGAAGCTAGGAGTAGCTTTGGCTATGGAGGTACTGAAGGAGAAAAGAGTTTTAAAAAGGCTCAGGAGAGCAAGATTTCTGCCTATTGTACTAGAAGATCACGTGATTTTGAATGACGTCTTGTATTGTAATATTTGACTTCAAGTGACATGTATAAAGTTATGCGTCCTTACAGGAAGAAGATTATTAGTATACATCGTCTTGATCATCTCAAATAGTCAATACTCAGGGTCTTTCTCAACAGGAGTGAAAATACTAGGTCTAAAAATAGAGGGCTTTTCCATTTATGTATGACGGCTTAAGCATAAGTTTGAGGTCTGCCAGTAAGAGCGCAGATGAAAGCAAGAAACACGTATATATATATATATATATATATATATATATATATTCGATCGTAATTTTGAGGCACAAGGTGAGTGAGGGTCTGCGATAAGGTTGAGCTGCGACTCTGATGGCATGAGTTGCCGGCTCGGTGATGAAATATGAAGTCAAACATTTCAAGGACTTATCCTTCATATAACGCAAGCGTTTCTTAGTATTGTATAATAAACGCTAGTGCGGTGCGCTTGATCTCGGCTCGACAGGCCCCTTCAAAGTAATTTGGTTGTTTTCACTTATTTGCCTTGGTGTACACGTTCATAAGGATACAATTGTTACCTCTTACATATAAGCAAATGAAGCTGCCAGCACGATTAAAAAAAATGGTTAAATATATAGCTTTAGTTACATTTATGATTAAAACAATATACAGCTGTGTATATAGTGTATATGGTAAATTTGCCTAGTGGTTTGTATTGACCGATAGAGTGTGGGGGGATACCATATATACGTTACAGCCACGGCGTCTGAAGGTGCTCGAATGAGGCTTAAAATGAGCATTGCAGAGCTGAATTCTGATTCAGCCAGATTAAGTCCACCATCAACTCGATGTCGGACGTCCGTGTTAAATTTTCGATTATTGTCGATTGCAACGGGTAGAGTTCAAAACAGACAACTCTCAAAAGTTCTGCTTGTTCATATTTTGGACGGATAAGCGACTATGCTTGTAGCTTCTCAAAATATTACATCTGATGCTTGAACTCGATACGTGTGAACTACCCGTTTATTTTTAACAATGTTTCTTGAAATCTGATCGGTTACATAAGAAACAAGTCCTCGATACATTTGCAACACAAAATGAGGCGAACTTTAGTACCATATGTCCAGTGGGCTCCATCCCGATACGGCGCAGCATATTGTGACAATGCGAAAATGTTATTCGAGTGCAACCCAGAAATTACCTAAGTAACTGTTTACAGTTAACTTTCTACTGCTGCTAGCGGTGACGACGTCGGAATGACGGGTTGCGGGAAACAGCAGCCTGGCCTGACACACAGACGACGGATCTCCAAAAACAGCAGTCACAGTTACGACAACAAGAAGTTGCAACAGTAGAATAGGAAGAGGAAAAGCAAGAGGAAAAAGAATCACAAAAAGAGGAGCATCCCGGAACACATCACCGGCAACAGCAACAACAGCGACTTAGCGAGAAGCCGCACTAACACCAGCGGCGCAACTGTGGAGGACGCCATCTAGGAAGGTTCTACAGGCAGTGACATCAACGCTTCAAAGAATAGGAAGCGGCAGCAGCCGCAACCTCAAGATAATCAACTACCACCAGCTGCTGATGCTGACGGCGCCGAAACAGCAGTCGCTGACCTGCAAGAAAGTACCGCTATTCGGCTTATAGTCCGAATAGTCCGGCCTACAAAGTGATGTGATGATATAGCGATAACAATCATGAGTGACTGGCAGTGTTGAAATAGCAACAGTCAATATACATTTAGATTTTATTTTAGATTACAAATCGTAATATAGTATAATTAAACCAAATCATTGGCCTATTTTCATATGTACTGCATACACTCTAATTTAAAGTGAAAGTACACGAAAGACGAAACGCAATATTAAGTAACTACACAATATTGCATTATTAAATATACTAAAAACTGATATCTATTCACAACTCAAATATGTTAGCTACTAACAATGTACTTCCACCGCAACATAAAAGCCATGTATGGGCATACATGTATGTATGCTCATATAGCCACTTTTAAGGGAGCACTAGACACAGTGAAGCACCGCTTATCGTTCGAGGCAAGACGCTAAAGTCATTACCAGTACTATTAGTTAACGTTTACTACATTTTACTACTATTATTAAAATTTTGTTTATCATTACTTTTTGTACTATTATTATTACATTTTACTTTCTACTACTATTATTACAATTTTACTTATCATTACTATTCTTATCATTTCTAAGGATACCTGCAGATGAATCTATTTGACGAGGATGTCTCAAATCAAGAGGAAAACAACAGCCTACTATTCCAGTTTCCTAACCGATATACAACTAATATAAATGTCTTACCAAAATACTTCAAACATATCTCTGTTTGTCACTTTAATCTGAGAGATATTAGCGCCAATAATAGATTCCATGATCTAAAACACGACATTGAATCGTTTACGTTCCATCTTGACTTTGTTGCAATTTCTGGTGAGAGCTGGTGCACAAAAGGTACAGAACGTATGTACAATATAGCTGAATATATACTCTTAGCTCAATCTCGAAAAAAAATACTTGAGGAGGAGGAGTTATCCTATATATTAATGAAAAATTGCCACATAATAAAATAACTAAATATAACAATGCAACTGAAACCATTTAAGCGATACCTTGCCAAACTGAAATCAAAGGGCGTGGTGTTGTCGTAATAACACTTTATAATAGCGACGGCAACTTGAAAATTTCAAACTAGCGTTAGACGCAATACTTCTAGATTACCCAACAGGCATCTTAACAATTATTCTAGGGGATTACAATATCGATATACTGAAATCAAATTACACAACTTCCGAATTCCTTCTCTACATTGGGTCTCATGGTCTCCGCCCACTCCTGAAAACCATAACTCGTCCTTCTGACAACGGCAGCTGTCTGGACAACATTCTAATCCGCAATGACGAACAAATATCGAACAAATTATATGGAGCAGTCGATGTTCTCACACCCGATCATCGACCAATTTTTGCGGCATTTACTGGGCTAGAAGGTACACCATGTGCGAGGACGCAATCAAAATATGAACCGCGCAGAAACTTCAAGAAAAAATACCACCTAGAATTTCAGCAGGCACTAACTACAACGCCGTGGTTTGACATAATCACCAGTGACTCTGCACAGACAAACTTTTCTACTTTTAGTTGCAAACTAAACAATCTGTACGGGGCACATTTCCCTATTCAGCCTATACAAACAAAGCCAAACCACGCACGAATTTCTGACCAGTGGTTTCATCAGGAACTCATACAGATGAGATTGGCGAAGGATAGACTAGCTAATAAGGTTAAAAAGTATAATAATAAATATGACAAGTTGAGGCCAAAAGAGCTATCAAAAATATATAAGAAAACATGCGCTCGAAAACAAAGATAATTCTATGCGGACAAATTTACCACCTCTACACTCCGAGAGAGATAGAAAATTATTAACATGCCTTGTGGCAGAAATATACAAAAAGGAACTATAATTAAATCGATTAACCACAATAACACATCTACAACTGACCCTGCTGAGATAGCCGAAGTACTCAACATAAACTTTGCAACAATGGGTTCTAAAACAGTTTGCAATATTTATGGGGCAAAGATAACTAAATACAATTATAAAATTAATCAATTAAATCCGCATGACGAAGATATTCCCGCTGAAAAAATTACATTCAATGGAATTACCCCCGAAGTAATTATACTAAAATCAAGTAAGCTTAAAGCAAACATGGGAGGCTGTCAAGCGCATATACCCGGCAAGTTTATTAAGCAATACATAACCTACATATCAAATATTTCAGCAGCTATCTTTAACGAATATCTTACACAAGGGATATACCCGGCAGAATTAAAATATGCAATAATTACACCAATATTTAAACAGGGAGATAAAAATGAAGCAACTAACTATCGACCTATAAGTGGCGTTCCGTTTCTAGCGAAATTGTTTGAGTCAATTATCAATGATCAATTTCGCCTCTATCTTGCCAACACACGCTTTATTACTCCGATGCAGTTTGGCTTCCGTGGTAAATGTGATACCAATTTAGCTCTTACACATCTCCAGGAATATATAACTAAAAGCTGGGAGTCGAATCAAATAGTTGCTGGTATCTTTGTCGATATTGAAAAAGCATTTGATTCAGTCGATAAAAACATCCTGATCAATATACTCACACAACCCAATTTTGCTGAAGGTCCGATTGCATTTTTTAATTCTTACTTAAGCGACAGGGTACAAGTCACCAGAAACGGCGACAATTTATCATCTCCATGCTCCCCACACCTCGGTACACCACAAGGGATCAGCCTCTCACCGACACTATTCCTAATATTTATTAACTCTCTTCTAAAGACTATTGAACTTAAGGCTATCGCTTTTGCCGATGACATTACTTTTCTTTGCCCAATTTCCTTACAAAATCAGACTAGCGATGTTGAGTACACAAACGGCCAGCTTACACTTATCTCAAATTGGCACTCAAAACACAGGCTGTGTTTAAATATTAAAAAGACAAAAATGTTAATTTTCACTCCATGGCAAAGATCAACAAGCCGACAAATAGCAATTAAACTCTATAATACCAATATTCAACAAGCATTCGAATATAAATGCTTCGGTGTAGTCTTTGACCCATCACTGACGTATCGAAATCACATAAATACCTTAGTTACCAAACTTGAACAGATTGTGCCCCAATTAAGCAAACTTAGCAATATTGGCGTATCTCCCGATTTGATGTTCATCATATACAAATCGTTATTCCTCTGTTACATAACATATTGCTTACCACTATTCGGGTCAACGCTTTCAACACTTACACATAGATTACAGGTTGCACAGAATAATGCCTTAAGGGCCATTTTTGGCTACAGAAGGAATGAAAGTGTTTCTCTAATTTTTATGCTATTCATAAACTACTTAAACTACCATCACTTTACAAATTTGAATTAGGCATTCTTGCGTTTAAAATCTTCCGTGGTATGTTTCCTCCAGATTTATCATTTCATTTTACATTCAACACCAACAGGAATCGAAACAGCCCACCCCTGAGAGTATCCAATACGTATTGTAACTATAGACTTAAATCGCCTGATGTGGCCATGGCCAAAATTTGGAACACTCTCGATAATGTATTACGGGAATGTGCATAATTTAAGTTATTCAAGGAAAAATGGCATCATAAACTACACAATGAACAATGCCTCGATCGATACAACATTTCAACGATATGCAGGTCGTTGTTATTATTATTAAAGATGACTGGACAAGTAAAACGATGTATGAAACACGGATGTTCTGTAAATAGCGTATGTTTAAAGATAATAATAAACTGAACTGAACTAACTAAACGTGTACTATAGTTTGTAAACTTTTTTCTTTTCTACTGGTTATCAGTTTTGCTTGGACGTTAGCCTAATTACCTGTGGACGTTTAAAGCAAGGGTATGTCTGTAGTGAATAATGTAGATCATATATATAACTCCTTTTTATGCTAACACGTTAAATTTCACCAGGTAATCCCGTTTGGCGTGTAACGCGTTGTGCCTAGAGGTATGAATTTATTACGTTTTTTTTACTAACTAGAGTGCTCAAAAAAGTTACACATTTCCTCAAAGATTCTATCAGAGAACACCACTGAACGTATCACGAAACATTGTCTATTCGAGGCTATTCGAAAAGCAAAAGCAGTGAAAAGCAGTCTTTGTCGTTTACGCCATTTTCGGGCGCGGTTTTTCCCTGGCCAACAGCACTACTTCGTGACGTCTCATGTCACGCAGAACGTAGTTGTGACACATAAGTAGACCCTATTCCTACCGTTACTGTTACACATCACAAAAACGGCGACATAAACGGCAATGCCGTTAACAACACCACAGCAATATGATTGAGGACACTGTCAGTGAAAGTAACGACAAAGTGGGAAATGTGACAAAAGCGCAATGTCGTAATTCTACGATGATAACACGGACGACAACAACAACACAACAACAACAACGACAGCCACAAAAGAAGCCACAACAACAACAACAACGATAGCATCGTTAGGCAAGCATGATATGACGGCAAAAGTTAGGTAAGCATGATATGACGGCCGACGACCATAATGGTAGCAAAAAGACATTAAGTGGGCCAAGAGGCGACCAGTCACCACAACATATCGTAAATTAAATGTTACGACGACACGCGATTCATAGTGACATGCCTACCGATCGATGGATATATCGCGGCTGGTAAGCGTAGAGCCATAAGAGGTGCCAAATGATCGGTGCGGCTCGTACGATGTCTATACACCGTGGTGTTGATCATCATCGCCACCACCATTGTTATTATTCTTATTAATGGGACGATGACAGTAGATTAGTGTTAGGAACCTTACTTATTATTTATATTTGTGTTATCAGCATACAGTTGTGAGGTTCAAACGTGTCGCCTCGATTCCTGCGAGCGCTATTTTACTGCTCCATGTCATGGCATCGATTACGCATTGCCTCTAAACACTGCGAGAGACAAAAGCTGTTTCAGATGCTCAGTCTAGCGCTGGTCTCCCGTCGTTGCTTCCATTCTGCTGGCCTCAAATTGATTTTGTTATTATTATTATT
Organism: Dermanyssus gallinae; assembly: GCA_003439945.1. Taxonomy (NCBI): domain Eukaryota; kingdom Metazoa; phylum Arthropoda; class Arachnida; order Mesostigmata; family Dermanyssidae; genus Dermanyssus; species Dermanyssus gallinae. Next base: position 25,395 of record QVRM01004105.1, read on the forward strand.
ATTATTATTATTATTATTATTATTATTATTATTATTATTATTATTATTATTATTATTATTATTTATTCAATTTTCCAGTGTTTCCCTACAATTGTAGGACTTAAACGTGTACCCGCCTAGGCTCACTCCCACTCCTCAATCTATAGAGCCGATGACAGCGGCGGCGTTTCCCCTACACACTGCGAGCGAGAGTTGCTGACGCAGAAACTCGCCCTCGCGCTGGTCACCCGTGTTAGCACTAATTTTGATACCTAGATCATTGAGGAAGATGCTTGTGTTTTTTGCTGATTGGGCCCATCGTTTCCATGGCGACGGGTACAAAGTGGTATCCATTTTCTCCAGGTCAGAGTGTTTGCGTTTTTTTGCGATCTCAGCATGTTCAGCAACTCACCCTGACCGGGTGGCGCTGTGCATCAAGTATGACGGAGCCACTGTACATGATACCGTGGCATCCCATACCAGACATTTGCCCTTAGACCATTGCGGAATGGTGACTTCGGGTCTTTTGGCTTTGTATGCCGGCTCTACGAAGAGCCTTCTTTAGGATTGCAGTGATTTCCGCGTGTCTGGGAATCCTATCAGGGCTCTTAAAGCAGCTTAAAGGGTGCAGCTCGTCCTTATCGGCTGTCTTTCCACACACCCTGCACTCGTATGGCTCACATATGGGAGCGCCTATTCTTATGGCGGCCACCATGCGGAAGGAGGTGTTGTCCAGCATGGTGCCCAGCTGCGGTGAAAGAAGCGCCCTAAGAAGCCACTGCTGAAGGTCTCACGGGTGGCTATAAATACCGCTCTCTCTGTCGGAGATTGGATGTCATCTTAGATCTTTAGAGCGGTCGTTTGACACTTGTAGCCGTCAAGTATATGCTGCGTAGGGTGTTGTTCCCAGGGGTCAGGGCCTATCGATTGTCTAGCTGCCAGCTCAGCTTCGTCCCTCGTTGCGCGGAGAACAGAACGAACATGCGGTTCTAACGACGTCTCTGCGAGCCCCGAGAACTTTACGAAAGAAGCAGCGTAGCACAATGAAGCAAGCTCTGCTACGGACCTTAGTCCCAACCCTCCTTGGCTGAGAGAAAGCGTGGCTCTTTTTTAGGATCTGTCAGTAAGGGCTACGTTTAGAACTTCATTCAGTGTCTCTTTTGCCACCTCGTCAAATGCTTGCAAATTATCACAGTTTTGACCTGTGGGCGAAGTGCGTAGAATATAGTTTAACCTAGGTGACCCTAGGCTGTATCTCTATAGGCGTAATGTAGTCTGTGAGTGCATCGCCAATAGCCGAGTTTTTATAGACCGTATTATTATTATTATCATCATCATCATCATTATTATTATTATTATTATTATTATTATTATTATTATTATTATTATTATTATTATTATTATTATTATCATCATCATCATCATCATCATCATCATCATCATCATTATTATTATTATTATTATTATTATCATCATCATCATCATCACTACCGGCGCGCTTGACGTAGTGATTGTCGGTGTTATCTCACCTATAATAAATCACAGGTGTGGCACGGCCTATCGTGTGTTCTCTTGACGATTGTAGCTCGCTTGACAAAGCCGCGCTGCCTAGCTAGCGCTCCACGTGTCTTGTCGGTTTGGGACAAACGAGGAAAGAGGACACAATTGCCTATTCTCTTCTTCCCTTTTCCCCTTACGCTCTCGATGCATATATCGACCTATTTTAAACATACCCTCTTCCTTTCTCTCTCACTCGTTCACTTTTCTGTTTACGCTTGTATATATATATATATATATATATATGTATATATATATATATATATATATTGTTTTCATTGTCAACTTTTGGATTCCCGTTTCTAACAAGAGAGCACAGATTGTCACCAATGTGCAGTGTACTTCTGGCCTCCACGTTTTTGCATATATATATATATATATATATACATATAAATATAAAACTTAGACTCTCGCTTTTGTGAACTTCTCTTCAGCTCGTCATAGCGTACCATGACAAGCCAATGTTGTTACTCTGAATGCTGGTAGCACGGTAGTTCGTCTCAAAGGTGGCAATGGCAGCAGCGGCAACAGCAGTAGTAATCACACGGCACAGAAAACGGCACGCTGTCTACCGGCCGGCCAAAACTAGTCACGACAACGTTAAATACTATCATAAGATAAGGCGCCCCATCAACGAACTACTCTCCCTTATTTCTGTTGCGCGGATGTTGTGCCCCCCTTGACACCGTCATCGTCTTGCGCAGGCAACACGGCAGTTTCCGGCCCGCCCGGCAACTCCCTCCTCGTAATCTCTGTTGTTCGTCGACATACGAGCGTTTAACAACCTATAAATATAATATATATATATATATATATATATATATATATATATATTTATATATATAACACACACACATATACGAGTATGTGATCGTCACATGTCAGTGTCGACGTCATACGGTAAGCGGCTACCCAGCCTTCCATTTTGATAATCCTGTTGCCGTGTGCATTATGCTATTAGTGATGGCACTGTGTTAGGTTTTAAAGATAACATATTACTACGGCAACCGCGACAAAGCGTAGTGTATATATATATATATATATATATATATACAGGGTCATTCGTATCAAAATGTACCTCCTTCGAGGTTTGATAGAACTCGGCAAGAAATAATTGTTTCCTATGGAGGGAGGACGCGGAAACGTTTTGTTTAGGAGTGAGGATGAAATTTATAACAGTAGTTTTTCTGCGTTTTTTTCTACATAGTTGTGCGAAATCTACGTTTGTGGGAGAACCAGTCAACGCATAAGGAACCAAGTATACCGGCGTGTTCGGAGAAAAATTCTGCACAATGGAAGACACTTTACTAGCTTGCGTAGCAAAAAGCGAAAAACCAGATTAAGGAAAGTCATAAAAAAAAGTCGATATGTTACGTTAACGCTTTTTCGTGAAAAATTGTAAAATTTTTCCATTACTACCAATCATGTGCGTCCAAAAGACCACTCTCACGCACTAGCAAATTTATTGCCCAGCATTTTCGTACCAAGGTGACTGGTTCTCCCGCAAACGTAGATTTTGTACAACTATGTAGAAGAAAATAAGACAGAATAATGACTTTTATAAATTTCATTCTTACTCCTAAACAAAACGTTTCCGCGTCCTTTCTCCATAGATAATTTTTTGCCGAGTTCTATCAAACCTCAAAAGGAGTACATTTTGATACAAATGACACTGTACATATGAACCAACCAGAAAAAAACAATAAATAACTATCTCTCTCTCTCTCTCTCTATATATATATATATATATATATATATTGGATAGGACAGACAAAACCTGAAAAATGAATGAGCTAACCGATTTTATTTATTCAAAAAAGTACCCCCATTGTTGCTTTCCGCATCACTGGACCAGTAGTCAAGTGCACGGTGACTAAAGAGACGCTACACTGGAACTGAGCTGGCCCAAAACATATTTTGAAATAAAACACATAAAGCAATTAAATATTGTAGTGACACAAATTGCTATAGTTTAACAATTGCAATTAAGCCTGTCCTAGTTATTAGCACAAGTGTGGTTTGTCTGGCACTGTCAGAGACACTTTCAGCAATAAAGTCCACTATCAAACAGAGTGTTTTGTAGTCCAGCTGAAAAAAATCCAATTCCTATATAGCAAAAGAGTCTTAATAGCCCCCCCCCCCCCTGTTTGCTCAGGATATATGATACATTGTCTAGCACTAGCAGCACAAATTACATGCTCTCACGTGAAAGCTCGCTGACGTAAACTGATAACATCGTTGAAGTTCATGCGAGTTGCGTAAACTGAACTGGTTTTCAAACGGCTACTACTCTAGAATGCAGGTACTACGAATACTAACCTTTCGACTGACTGTATTAGTAAGTAGATATTGCGGTGCACTTTTATGGTTTGCACTATTTGCCACGATGGCGCAAGAGGATATTTAATCAGCATTTTAGGTACTAGACGGACGGGCTGACAACTTGGACATGAGTGTGTGTTCTTCAGAATGTACAGAACACTGTGTTGCGTGTGAGGTTGTTCCCGTGGCAGAAGAACAACCCCCCCCCCTTGACATGACGCTCCACTTGAGCCTGTGCTGTACTTTCTCGCTCGATGCGATGAATTAGGTTTCATTTCAGCTTCGACAACTGACGCTCACTCTGATCTGCGTTATTTCACAACCGTCACATTGCGTTTCGGCCGTCGTTTTAATTATTTTCCTCGCTGACTGAGTGGTGCGGCCTCTGCCGCTCTGGCTCGCGACCCCCAATCGCTTCTGACAGCGTCTTTGTTCCGTAGCTTTACGTGACAGCTGTCTGCTACGACACTTAACCTGACGTATTAAATTCGGAGAGACACTCTCTGAGGAAGGCCCTCCGTGGATGGCAATTTATTTTAGCTTGCCTTCGTTTTTTTCTTAATTTATAGAGTAAGCTTCTATGGTTGGCGAGCTACCTTCAGGATGTCGCCTTAAGGCGGAATACACAACAATTATCGCTGCTACAACGAAGATACAGGTAGACGCTGATAGTCAAGCAATCAGTGGCACCGTGGTCTAGGGGACTAGTGCGTTAGTCATGGTTGTCATCTATCGGGGTGTCGCTGGATCGATCTCTGTTGTTGATCGAATTTTCGTTGAGCGATGCTCATTGAGAATAGATGATAAACCATACCGCCGAGAGTCAGCGGCCATGCTGCCACAAGGACGGTTGGGGAAACCCTAGATATCTCAACACGTCCGGCCCTCGGTGCATTGAAGATACACCACACGGTGAGTTCCAAGCCCGTAGAGGACGGAGAATAGCCTAGAATTAAAAACAATCTCCTTAAAAATGTTTTTAATTGTAGTCAAGCAATTTGCCATTGGGCTATTTAGTGATTATTCATTCTGATGAACTGTAAACCGTCTAGCTATATACGTGGTAAATGGTAAGGTAACTAACTAACTAACGTCTGGCCGATGTGCCACAAAAATGTACGTCCACTTAACGTACGCACTGCACATCTCCCGATCCTTCTGAATACTCGGCACGAACATGACACATACAATTTTTTTTTTAGCGTTCTGACAACCACATTTTAGACGCTCGTAAATAAGCTAAGCTGCTTGTGGCACGATATCGTCTAAATGCATCTATCGTCATTGCGTTTTCGTACTGGAATTATATAGGCTTTCTCCAGCAGAGGTATGTAGCAGCAAGGCAATGACAACCACGTCCAACAAATTCAACTAGCACGGCTAGGGCTCGAACTAGCGATGTTTTGCTAACCGTGGTTGCCATGGCAACTCCCCGTTTTGAACGGTGCGTTAGCTGCCTAAGCCTAAGCCACCGCCACTACTACTACTTGTAGTGGACAGTGCAGTTTCTGGCAGTCATGGCATCCGTGTTCTGTTTGTTGCCCTGGTGTTCTTGCGTACGATATACATATCGTACCATAATTATTTGTCACATGTGCATATATATATATAACTATTTATATATATATATATATATATATATATACATATATATATATATATATATATATATATATATATATATATATATTATTTATATATATATATATTATATATATATATATATATATATATATATATATATATATATATATATATATATATATATATATATATATATATATATATATATATATATATATACGTATCAACACGTGCCAGACGAATGATTGTTACCGTGCTTGTTGCGTGGTTGTTACTAGTCATTTGAGCGACAACAGAACTCGTACAGTCGTTTGCCGTCTTCTACCTCGTTGTTAATCGGTCCAATCTTCCCTGACCCGCTCCTAACTCTAAAAGCCATGTAAAAGCTCTGGTAACCTCAATATATGTGCCTCTGTTTCGCACTCTTTCTGTCTTCCTTTCTTTCTGCAACAATAATCAACAATACACAGGAATAGCAGCATCACCAGCAGCACCAGCAGAAGCAAACACGCCGGCGGTGGCAGCGACGAGACACGTAACGATGGACAACGGAGACTTACACCGAAAGCTATATATTGCAAGGCATCATCAGCAATGCAAGAAGGCCTTTCGCAGTTCCGACTGCCCCAATTGCGCCCGTTTGGCGTACAGTTGCGTTCATCTTATCTCGTTATCTTAACGATGGTGTCACTCGCGTTTGCCCTTCTTCCGTTCACCTCTCGCGCTTTCAGTAACCTTATATCTATTCCTCTAGTCGCTTCCGTCACGGTCTTGATCTGTTTTGCTGGCGGAGGACAACAACAACGACGACGACAACAACAACGATAGAAACAACAACGATAAAAAACCACCGAATTAATAGAGTACATGCACAGCACAAGCCACGCACGCAGTCGAATCACTATCATCATCTGTGCGGAGGAAGTAGAGACGCGCCGCAAAGATGTGAACGGGTAGAAAGAAGAAAATGGCAAAAAGGACAGATCTAGGAAAAGTAAGGAAGAGAGAGAGAGAGAGAGGGAAATAAAGAGATACGGGAATATATGTACAAGAGACGACGATATACAGAGATAGCGACAGAAAGGCAGGGTGAGAGATAGGGAGCGAGAGAAAGTGGGAAATGCAGGTTTGCAAGAGAGTTCCTTGTGACGGAAGACGCGTTAATTTCGTGTATCAAAAGTTAAGCGGCCCTACCGACAGCTAGCCGTGATTGTCAGCCGGTAGGTGGCGGTGGGGTAATTATGATCATCGTCAACAACATCATCATTATTATTATTATTATTAAAGTCGTCGACGTCTCTGCAGCAGTTGTTGTTGTTGTTGGTTGTTGTTGTTGTTGTTGTTGATGTTGTTGCTGTTGTCATCGCCGTCACCGTCGTCGCGACCGCCGCCGCTGCTAACGTCGTCTACGAAGCTTGAGACAGTGTTACACATTGTTGGCTTTCAGAGTTCACGACAATCCCGATAACAACGATGAGCGATGACAACGACGATGCCGCTGACAAAAGCGTACGGAGATAGAGGTAGAATAAATCTGCATAGCAGTACGATAAATTACGTCAGAGAGAGAGAAAGTGATGACGTGCGGATTCTTGGCGCTAAAAAGAGCCGTCAAAAAGGCTTTGTTGCTCCGCCACGTAAGAAAACGGGCTCCGTTCCCGCATGTGGTTTTCTGCACTAACTTCCTTGCTTTCTCTCTCTCTCTCTCTATATATATATATATTTATATATATATCGCGGCCTCTTTTCTTCTCTTACTCACTATCTCTTTCGTTGTCCCTTTGTCTTGCGCTCTCTCTACCTGTGTGGGTCGTTGTACCCAAGGTAGAAGTAGCTGTGCTGTCATGAAAATAGTTTATCCGGCCATTTTTCTTTTCTTTCGCAAGAAATTATGCTGGCGTAGTTTGGTAACGTGATATCTCTCTGAGGTTGCTGCTGCTGCAACACTTGGCAGCGAACAGAAACGAACGCCCAAGATCACCATTATACATTATACATGTTGAATAGTAGGGAGGCTATGCGTTCTGTAGCGTTATTCCTCTACGCGCTATACCATATGAGTCCGGCAGTAGAATCTGTTGTCCCCTAAATGACTCTAGTCGATATAAATTCACGTGGCGTGCTTCGTCCTCCAACTATATATGTATATATATAAATTAAATTTTAACTGTAAAATCGAAACCACCAAGTTATTCCGGTTTGTTTTGCTTAGAACCGCCACCCGTCAGCTACACACAGGCCAAATTTCACACCACTCGGTGACGGTGTTTGTTGTTTGAGTTTGCTTCAGCAACTCAGATGTAGAAGCAACGAATCTACATCAAGTCCTCTATTCAAAGGCCAATTCATATGTTCCAAATGAGTGGAAATGTTACGAACTGCCTATGGTAATTAAGCAGTGCCCCGAAACACGAAACACTGTGCACACGTTGTACCGTCGATTTCGCCACGAACCTGAAGAGATCGAAGATGACTTGATCGAACACCCTGGACTGCCTCAAAGAGTGATTACAGGAGACGAGTCATGGTTGGAGTATATGGTTACGACACCGAGACCAAAGCCCAATCCTTCCAGTGGTGCTTTTAAGGACAGAGTCGATCGAGAAAATTCAGACAGAGCAGATCCAGCATTATGATTCTCTTAATTGTCATCGACTGTTTCGTCTACAAGGGAATTATCTTCCGCGATTTTTTCCCCGTTGGGTTGTTTGGTCAACAAGGGATACTACAGCGAAATTTCAAGAAGGTTGTCCGATGCAAGAGACCTGAACGTTCTCTTGGATCAGCAATGCCAGATTGTTTGAAGAAGAGGAAACATCTCTTGGATCCTCTATCAGGACAGCGCATCAGCTCAACCATCGTTACAGATGAAAAATTCGAATTTTATATTTCCCCCTATTCGCAGGGGCAGCTCAATTCGATTTCGAAAGACGCTACACATTTTTGTCGAAGAGTCGGAAAGAAGGTAGTACAAGTGCATTGCAGCGGGCAGGAGCTATTTTAAAGGGAACAAGAACAGTTTGGAAGCTTAATACATACTGATCAGTGTGCAGATACTTTATAAAGCTCGTTTCCATACCCCTTACCCTGAAGACTGGACTTTAGTGTTGTTTACAGCTACAATATTCACGTGCTGTATTTCCCCAAATTTTCAGTAGGATGGTAGCGTCTCAGCCCTAAGCTGTAGCGTCTTTCTCACTAGGTCTTTAGGCAGTATCCGCCTCCTACAGGCGCTAAAGTGCTCAATGCTTTGTCGGCAGTTGTATTAGTTGCTCAACTTAGAATTAAAATGATTTTTTAAGGAAGCTGTTTGTCATTCTAGATCATCTTCCGTCTCCTACGGGTTTTGAATCGCCGTGCGGCGTCTTTTTAATGCACCAAGTGCTAGACATGATGCGATATCTAGGGTTTCCACAACAGTCCTTGTAGTAGCATGGCCGCTGACTTTCCAGTATATGGACATCTCCAGAATATGGCTTATCCTCTATTCGCAATTTGAATCGTCCAAAGGGGGGGGTTTAGGGCTCGAACCGGCGACTCCCCTACGATGACAACCATGACGAGCGCACTAGTACCCTCTATCAAGCCGCCACACTAGTTGCTTAACCTAATATGTTTAACCTGCTAAAAAAAAAACGCATTTGGTATTACGAAGGTACAGTATGACCCTTGCCCGCTCTATGTGTGCTGAGCCGACCACGCTCTTAGCAAGGACAATACTTTATGTGAAAATGCTGTGAGGTGCGATTTTTCGGAAAATTGCGAAATTTAGGCTATCGATTACGTTTTTGTTTAGGTCAGATGCGAAATCTTCGTGTAATCCTCGAATCCCTCCACACGCCGTTCTGAGATCGCTTATACCTGTCTCCGACTTTTTAACACTTTTCCGACCACTATGTGCTAGTACCAAACACTTTTTAAAAATAATTATACTGCATAATTCGGCATACGGCTGGCCATTAGGTCTTCTCATGGCCGTAACACATCAGGCTGTACGAGGCGCTTCTATATTAAAGGTCGGTTCAACGGTGAAGTGATTCCCAAGTTGCTATGCGTCTGTTTACGTTACCGATTACCCGATTACGATGCTTAGTGCTCTTCGACGACGGCTGTACGAGCGCGATCAAACTACTCACCTTGTGTTTGGAATTGCTTTACAATCCGCGTACTAAAGTGGGTGTAATCTGACTTTACAGTAAACTATAGCCGATTGAATTAGTCTCAATGCCATAATCATCCACACATGAAAGAAGTTCATTTATAGACTACTGGTTTAAGTCACGTTGGCGTCATCTAGGAAGTTGTCTATCAGTAACAAGGACATACAGATCCAAACATTTGTATGACCAAAATACCTCCTCGAATCGCTGTTTAGCCCCTACTTATTACCTTATCGTGCTGTTGTAGTGGGAAGCAGAAATGCTGTATGTAAATATTTGTTTATCTGTACTTGCTCACGTTTAATTTGTATGTACCTGTTTATCTGTTTATTTATGCAAATTCTGCATACGTTGCCAAAAAATGCTTAATGTAATGGCAATACGATCATCCTACTTGATAATATGATTGTTGCTATTCATAATAAAATTGGCCCTTTTCAGCTCAGGCTCACCTTTCTGAAAATTGTAACGTAAATTGTGAGAATGGCAAAAATGACATCACTCAGTAGGATGACCGCATTTCAATTTAGCTGAAAATGTTTAAGAACGTATGAACGCTTTGCACAAATAGGCAACGGGTGTTAACAGTCATCGACAAAAACAAGTAGAGTTACGCATAGCATTTCAGCTTTCCATGCGATGTATTATTTAGTAGTGGACAGGGATGCGAATCGAGGAGGCGAATAATCGTTGGATCTGTATGTCCTTGCTGGCATAAAGGGGTTTCTGATATAAAACGTTCCAGCTTTAATATTATATGGTTATAATATAAAGTATATGATACTTAATAATAATCGTTTATATTTTAGGCTTTTAAAACGTGAATATACGATATATATATATATATATATATATATATGTAGAGCTGAGGCGAGCACCGCCGAGTGTGCAAATGTATTATTGTACATAATGAATAAATCATCGCAACATTTGCTATTCACATTTTGAAAGCTTATAAAATAAAATGTATAATGCGTAATATTAATTGTTCATATTATAAGCTTTCAAAACGTGAATATATATGTATATATATATATATATATACAAATTATTACGATCGATGTTCTAAGAAGCGTGTACAAAGCTACAACAGCATCGCGAGCGGCAGCGTTGTAAGCCTGTGCGTATGTACCTATCCATCTGTCGATCTATCTATCTATGCGTAGTGGTCGACTGAAGTTGAGGCATGCATATCTGATCCGAGGTGTGCCGTTTCAACGACGCGGCGAGCTCGGTTGGCCCTCGGCGGTTGGCGAGTCTAGGACTAGCGGCCGCTGTTTCTGGCGGCCGCCTTTGCGGTGCTTCGTAGCAACAGCACCGTAGCGCCTGTCTGCTCGCCCGAGTCCCATAACAGCAGCAGCACCAGCGGCGGCAAAGGAGCTGTTCGTTTCGTGTCACAGGGCATTATCGGGGCAGCGGTAGTAATCGTAGTAGCAGTTGTTGTTGTTGTTGTTGTTGTTGTTGTCGTAGCAGTAAGTTGTAGTGGTTGTGCTAGTACATGGTTGTGCTAGTAGAAGTGGTAGCCCGTCCCTGTGGTGGGCAAACTGCACGTCACGAAGTGAGTGCCACAGGGTGGTAGATGTAGAAGACCACGATTGACGAGGGGGTCTCGAAGAGGTCGACGATGAGGACAGTGATGATGATGATGATGATGGCCATGGTGCCGATGCCGATGACGATGATGATGATGATGATGGTGGTGGTGATGATGATGGTGGTGATAATGATGATGATGGTGGTGATAATGATGATGATGGTGGTGATGATGATGATGATGGCGGTGATGATGATGATGATATGTGAGGATGACGACGACGACGACGTACCTGCGAGTTATCCACGAACGACCCACTCGGTGGAGGTAGCAGCAGCAGCTGCTGCCGTAGCGTTTGTGCTTGCCTTGAGATCATATCTCCCTCGAAGAGTATGCAGCCCTACAGCGTGACGATGCGCCGTCTCTCTTCTCCTATTCCTTCGCCTTATTCGTCTTTTTCTTCTCATTCTGTTTTCCTTTTCCTTCTTCTGTTTATCCTTCTTTATTTCCTTCTTCTTATTCTCCCTCTTCTTCTCTCCCCCTTCCTCCGTTCTGTCTACCGTCTCTTCTTACGTTTACCTCCTCGAGTCTTCTGCCAACAGCCCAGCCTACCACCCTAGCTGGCTCTCTGCCAGCGACGTAGCAGCCCCCGACGGCCTAGCCACACACATCGTCATCATCAGCATCATCAATATCACCACCATTATCGTCTTAATCATCAGCATCATCGGCATCATCATTGGTTGTAGCCGCCGTAGCTCCGGACGTGTGAACAGCGCGCTGTAGTCTTTGGCCCGCAGTCGTTGGCCATCGCGGTAAGGGCGCTGCTCCACCGCCCACCGCCCATCAGGTGGTGGTGGTTATGGTGAAGGTGGCTGGTGAGCGAACGGGAGGGCGGGCGGGCGGTCGGTTGGTTGGTGCATGCCGATGATGGTCGTCGTGATGGTGGGGGTGGCGATGGTGTTTTGGAGGCCCGGTTGTGGTGATAGGTTGGCGACAACGATGATGACACAGCCGATCATGCGCCGTCGTAGCCTTAGTCCTATTCCTCTCTCTCTCTCTCTCTCTCTCTCTCTCTATATATATATATATATAAATCCCATTACAGTTGCGGGGCGTTGCCGGGGCGATACGAAACCTCGTTGGTTGGTCATCTTACCGATATGGAGAGGCGCTAGAAGCCTATCGTCGGTACCCACTACTGCTACTACCACTACTACTATTACGGTCAGAGCGCTGGGGGGAGGGAAAACGGGAAATACTCTCTCACATTTTCGAAGACACGCAAACTTCGGCGACCGCCATCGATGATCGGCTAACCTGCACTTTAAAGCGTGACCTGCCGGGTTCAAGTTTCCTCGAGCCATCGAGAGAGTGAGAGAGGGGGTAGAGAGAGACAGAGAAATGTGGTAGAGCAGAGCGCGTTAGCGTTATTTTGGTCGAATCGCTCGTTGTTGCCCTTTGTTGAGCACGTTAGCTACCGACCTCTGTGGCCCTTCCCGTCTTCGTCCTCCTGCGTAGTAAAGATCGCCACAGTGTAAAATGTGTGAGGCAAAAAAGAGTATATATATATATATATATATATATATTATAAGCTTAAAATAAGCCGTCGATAAGATAAGCCGTCGATCGACTTCGTTTGAGGGGATCGTCACACCATTAGTTTTGACTCGAAGGATGACTGCAGCTCGTACTATTGTGCCGCGCGGAGTCGGCAGTCTAACATTGCTGCGTCTTATGGTGTGGATAACATACTCGAATATGTTCATTCAGAGCAAAAAGAGTTTGAATTTTGCAGTTTTCTGTCATCACCCCTTATCGTTACTCTTCATACCACTTTTTTCACTGCGATAAAAGAAAAGTCTATCGCGCTAAACGTTAACGGAAAAATACTATGATTGGAGGGAGTGCAGTGCAGGAAAATGTCTCAAGTGGTCTATGCAATATACACTCACAGGAACTATGCTGTAACTTTTGTACCAAAGGTACCTTTCTTTTCAGACATATGTAAATAAATCAATGCGGTATTTTGCAGTCAGCCACTTTAATGAGTTCGACAAAACTGATTTAGAGGCGTTCGCAATTTATCACTACGAAAGGAGTTGCCGCAGAGTCATATTCTTTCAAGACGTTGCAGCCTCAAACTCTAATCTATTCCGGTCGCTTAACAAGTTTTGAGCCGAGAAAGGTCTTCCTCCTTGGAAAAGGTGTAGAATCGATGCCACACTTTACTTACTCGACTTCAATAACGTAGTAATTTGAATGACCTCAAGAAGTCAACGGAAAGTAAAATGCAATTTGGTTAACTGAGTAAGCGCACTTGTTTTGGCAACTCCTTAGCACGCTCTTTGACAGAAAACTACCGTATATGAGTATGAATTTTGCAATTTAGATGGCCACTGTGCACTTTTAAACGGCTTCCACTACTGTACGCAGGCCCAAATAATAAATATCTAACAAGACAGGTACTGGCAGCCGATGCCCGTGACTCATTACGCCGCTCGTTTGGGCATCGTTGGGGCACAGCTTGCGCCGAAGGAAAGAGCGGGCGTCGTCCCAACAAGACGTTCTTGTTGGAATGAAGGATGGATGATTTAAACAGCTGTCGGACCCTTTCATACCAGCGGCACGAACGCGGGCTCAGAATATTAATGGTGGTCAAATGGATAAATTATGTTACAGCCAGTCGCGCTGTTTGGCGACTGCTGCTACACGTTTCAACTTCGTCGTGTTGCATACATCAAGGCTAAATACAACCGCAAGTCCCGCGAAACAGACCTTCTTAGAGGCACGGCCGCCTATGCCCATGCAGATGACAGCACGGTCGAAAATGTAAAGGATTCGAATTTAGAACGCTGGCCGCTCGTTTAATCGTCGTGCCTATTCAACACTTTTACCCATCTCGCCGATGTGCTTACCGCCACGTTACGCGTCACAGGTCCGCTGCCACACTAATGAACAGTACAATGCGCGTATGTACACAGAGAGCGAGCTACGTATCGTTGTAACACACTGAGTTTGCGTCCATATTCTTGAATAGGGGGGTCTAAAATGCCTTGCAAAATTGCCGTATGCGCATTTTGAGGTAATGTCTGTTTTTGTGTTCCAAGTAGACCGCACCCTTAAGCGCATTTCACGCCCAGATCATCGGCTGCAGAGACCAAAACCATAATGTTTTATTTCCACCTAGGTGTACTTTTCTGTCCGACCGAGAAATGCTAACGTATATACCATATAGATGTCGACATATTTGTGTAGAGGTGATTTTAAATGAATGTAGTAGCGCTCGGCAAGTCTAAGGCTTGTTTAAAGCATCTAAAAACAACATTAGCCTAAATAGAAAAGATTATGGCTGACTTTCAAAGAGCGTTTCATGCAAACCGTACTTGTTCTCTGTTTCTATCATATCTATTTTCCTGCTAATTTTGAAATGGCTTGACACCACATACAATCTTTTTGACCGAACTACGGACAGCTTAACCGCGCATTAGCTCCGGCGGTCAACTCGTTCAAGGTATATAAATATATAAGTGTATAGAGACAAACATAATATTTACGGTAGCTAAATTTATTATCAACCGTAGAAACCTACAAACTAGATTATTGAGAGCTAAAAGCTAGGCCTGCGGTCAGTGGTGCGGCCTTACTAGTTTCAACGGTGTCCTGCAAACCCCCCTGCGGTGTCCTTTCGAAAAGGTGCTTGTAAGTGTTATGGTGTAATTTCATATTAATCAAACCTAACTACGTATATATATATATATATATATATATATATACATGCATACAGTTACTGCAATGCACTTCAGGCAATCAAACCTAACTACGTATATATATATATATATATATAAATATATGCATACACAGTTCCTGCAATGTACTTCAGGCAGCTCTACGACGAAGACAATGACGGCGGACTACTACGACGACAAACATGCAAAACAGATAAATCACAGAAATGAACTATTATGATAACGCAGTCAGTCGCAGGAAGATACCACAAAATGTCTAAATTGGCGTACCCATATTGTCATATACCTAGTATTTAATTCTGTTTCCCCCCTTCTTGGCCCAAATCCTCTACTCATTCTCTAGGTAGATCCCACTCGGCTCTCTCTGGCTCTCTTCCCGTCTCCCTTTTTCCCCTTCTCTCACCCTCTCCTATTCAAATATTATATCACCTGCCATCTCTTACTTAATGTGCCTTTTTTTTAGATACAGAACAAACTCGAATAAAAAGAAGACATTGATTTGTGTAGCAGCCATCAAAGCAACCGGTCAATCAATCGTCTTGCTTGCCTGACTGCAGAGAACAACGTTGAACGGCGACGTGTTGTCCTCGGCTTCCTGCGTTCTTAAAACGCGGCCGCCGCCGCTGCCGCCGTTACCACTGCCATTTCTGCCACACAAAAGAAGGCTGGTCCATTTGCCCCGCTCCCGCGTACACAATGGCTGCAATTCTATAGGGCGTAAGTGCTTCTCTAAGATACCCCCCAACTGGCAAGCACGCAAGGAAGCCGCCCAACTATGTCCGAGTCCTCCGAGGAGCAACGCCGGTGGCAGCTGCACTAGCACTATCACCAGCAACAACAACAACAACAACGGCAACAACAACAACAACAACAACAACGACAACAACAACAACGACGACAACAACGGCAACAACGACAACAACAACAACAACAACAACAACAACAACAACAACAACAACAATGACTACAACATGAATGACGACAGCGACGGCCGCTGCTGATGACGCCGTTTTCGCCTCCCCCCCTTCATCGTTGTTGTCATCGTCGCTGGCTAAGTGCAGTCCATTGGGGTGGGGTCGCCCCACGCCCCAGTCGAGTTGAGGCCGAAGCGACACGACGCAGAGAGCGAGCGGCGAATAGGTGGACCATTTTGCTTTTTGCTAGAGCGTACGCTTCGGCGTTCTGCTCGTTGTTGTCGTCGATGTTGTCTGCCGGGATGAAGAAAGAGAACGAAATGAGGTGCTGCTCCCTGTCGGCGCAATGGGTTTAGTCGATGGAGTGGGCAAATGGATGGATGGATGGGTGGATCGATTGGTTTAGCTCAGCTCGCATCAGACAGACGACGGCTATTAACCCAGCGAGAGATACGAAACAGACCTAGCCTGTCTCGTGAGAGCCGGAGGTGAAGGGGATCAAGAGAGAACGAGAAATAGGAAATTACAAGGAAAATGAAAGAGAAAGAAAAGAAGATAAAGATAGAGATAGTTAGGGGGAAGGTAGAGCGACGGAGGAGGGGTAGCACAAAAACGTCAAAACGTTGACAAAGGATAAGAGCGGCGGAGAAACATTCCGACGACGGCGACAATGGATTATTACATACATGAACAGACATTTGGCCGACCGGTCAACTAGACGGGAAGGAGACAAAATGCTCCCCCATTGTTAGGGGTAATTTTGAACAAGTTTTCCGTCTGCCGGAAATGACACGTCGGAACAGTTCCTCCACACTCGTAATACATGCATCCCTATACACACCCACTTATACATCCATCAGCACACCCAATGCACACATGCCTGCTGATACACTCGCAATAGTCTGCTTAGTTAGGCTCCTGGCTTGGTCGATCCCGTCGGGGGGACAGCGTCCTTCCTCCCACTCGAGACAAAGGCTCGTAGTGGTCGAGCGACCAGCGTGATGTTCGCCACTATTCGGGACACCGGGAGTTGGGTGTTTATGGGACTAAGGCATTGGGGTGGTGGGGAGAAGACGACGTCAACCGCAACGGCAGGCTATATCGATGGATGGCCATAACGACAAAGATGACAGTGCGGCGCCGTCAAAATCGTTTGTCACTGTGGTCAGCGGTCATTGACTTGACTTGACGACTAACACTGTCAATGTCGAAGTCGAACTTCCCCTTGCCACACCCATCTGCTTTCAAAGATAGATCCCTAAGATACTGTGGCTAGTGGCGTCGCGTCTCAGTTTAGCAGAGCCCCCCTTCCTCATCTTCGTGTAAGTTGAAGAGTGTTTAACTTGAAATGACGTCTCGTGCCACATTGTGGTCGCTTAATATCGGCTGTACCCCGAGGAAAGTATATGTAAATATGTTCCCTCAGCATGTGCTGGGTGCACATAGATTTGTATGTTCGTATACGTCCGTCGCTTATATATATATATATATATATATATATATACGAACTCTCAATCCCTGCTGTAACCCGTCGAGCATACGTATACAGATGTACTCACGCACTTCTAGTATATTATGTAACTTGTCGAATCTACTTATGTCTGGGTACCACTGCTGTAATGGGTCATCTACGTAAAACAGAAAAATTCCCGAATAATAACTGAATATCTATAGGCGTTCAAAACGAGGAAAACCAGATTAATGCAAATATGCGTATTCAAATATACGATTTATTTTGGGTTAATTTTTTAGTAGAACCTTAACCCAAATCTTGAAAACAACTTCCTAAACAGTATAACATAGGCGGTTTAAAATGCAGATCAGGTCTACTGCATCGATAGAGCAGAATCGCGTTGCGTCTATACAGCAGTTAGCCACCTACTTCTTTTTATGGGGGATTACTATATATATATATATATATATATATATAATGTATATCCATAGTCGTCCTTAGTCCTTGTTGTGTTGTCGTCACAGATTCTAGTTCTTTAAAAGCATTAGCAAAACTGCTGGAGAAATGAATACTATGCCTCGACATAGAGAACTAAAAGGTGGAAGATATTTATGAACGGTGTCACTAATCGATGCATTGGCGTCTCGCAATATGTGTTGTATTGCCTCAGGGATAATCTACAATTAAAATATTTGCTTAACATGCTAACCCGTGTAATGTTAGATACAAGCGGGTACAAGAGAAGACTCTGTCGTTGGGTGCAAGGTAGAACATATCCGTTGAAGTAGAAATATTAGCTCAATTTACCTATCGCAGACGGCCTGCATGAGGCGCAACCTCAATCTCGTCCGTCTGAACTTCACTTCTCAAATTATACTTTAACGGCCAGCTATGATCAACGTGAAATCGTATACTATCAGCATTCGAAGCGTCATTACTGGTAGCGCTTGTCCAAAGTGAGCTAACCATATGCACGCATCATTGTAATTTTTTTTTATAAAATAAAAATAAAAAAACATTTTAAACACTATATGATTTAAGCATACAGCCTAACAAAAATCCTCGTCCTCAGATGATGTTTCTTTTTATTCGATTAAGAACGCGAAGAGCGAAGGTAATGCATGCTGCTCCTTGAAGCGCAACAACAACCCCATAAAGAACTGCATAACGCAGCCGCGTCACTGCGTCACCAGTGCCATAACCGTTGCAAGCTGTATTTTTGTGGTAATGTACGTGCGAGACGAGCGCCCCACTGAAGCCTGGGACTGTCGCGGCCTTTTAGCGATTCCGAAGTAGTCGTCGCGATAATGAAAACACCGTCCGAGAAAGCCAGCCCCGGGGCCGGATTTGGTTACAAATGAATCTCTCAGGCAAGTGACTCTCCTTGCGCCCTGCTTCATTACACTTTGTAACGAGGTGATAAAAACGCCCCAACTACCCACGGAATGGAAGACCAGTCTTCTTAGCATTTTCACTAAAGGAAAGAGGGATATTTTGGCTCCATCGTCTAAGCGAGGTGTTGCGAAAAAGAACGCAATCTACAAACTTCTGTCGGCCATCCTAGCCCGTCGATTAGAACATTTCCTTGAAGTTAACAGAGAGTTGCCTGAGCAACAACATGGCTTAAGCGGCAGGACGACGGATCCTTTAAGCCGAATGGGCTTATCTCTTTGCTGTATTCGTAGACTTCAAAGCGGCCTTTGACACGACCGCACGAACGATTATAATTGACAAGTAGAATTGTTAAGTATAATGTTATATAAACTTGACAAGTATAATATTTGATCACACATTACGTTTTCCATAATTTTGCAAAGTTTTATTGAATACACTGGAACGTCTAAAAGTCATTTTACAGAAAGGGAATGATAAATCCGCTGGATTTATCATCTATATGACTTGTCCAATTGCGACGTACAGGAAAATCGACTGAAAACGATGAACTTTGGTAGGATTCAAGAATTGTAGAATTAGTCTTGCTTCCCTAGAAGCCATGTTTTCATCTCGACGCAATAATTTCTCAAGTAACATTGAGACAAGAATTCCGAAAGAACTTATCCCTTCAAAGTATCCGAGATCTTCATAAACACTGCAAGGCTAGTTTTCAACGAACAAATGTCTGAATGGGAAATAAGATGGCAAACCCGCTATTTTATGAAACTTAGACAATGACGTCTAGTTTGTGGAAGCGCTTCAATTATGAGAATAGACACCTGATCGCATTATTTGCTGTGCATGACTTCTACATAGAAGTTTCATGAAATCTCGTCAATGTGCGTGTGCAAACTGCGGGCGAGAGTGTGGTTTGTATTACCTCCAACGATTTGATAAAGCAGTTACGTGAACTCGACTTTTGGAACTGAGGTGAATATATAGATGGATGAATGCGTGTTTTTCTTTTACGCGCAATAAGTAAACCAACAATTGGTTAATAAAGCTAAGCAATACTCATTTCGTCTTCTCGTATACATTTTAACGTTGTGCCCTTAGCAAGAAAGATGATGTGCACCGTCTTTTTCGACGTCCGAGGATCAATACCCATTGATTTTCTCGAGCACAGCAAGACTATTAACGGTGTAGTGTGCAACACTCCGTTTTTTAGGAGTGATTTTCTTCCGTCCCCTACGGGCATGGAATCGCCGTGAAGCGTAACGTCAATGCACCGAGGACCGGACATGTCGACATATCTAGGTATTGGCTTTGAGAATGAAATTCATAAAAAAAGCTATTTTGCCTTTTTTCATCTACATAGCTGTGCAAAAGCTAAGTTAGCGGGAAAACCAACGCATAGAGGAATCGAGCATACAGGCGTGTCCGGTGGAAAATTCTGCATAATCTGAATAACATCCGACGTAAGCTAACGGAAGGCGAATAACAGTATTAAAAAAATTGATATATTGTTATGTTTTACGTTGTAGCTTCCACGTTCAGAAGCGTACAATTTTGCCATTACGACAAAAAAATTACGTCCAAAAGACTATTCTTTGGAAATAGCAAATTTATTGCCTACCATTTTCGTTCCAAAGTAATGGTGCTGCGCTATGTAGTTGCCGCCATAGTAGAGTTATGCACACTTGCTAGCATTTGGCCTGCTTAAGCATGAGTGCATCAGAACGTTAGGTACATATTTTGAGGTTAGGTAAAACTCGGCAAGAAAATATGTTTTCTCAATGGAAGGAGGGGGCAAGGAAACGCCTTGGCAAAATTGTACGGTTCCGAGCGCGCAAGTTTGAACATAAACATAACGACAATGGCTGATATATATATATATATATATAGTAGGTGTACCGATATAAAACGAAGTATGTTTGTGGAGGGCGCTGCTCTCAGTGTCCTCTGCCGCCAATGGTGTCATTTTGTTGTTGCGAAGTCCAGCAGCGGTTTCCAGCCCAGAAACACTTAAGTTTTGCCGGACGGCATAATGTAAATCAGTGGCGAACGTGGCCACCTTTTGTCCCAATTTTGCCCCGATTTGCGCATTTCCTCGATTTTCTCTTCTGAAAAAACTGCCATGGAAGCGCATGAAATGCTTTCGGAGCTTACGGATACCATGCCATTGGTTGTACCTAGTGTTTTAAGTGGTTCAAAACGTTCAGAAACGGCGATTTTGGAATTCAGAACGAACGACGCGAAATATCTCCAACGCTTCTTAAAAACCGTGAATTGATGCTAAAGCCAAAAAACTAAGTTTCTCATGAGCTGACTTAACGAAAGCAAGAGAACCGGAAAATCACATGTGAGATTCTGCCCTCTCAAGGGCACAAGAAGAAATTATTTCTCCACCGGGTCGTAATCGGATACTAAAAGTAGATCTATTTCGAGAATCCGAGGCGTAAAAAGTTTGGGTGAAACACGGCACCCCCGTTGTGCACCAGCGACAGCACGGCCAAATTATTTCAGAAAAAAAGACAATGTTCTGTATTTGGTGGGACCAGAAATGCATGATCTATGAGCTGCTGATACTGGTCAAACTCTACTGCAGCTCGTTACCAACAGCAAATTATCGATTTGAGCCGAGTCCTGCTTGAAAAATGACCAGGACGACAATGAGACAGCACAAAACAATACTGCTCTAAAACTATGTCTCGCCTCACCCATCAAGAGCGCCAAAAAATCTTAGGCATACGCAAATGGGAAGCACTTTCTCACGCGCCTTACTCACCAGACTTGGCCATCCGATAACCATCTCTTCGCATCGGTGGAGCACGCTCCGACGGAGCAGCGCTTCTCTTCTTACGAAGATGTCGACACTTTGCTCGATAATTAATTCGCCACAAAAAAAAATTCCACAGGCAAGAATCAATATTTAATCCAAACTATGAGAACCACATATATCTAGCGATAGGCAATACATTGAAAACAAAACAGTGTTTACGGTTTTTGTGTAACAAAAACATGATTTCGCTGGAAAAAAAAGATCCAGTTTTACACTGGTACACCTAGTATAACAGCTGTGGCTATGTACTGGCAGCAGTGCCAATAATAATTGCATAGCTTAAACTAGGTCGAGACCAGCCCCTTCAAAATCGCCTCTTGAACTTGATTGGATCCACCAACAAACGACAGATGACGCTAACAGTTCTCTAAGGAAGCTGTCTTAGCGCAGCCGGCAGGGGGTGGTGGTACCGGTACCCTGGTCCTGCAGGAAGGGCATAGATGAAGTCCGCTTGGACCGACGGTACGTAGCTTTTCCACCGAACGACAGGGCGAGTCAATCGTCTACCTTTGGCCGTTCTTCTTTAGAGTTCCCTACACGTTATCGCCTTGAGTCGGCTTGAATGGATGGCCATATCGAGGCTCGGCACGCCAGTAACTCCATGGCGGGCATTCATGGGCACCTTAAGGAGGTAGTCGTCGGTAGTCGCCAGCGCACGCTGTGTGGATTTGTGTGGATGGATATCGATGAATACATTCGAGCACATAGGAATGGCAGCATCAGCAGCAAAACGAACGACCGACAGCAACCGACATAACGAGAGAAAAAGCTACGTGGCCAGAGGAAGCGAACCAATGAGAGAGAGAAAGGAATTGTCTCAATACGTTGTCAAGGCTCAGGAGCGTGTGTGTACTAGCGCTGCAGTGTATATCTGCACATATTCATGTGCTGTATGTACGTGGGTTTGTGTGCTGTGGAGCTCATGGCGTGCATGTGGCCGTATGTAAGCAGCGGCAGAAGAAAAATAAGAAGAAAAAGCACAAAGAAAACAGAAAACAGTGCAGGGGACTAGAAGAACAACCGTTGATCGGTCAGCAGGTCAAACACGAATAGTTACCAGCTGGCCGATCACCGCCGCCCCGCCACACTTCCACCCACCACGTCTACGACTACTACCACAACGACAACTACAGGTGCCTCTCAAAGCCAGATGAAGACGGTTTCCCAGTGCCTTTTTCCTTTCTTTCCTACTCTCGAGCTTTTGTCTTTCTTTTTCTTCGGCGTGCTTCCTCTTGTCGTCGTCGCCATCGTTGTTGTTATCGCCGATGTCATGACCTTTTATTTGCTTTTACAATGCTAATACCATCGTCTCTATTTGTAAGTTCCCAGATCGAGCGAACATATTCTTTGATTCTATTTTGACGAACACAAGAGCCGGGATCAACATACATGCTAAAACTGTTGCCCGGAAAGAAATTGTTAACAAAATGTTTGCCTGGCGCAGTACCAGGAATGCGAATTACGTACAAACAAGTTGATCTGTTCTAATAAAGCCCCCCTGCTAAAGGGTGTGTAAATATACCAAGATATATATATATATATATATATATATAGTAAGGCAAGAGTAGGGAGATTAAGAATGCGAGCGACAGAGAAGCTGAGCTACGAGACCGCCAAAGGAGAAAACAGGCCTGCAAGGCCCGACGACGCTCTAAGGGAAGAAAACGAAAACCCCGTTGCCTGTGCTACCATTGCTACTGCTGTCGGTGCTAAAGTACTTACTAGAAATGACACACTCGTTGTTTCTCCCGGTCTGTCTGCCACTTTGCAATCTCCAGCAGTTGCTAATAGCAGTAGCAGTAAGAGCAGTAGAAGCCGTAATAATATTGTAGTGCGCAAAAGCCAATGCCACGGCAGTCGCCAATAAGGTGGCGGCGGTGGCATCGGCGACAGCAGCAGCAGCAACAACACCGGCCAACGCGGGAGGAGGCAAACAAAAGATGCCAAAGACACAACAACGTTACGATGGACGAACTGTAACAAAGTGCAAGGAAAGGAATAAGAAGAAAAGGTAAAAGGAGACGCCGTGTCGCCCTGCTTCTGCAGCACCGCGATCCTACCGTTTGATGTTGTTCGTCCTGATCCTGATCGGCTCCTCCTGACGGACTTCTCTATCAGACACTACCAGAGTCTCCAATGTCCTTCCTCGTCTCAGCTAGCTAGCTAGCCAGCAAGCAAGCACAGTTCGTGAACATTTGCCTTTTTTCAGCTTTGTTTCCCCCTATTGCGTTGCCTTTTTCCCCTTCCGTTACCTCCACCCCTTATCCCCATTCCACACCCTCTTTCCACATCACCTCCCCATTCGACACCACCACCACCACCTCCTCTGCATTCGCTTTCCCTTGTGCGCCACTTTCTGATGCTGGCGCGGCTGGCGGCCGTTCAGACGGATCCCTTGAAATAGGCCTTGTTTTATTGCTGTTGCCGCCGCCGCCTCCGCCGCCACTGTCGCTGCCGGCCAGGAGACGGGAGTGCTGGCGAACCAACGAGCGACCCCTGCCCGCTTGCCCGGTGAGTTGGTCTGAGAAGAAATAGGCTGGCTCAAAGATCTACGCGCTAGCTGGCAACTGAGGTAGCCGGCGGTGAACCAAACGAATCAGCGAGCGCGCGAGTGGGCGTTTATCTCTCCGACCGGCCCAACGGACGGGCTGGCCCGCTTGCTGACTGACCAACGGACCAACCGAACGCCCCTGTTGTTGAGGCGTTGCTTTCCAATTGCTCCGTTTTCTCCTCATCCTCATCGTTCCCTCTTCTTATTTTGTCCTCTCACCCCCCCCCCCCCCCTCTCTGTTTCACTCTCTACTTATCTTCTATTCAGTTTCCTATTTTCCGTCTCTCAACTCCGTTGCGATCTGCCGAATTTCCTGCTCCATATCTGTCTTCCTTTGCAGGGCGCTCCTGTATCTGTGTGTGTGTGTGAGAGAAGGCGCTCCTGTGGGTGTGAGAGACGGGTACTCCATGGGGAGGGAAACTTTTCCATCTCTCTCCCTCCCTCTTTTTTCTCCCCTTCTTTCTCGTTCTCTCTGACTCTCTCTCTCTCATTCTCTCAATAACACACTCTTTCTTGCAATGCCACTGTAGGGTCTGTGTCTATGCGCTGAAGTGGCGACAACCGTACTCTGCCGATGTACTGAATCTATATAGTCGACTGGACGCAGGGGACGGGCAAGGGGAAGTGGATGATAGTCGTGGTCATGGCGACTTTGGCAATGGCTTTCGTTAAAAGAAGGAGCCAGGGAGTGATCGAGCGAGCGAGCCCGTGCGGGTCAACGAAGGAGGCGTCCGCTGATCGGTATCATCCTGTACCTTCTACTACTATTGCAGCTACTCCCTGTTACTGCTGCCACTGCCATGATAGTAGCGCTGCTTGTTGAAATGATTGCCGTTCTTCCTCTGGCAGTCTGGTAACAACAACAGCAGCAGCGGCAGCAGCAGCAGCCGCTGAACCGCGTCGAGAGGATTACAGTGCAGCTGCGATCAAAAATTGCCTTTACCTAATAAAAAAAAGATATATATATATATATATATATATATCCTAACCTTCAAAGGACCCGTAAAACTATTTTACAGGGTTTCTAAGCGCTCAGTCTACGCACACTCAGCTACTCAAGGTTAGACAGAGCTAATAAAAAAACGTCGTTTCACTGCATTTATTTTCATCAGAAGAGTGCGTCTGACCGTGTAATTCACTTTCCGCTTCTAACAAATAAGAATGTGGGCTATACCGAACAGCAGTTGGGTATTGCAAAGTCAATCGAGAGTATAAAAAAAGAGAGGCGAAAGACTTTGCCGCCTTCAAACGAAAGTATCTTTTAACTGGGAGCAAAAAGTCGATTGCTCGTTGGCAGATTGTCTTAAATATAGAAGAGAGTGTTTTAGTGAAGATTTGTGCAACCTTACATTATCAATCCAGATGAAAAGCGCACACACTATATATATATATATATATATATATATATATATATATATATATATATAAAGAACAAGCAAAGACGCATTCTAAAACACATGCACTACATTAGATGTTTTTGTACAGCACGTAGGAACAATGTTTAGAAGCATGCTGTGAAAATGCATCCGATCGTGATTGTTGATTGGTAGTCACGCCCGAGGTGTCTTCACTTCGGCGACTGTTTCTACCTAAGCTGCACCACCTGTAGTCTGGGGTCAGCTTTCAATTACCTCCAACCGAAACAACCTTAACAACAAAGACAGCTGCACCAGCAGCATCAACACAAAAGCATTGCCGCCATGCCAGCGACTGTTACCTCGAAAAGCTACAGACAAGCTTTAACGCAGATGCCGTCAGATGACGTGGTCAGGCCCCGAGTGCACTGGGGCTACGCAGGCTATTAGCAGGCTACGCAGGTCACTGTAACCAACTGTGGCCTGTAGCCGCTGCTGTGGTTGTTGGGGTATTGGAGGGTATATGTATATGGATTCTTCCGACGACTCGCGACGACTCGCGGAGAGACCGGCCAGACGTACGATTGCGTTCCCTAATTCTATACCCTTCCTTGCGCGGCCTCTATCCGACGCCATTCACTCCTAGGCCTTCATTAATCACTCGGACGCAATACATTACGCTACGACTGTCAGGCTCAGATGAACAATTAATGCTGCACTTCTCCTCGGGTAGCTCGAAAATGAACTCTGGTTTTGTTCCCTGTGGAGCTACCGTCTTGTTGTTTGTGTTGCAACCGATGTTGTCACTGCTGCTGCTGCTGTTGTGATTGTTGTTGTTGTTGTTATCTGTTGAGGCAATGGTGCTCAAGTACAGCGGAAGCAGGTTAGATTCCTCTGAATGTTCCTATGACGCCATGAATAGTTCTTATACCGTATATTGAGTTAACCTACGGTATACCATATGTCATATACATATATCACTCAAAATGCTAATTTCTACTGCAATTAATCTTCAAACATTTAACGTTTCGTTGAGAAAGATACCATTTCTTCCTCTTTTTTATATTGTTTTCTATTTTCAATATAATGCTATATCTGAAATTTGATTGAGACACATAGGCGCACGGGTTCAAACCCTACCGCAATGCACATTTGTATTTAAGGGGGTCCGTTTATAAAGCAATGCGAGAAGCAGTTTCGTGGATGTTAAATCTTGGCTGAGGGTCAACCCGAAAAGTTTAGATATGGCTTACAAACAGTCATCTTACTATAACAAAAATAGCACCAAACTGTGCCGCATTTTTTTCCAAATTACACCGTATTTTATCCATTGTAAACCTAATATGAGATCTTGATGTAACCATGAATACAAAGTCAAATTTTAATATACATATTACTAGCACTATTTTTTTGCGCAGACTCTCAAGACGTATAATGTGGACAGCAACACCTAAGGCATTTTAAAAATGTAGATTTGCACAAAATGTCAATCTTAAACTGTACCAACGAGTAATTTAAAAATGTAATACTTGCCCAAATAGTTTCAGGAACAGTAATACGATAGTTTCTGTCACAATCAAGACTGCAAGGACAGGAAGAGAGTCTATGTTCTCGTGGCGCATGGCACTAGCGCTTAAGGCACACACACCTCATAGATTAAGCAAATTCTATGCTGTTCATTCGGCAAGATTTTTGTATAATTTATACTGTTGTAACTACGTCTCCCCTTGTGACTAAATAAAGGTGTTTTGCCTTGACTTGACGTTCTGCATATTTTCGGGCGGCTAGATGGGGGGCTTAAGTAAAGATGTACACCGTCATCAGGGAGGTGCGTCAAGACATTGAGGACCCACCACATCGGCTCATAGTCTCGGCCGCTCTGTCTAGGGTGTTGCTTGAGCCTTTCCCGCCTTGAAGTCTTTTTGGCTATCTTGGGAGAACAGATTCGCCGCCTCTTTTCATCGTGGTCACCGTGCAGCTAACCACTTTCCTAATTTGGCGGCCCCTCACGCCCGTAGAGACCGTGCATCTTGCTTACCAAATAGACTCGCAACGCATACGTGGTACCGTCACTTTTGCGCCGAACATAAAGTGACCGCAGATGACCCGCTAGGGGACTAGTGCGCTAGTCATGAGTATATGGTTACGACATTAAGACCAAAGCCCAATCCACTCAGTGGTGCTACCAAAGAGAGAGTTGATCAAAGAAATTCTGATAGAGCAGATCCAAGACCAAGGTTTTTATAATTGTTTTTCGACTTCATCTTTCACAAATGTTAGCCGTCTGGTTTTACGGCCAGTAAAGAATATTACCGCATAATTTTGTGCAAGCACGTCCGGTACAAAACGCCCGAACTCTAGGCAGATAATTTTTGGACCCTCCATCATGACAACGTACCGGCACAAATCGTTACTAATTTTGAATTATGTAACAGAAACTTTAATCTCTACATTTCCGCAACGTCCCTGTTTGCCGGACCTGGCTTCGTGGGACTTTTTTCTGTGTCCACAGATAAAAACAATTGTAGATACAACGTTTCGAGACTAGAGAGAAGGTAAAGAAAACAAATGCAGGAGCAACTCAACTCGATTCCGAAAGACGCGCCTTAAAAATGTTTTGAAGAGTGGGGAAAAAGATGGCACACGTGCATTGCAGCGGGCGGGAGCTATTCTGAAGGCAACAAAAACACTTTAAAAGATTAAATAAATAATCTTTTTTTTATAAATTAGTATTAGAACCTTCTCTGCTCTCGTATATATATATATATATATATATATATATATATATATATATATATATATATAGCTCGTAAAGTTTAGGATGGCAGCCTGTGTCGGGAGGAGAACGAATGAGGTAGTATATTGAGAAGGACTCGTGGGGACGGGCTGAAGACGAGAATGTCGAGAAGAGGAGGAAATGCGGGATCGAGAAGAAGAAGGAGAAGGGATGTCACGCGACGCAGCCAGAGTGGCCGGCGTCACTGCGATACGAAGCAGACAACGAACTCACCATGACGAAACACCAGTGGAAACGCCAATAGACTTCTCAAGAGCGAGGTAAGAAGGTTAGGGCGACACGTGGACTATAGATAGAAGCGTGCTAAGATATAAAGATAAATTGAGAGAGAGAAAGAGAGAGGAATGTATATATATATATATATATATATATATATAGGGAGAGAGAGAGGTATAAAGGTTTCGTGCCCTGCCCTGTCGGTCAGAGAGCCTGCGGAGCGGCGGTGACAAGCAGGAGGTGGCGGCCGGGCTTGAAAGGTGTGAAGAGATTGAGGGTGGATGAATTCAAATGTAAACTACTTCCTTGCACCACCGCCACCAAGTAAGTCACTATTCATTTGAGTCTATGCCGTCGCCGCTGCGCGGGAGTCTTTATGCCGGCGGCCGCTTGCTAGCTACCTCGGTCATTCTCTAGTTGGCGTTCGCCTAGGGGGTCGGTCTTTGTAACGCGTCCTATGAGGACGACGACGACGACGACGACCACAACAACAACAATGAAGACAGCAGCGACAGCAGCAACAATGACAACAACAACAATAACAACGACGGCGGCATCAATAGCAACAACAATGTAAGAAAGCGTCACCACCGTAAAGTTGGCTGCTACAGCACCGGCAGCACCTGCAGTAGCATTGTTTCTCCCGTTTACCCGCTAGTCCCCGTTCTCTCGGGGCTTATCTGTACAGCCGCCGTATCTAGCAGTTTTCAGCAGTCGATCCACCGCCATGCAGCCATGAGGTGACAATGATGATGATAATGAAGACGATGATGATGATGATGACTACCATGATGGTGATTATGCATGGTGACTTCAGTTTGGCCGTGAGAGAGTAGAGTACGCTGAAGGAAGTTATCGGTGGGTATATTGGCCTTTCTCCTTCTCTTCGTCGTTTAGATGGCGTGTAACTCGTTGCATTAGTTACTGAGGCAGTAATGATAGCGATAGTAGTAGGCGTAAAACTTGTTGCTGTTGTTAGTGTTGTTGGCAAACCTAGTTCATATAAAAGTAGTACTAAGTAATAATATTGTATATAGCTCCTTATCCCGAAGATAAGAAGCTAAAGATAAAGCAGGACGAAAAACGACTTCCAGAAAGTGCCAATAAGCGAGACAGCTGACGAAAAAGGCAGATAGACAATGGCATAAGCAACTGATTTTAGAATTAGCAAACTTTGTGCAGAAAAACTTGTGAAGTATTCGGGTAGTACTTGCTCAGGTACTGACGTATGTTTTTCAAGTTTTACCTTGAAAGCATCGTGTATTAGCCTTCCTTCTTGCATGACAATCAGGAAGGCACCGATGCGGCGAATACCAATTTCTACCTTTTTCTACGATTTTGATGTCTTGAAGAACTACGAAGCAGTTTGGCTAAAGAGTTTTATAAGCAACTGGCGGCGTAGGAATAATCCTATTGATGCTAGGAAGGCGGCGAGGAGGACTGGGCGCCCGCCAGATTAACACTTTACACTAACTTTTTTCCAAATATATATATATATATATATATATATATACGCAGATAGTTGTTAAGAAAATTGGTATAACATGTTATTGCCACATGTACAAATCCAAAGTTCAAACTAAACTAGTTATCAAAATGTCGATTGGCTAAGCCAGGCTAGGCGAGGTAGCGGAAACTCGAGGCAAGACAACACATATTGACGGCGGAGCCAGCGGTGTTCTGAACTGCACCAGCAGGGCAGACTGGCCAAATATCGCCGAGCGTGATTTTTGGCCGGGTTGCGTAAGGTAATAATAATAATACTCTTATTACCCTCCGCAGTAGGTAATAAGAGCTAGATAGAGTCACAGATTATACCGACTTAAAACTACACTGGATACAGCCATATGATGCAAACAGTCTGAATACAACCATATGAAACCTGCACTGTACGCAGTCGCCGATCAATCACGAACGCGTCGCGTTTCGTAGGTAATCATGCCCGTGGCGTTAATAGTTTTCAGAGTCTGCATAATACGGCGAACAAGATCGACGTCGTCGTCACTGCTTTTGTTCCCTTGCTTTCATTCGAAAGCAGAACGTTCTTCGCAATGAGCCCCTTCGACACCATGTCGTTCGCCTGAAGAGTGACTATTTAAATAACCGCGTATAACGAATGCAGCACAGAAATATACAGTTTGAGCCACAACAATATATGTGTGTGTGTGAAAAAGCAGATTCACGTTGAGCGTTCATTCGCCGAGAGAACAACGTCTGTCGAATCGAAAACTATACCCTTGCCGCCTAATAGACGCAAGTGCAAATTTTAAATTGTTAGCACATTATTTGAGGGTGGTAGCAGCTCCATTGAACATTCACAATTCGCCATATGCGAATAGAGCTAGCTGTGAATCGTGTAGCGGCTGCAGCTCGTAAGAGGATACATCTATATAGCCACGCACAGCGGCATATGCACCCAATGTGTACACACACACAAACACACATATATATATATATATATATATATATATATATATATATATATATATATATATATATACATATATATATATATAGGGCAACCGGCAGCGAAGCGAGTATGCGCGATCGACGCCTGTCTAACCGACTACTTCCACCATTGCCGCCCCCTCCCGCCTACGGAACCTACCTGTCCTTCTTGCCGCTCGCATGCTGCAAATCGCTGCGAAGAGTGCCAACGCGCAAACGAGGATTGCACTGGTGGTGATGGATGATCGGATGGCCGGTCGGCGGGCCGGCCGGCCGACGGGCCAAGGGGCGCAGAATAGCAGGGCTGTGCGCATTTCGTACGTCGACGTTCCTCATCTCCGTCTTCCATTTGCTTCACGGCACGCCACTGGTGCCGCGTTCGGTCGGTCGGTCGGTTGCCGCCCCCGCTGTCTGTGCTGTTGCTGCTACAGCAGCGGCAAGCAGCAGCAGTAGTCTCGTCGCCTCCTGCTCGGAGCGGCCGTGAGTTCCCCCGGAGCTGCTGATGCTGCCCACCTCCATATCTCCTCGCAGAGCCGGGCCATTTCGGGCCGAGCCGGGCCAGGCCAAGGCTAGGGCGCTTCAAGAACGAGCTGCAAGCCGTCGTCCGCTCCCGGTTTTCGGCCGCCAACGGAGACCGACGAGCGGCTTCAACCGGCGGCCGCCTGAACTACATACCTCTTCAACGCCTCCTGCAAGAAGCAATAATGCGCCGGCCAGCCGGCCGCACCAGTAGCAGCAGCAGCAGCAGCAACAACCCTCGTGCCCCATTTTCGCCCATTCGCGCCCACCTCACCTTAGCTCGGTCCTCTCCAGGTCCAACTCAACTCCTCATGGAGAGGAGACCATGCCAGCGATCAGGCTTCCTACAACGCCGCGGACGACTAGGCAGGCGTCAGGTCGTCTACCTTCATTTTTCACCTGCAACAATAACAAAAAGCAACAACAGCATCAACGACAGCAACAAGGTAGCAGCTAGCTAGAGCTGCTTCTACCTCTGCTGCTGGAGTTGCCATTGTTGTCATTTTTGTTGTTGTTGTTGTTGTTGTTGTTATTGTTGTTGTTGCTGTTGCTATCGCTGCTTTTGCCATGACGGCTGCTGTAGCTGCTAGTGTTACTTGTAGAGCTCGCTGTAGTTGTTGTTGTTGTTGTTGCCACCGCCGCTACTTGCTGTCCTTCGTTACTTGCAGGCCATCGTAGAGATTGTTCTTGACCGTCTTTACCACCCGTAGTGGGATAGTAGTGGTAAAACCAGGTGCCTCTGCTGCTAGCATGGTCATGGTCGCGGTTCCTTTTCCTCTTTGTCCGAGCGAGCCTGCCCACCTTCCTTTCCGCCCTGTGCGTTTCGCTGTCGCCGCCGATCTTCTTCATGACCTACTCCTCCCCGCCGTAAAACGAAGAGAGGCGGGAATTGAGCTTGGGCTTGAGGTACGCCTGCTAACGCACCGGCTGTCTAGTGCGATCGCAGTGTGACCATTTTCCTTCATCGTCTTGCGACCTAGCGCAGATGCCGCGGACGTTTCGAAGGCGGGTGCCTCTGGAGAGCAACTGGCCACAGCAACAGCAACAGCAGGAACAACAGCGGAATTCTGTCGAAGGGTGTCCGAGGAAAGAACGTCGCCACCCCACCGCCGCCGCCGCCGCTGCTGCCGCCAGACGATGGTGCAACGGTGTATCTACACACAACTTTTCCACCACATCGTCCTCTCTCTTTCTCTCTCTCTCTCTCTCTCTCTACAAACGTTCTATGTCTGCTTTGCCCGCCATCAGCTGTATCTGGTCAAGCTTTGCAACGTAGTATTAACGGTAGACGTGGTGGTTGTGGTATAGTAAGGTAAGGAATAGAGCTACATTATGCCCTGCAATCTGAGACGCGGCCATTTCATGAAGTAGGAAAAGAAGACGACGACAGGGTGAGCATCAACGACGGTCATAACAGTAACAACAACAACAACATTGTAATGGAAGGGGCCCTAGCAGGGAGAGTTAACGCAATTGGGATCTGTCGTTTGTCTGCGTACGGTCCGCCGGCTAAGGCGAAGCAGAGCTTGGTAGTTTGTGTGGGGCGTACGGCGAGAAAAAAGAATTCAGCAACAGTAGCAGCAGTCGGAGAGAGGGGTGGACGGGCCAGAGAAGGAAGAGGCAAAAGGTTAGCGGGGTTCTCCCGCTTGCTTGCGCGACACCCCCCTAACGCAATCTTCTAAATGCATTTTGCAGCCGATTTCTTGTAGGTAGCAATAGGCAAGCTTCTTTGAGATCAATCTCGTGTCAATTGGTCGGAATACAGCAAGCAAATCGACAAGCCCATTCAGCAAAGATACCAACCGACATCACCACGAGTTTTCGAGATCGAACGATTTGACGGACAGACAAGCAGTTCTGCTGCCAGCTCTAATAGGTAAAATCAAAATCGGTACCGCCACGTAGGCAGACAGTTACATAAAAGGACTGCTTGATATAAGCTTGCTTGGAAAGACGGTTTGTGCCTGTCACATGCATATATATATATATATATATATATATATATATATATATGAGGAAAAAATCTTAAGTATAATGGCTGGCGTTCATTCGTTTAAGCAACTTGTGAATATGATAAATAGTTAACCGTGTCAGCGTATAATATTAAAGTCAAGCCAGTATTTTAGCTGTATGTTTGCAATACCTTCGCACGTGTCTACCAGAAACCCCTTAGGTACTTCGGAACCACAAATCAAACTACGTGCGGTTTAGTACTAAAATATTTTTTTTATTAAATTTTGCGGCTTTGAACGTGACAGCTTAAAATTAGAGATCTAGTATCTTCTACCTTTTGCTGCAAACCTTCCGCTTATTAACATAAGATGTGTGACTAAACCTACGTCCGGCCAGCCGCACTTACTCACTCCTAAACACGAGACTAAACATTTGGTGATGCCTTTTAATGGCACTTGACGCATCCTTTAGTCAACACGTAGTCATTGATTATATCGCCCTCTCTGTGTTAAGTAAATGTTCTTTGTGCACAAATAACGGTAGGCTTAAACATAGTGGTCCCGCCGACACAAAGCGATGTCTAGACTGGCAAACAGGTCGAGCCCGGTGGCGTGGTGGCATGCGTCTGCGCCTCGCGACCGGAGGAGACACATAGGTGCGCGAGTTCGAGCCCCACCGTTGCACATTTGTATTTATGGGGGTCCGTCTATGAAGCAATGCGAAAAGGAGTCCCATGGACGTTAAATCTTGGCTGAGAGTCAGCCCCGAAAGGATATAGACTGGCAAAGTGTGCTATCCAAAATCTATAGTTTAAGTGAACGCGAGTTATTTGATTGATTATTCATACATATATATATATATATATCTCAGCAGGTTACTAAGTACAGTGTTTCCCTTTAGCATACATAGAAGATTATATGAATTAACTCTATTGTTATATCTAAACTGTAAACGAAAACTTTGTCAAAGCTAAAAGAAAAATGAATTCCTAACCAAATCAAGAACAATTTACATAAAAGGGCGCCTAGGATTTACTGCCTAGCTTTACAAGCGTTTTAGTCGATTGATTTTTCCTAGCGTTAATCATGTTATGTAGACGTAACTTTTTTTTAAGAGGCTGCCTTTAATTCTAGACTATTCTACGCCCCTTATGAGCTTGGAACTTGCCGTGAGAAGTATCCCCAGTGCACTGGAGGACATGTTGACATATCTCGGGTTTCTCCAACAGTCGACCATAACTAGCGCATTTATATATTATTAGCTAAGCGTCATGCCGCTACTAACTCTTTCATCCAGTAAAATTCCTACTACTTAAGTCGTTACTTCAAATGAAAGAAGAGATCCGGTAGAGCTTAGCTCGTTTTGTGTGTGGCCTAGGCAATGGTTTTATTCGCTTGAATTCGCTATTTATTTGTGGACAGTCTCACATATTTAACTACGTTTATGTCAAATCTGATAGCGCCTCTTTAGCTGTTTTAGGCTGCATAGTGTTACTAGTTTAACTTTCGTAGCGCCTTCCTTTAACAAACCCTTTATGTTCTCGTCGTTGTGGTGCCTCTCCGTGTATGTGCTTTCGTTCACCTCCGAAGACTATGTATGTATCTGTCGACCGCATGGCTACGTCTTCCTGTTGTTGTTCCTGTTGTTGTTGTTGTTGTTGCTATTGTGGTCGTTGTTGCCGTTGTTGTGTATAGCTTGTAATGCCTCTCAACTGCCACTGCTATTTATGCTTTGGGTAGATGTGCGTGTATACGTACGTACGTTCGTAAGGAAAAGGATAACGACAGGTCTTGCATCATTTCGCAAAAGAGTGATGTTGCGTGTGGGCCGACTCGTCATCGTCGTCGTTGTCGTCGAGGTTGCTTTTGTTACTGCGACTACTGCTGATGCCGCGGCCGCCACCGCCGATGGTCATGCTGGGCCTTCCACCAACGAAGGCCGTCGCCAGAGTCAACCAAAGCGAACATAACCACACGGCCAGCGGAATGTTGCAATGCAGTGAAGGGTAGTGCAGTGCAGTGCAAGTGCCACCAATGAGCACCACGAAAAACAACTCGCGGTCGTAACGCAGAAGACGCATAGATAAAACGCAACGGTACAGTTTGTTGTAACAAATACGCTACTTCGGCAAAAGCCCACACCACCAACGTCCCAGCCGCTACACTGTGTGCCTGTGTGTGCTTCTGAATGTCGGCGGATATAAGTGCCGAGAAAGAGCAATATGCGTGGGCCAGTGACTAGGCAGTGAGCTCCGAAGGGGAGACCCCGGTAGGGCTGCTTGTTGTGTCGGCAGTCGTGCCCCTTGCCGTTTTCGTCGCCGCTGCCGCTACCACCTTTGTAGTCGGGATGTTTTTGTCGCTGCTGTTTCTGTGGTGCAGACAACTCCAGCCCTGGCCAAGCAAGCGCACCTACCGTCTTCGACTTTTCAATGCTAGACCAACCAGAGTACACGTTACGGACCGCTTCTTCTTTTCTTTTCGTCATTCTCGTCATTCTCTCTGTAGTCTATGCAGAAAGCGAAGAGGGGAGCACAGAAGCCTACCCGCACGTACCCCCATGGGGATCTTCGTGGAGTTAGCAAGATATACCGTCTTGGTCCCCTTTTCGGTATAGCGTATATAGGGCACTGATGAGGAGGGGGACGAGGAGACGGGCCAATATAGGCCGGGTAAGTAATTTGCTAAAAACTGACGGATGCAGACGGGGCAACAATCTACAAGGTGTACGAGGGTGTACTCCAGCACGAACAACGGCTAGAAAGAAGCCAAAAAACCACGAAGACGAATAGCGCCGCAACCACTGTTACTGTTACTACCACTACGACAACTATCACTACTACTACTAGTACTACTGCCTCTATAATTCCGACCACCCCTCTGAAAAGCGACCGCGTTTCGGCAAAGGGGACATCTACCGAAGAGGAAGTATAGACGGGGCAAGTGAGATGAGGAGGCAGATGGTGCAGACAGATTCGAGACAACATGTGGAGCAAGGCAGAAACTAAGGAAAAAGCCGGAGTGAGAAATAGATAGAGAGAGAGAGACATCGCAAGATAGAAGGAAATATGAAAAAATCATGCGAGAGAGTGATAGAGCAAAAAACCTATAGGACTACAACGCGGCACCGTATATTCGACTGAAGAGAACGAATACATCCGATGTGGCCGTCGTTCTTTTCCTCACTATTTCCAGCTTGGCTGAATAGGCTGTGCGACAGGAATAGGTTGCCGTGCCAGCGCCAGAAGGACGCCGACTGTTGAAGGCGCCGCAAGCATGAAGCTAGGCTACCATCCGAAGGTCACCCCGGACGGCGGCGTCGGCGCACGGGCGAGCAGCAAGCTGCGGTGGCCGTACGTTGCCAGTCCTTCATAAAGATTCTTCGCCGTAGATAAAGATGATTTGTAGCGGGAAGAAGCTGTTTCCTGTAACAGGTGGAACTGTCACCCTGACTGAATGAGCGCCGGCAATGCCACGACAGACACGACGAGAACACCGGCAACGACACCAGCGACAACAGCAGCAGTAGCAGGAACAACGACGAGCGCCACGACGACGACGACGACGACGGCGGTGGTAGCAGTAGTAGTAGTAGTAGTATGTCGACGTTCCCGGGGAAACGCGGTTCCTGCCATGATATCTCTATGGAGTGCGCCATGGTTGGCACGGGTGCGATGTCAATTGGAATTCTCTGCCATTGACGTCCTTAAAGCAGCGGCCGGCCCACTTAGGCAGGTGGTGGCGTCGCTGCTGGCGTCATCGTTGTCGATTCGTCGTTGTCTATGTCATCTTCTAGCCATTGATGTGTTTTGATAAGGTCGAAGCAGCAGAGGCACTCACCTTGTAGAAATACCAGGAGTGTCGCTATTACTACGTACGACGGCACGTTTGCCCAAGCTTCCTTATAGACGGAAGCTGTGTCGCTGATATTGATAATTGAACTAGACAACGGATAATGGCTGTTTTTGTGAAAGTATATATATATATATATATATATATATATGCATTCGATGGGTGTTTGGAGCTGCCACACATTGGCCAATGGCGAAATGCACCGTCCTACTACGGCTAACATATATATATATATATATATATATAAATATATATACACATACATATTTCAGCAGGAAGTATAGCTATGAGCCAATTGCCGAGAAGTTTTATAACCAAGTATCTCACAGTTTTCTCCGTATAGGTCTTGAAGCGTATCTTTACGAAAGAGCAAAGCAATACATAGACACGAAAGTATGTATGTATATATATATATATATATATATATACAGGGTGTTGCAGGAATATTTGAAGAGCGATATACAGAATTGTAGAGCTCGTTAAAGCAAATGTTTTTTTCCAATGGAACATGGTCTCTGAGAATTCTTGTTTCGGAGTGAGAGTGAAATTACTACAATTTCTGACACTGGTGTTTTTGCCCGACATAGGAGCACAAAATGTGCTGTTGCGAGACAACCAGTCTTCCTATACAGAAACTAAGCACACCTTCGTATTTGTGATAAAATTCTGCTCCATCTGAGGGATATGCAAGGCCGGTCAGACGACGCGACATGGTCGCTTAGAAGAGAATTCGCCAAAACTGAAGTTTTTTATTAGCGTTTACGCCAAATACTTCAGAATCATAACCCTACAACCACTCACAGCGCTCAAAACGGACATATTCAGCCAATGCGCAATTCATGGCGATCATTTTGGTACCAAACATATGTATGTCAAGGCGAGCTGTGGTTGCGGAGTAATTACGATTTTTCGGAGGGCATGTCCAGGTTAAATGCATGAAAAATGACGCGCTGCGGCTGTCGCGCGACACGTCGGCGGTAGTGAACGTCGCCACACAGTCATTTTCAAATATTCCTGCAACACCCTGTATATATGGCACGTCCGCACAGTCTCCAGACAAATGGAGCCATCGCCATTTGCCGATAACCCTGGTCCGCACGAACCCAAGATCCCACACAGCGATCCCCTACGCGACTGCGTTGGAAGGCAGAAAACACGATCGCCTGCAAGAAAAGAAAACGCAACAGAATATATGCGGCGAAGGACAACATGCAGCAATGCATACACCTACCATAGACGTCCAACCTGTAAGAAATCGAACGCCAAAGGAGAAACTGCGAATAGTGCAGTGGAACTCGAGGGCCCCAAAAGATCATTAAGACTTCTGCCCACATCAGTGTACGCCTCTTTGTTTTTACAATTTTCTCACCAGCTCACGGAAACATGATATCTGACTCTCACGCCAAAAATACCACATGGCGTACATGGGTCATCCTAATGGTGGTGTGCCAGTATTTTACAATAGTCGACTAGATGACATGAAGGTTTTCATGGCAGAAGACAAGTGCGTGGTTACAGAGGTCGAGAGAATCAACCCAATCACTATGCACAAGAAACCCACAGTTGCAAAACTACGTGTAAGCTTTTTGAGAAGCGAACAAGGTGCATTCAAAACGTATGTCACTGATGTTCCACGGTAGTAGCAGGAGACATCAATGCAAGACTTGTCCTGCCAATAGGTGTGAGTACGTAGGCACTCTTCGAGACAATATCGGACTTGGGCTCCTGGGTAGCCCATGATCCGAACTCGCCAACATCAGAAGGTGCAACGGAAAAACTGATCGCAATCAAAACACCAGAGAAATAGTACATTTCCTAGAAGGAGAAGACTAGTTGATGGAAGAAGCTAATTTATCAGCCCACATATCCATCGAAAAAGTTACTACCAACATGCATCACAAACTCCGGCAGAGGCAAAGACTCGTTCAAGGTTTCCCAATCGCTTGCAACAAGCAATTGTGAGCCTTACCGCTGATCAAAAGGAACAGGATGCCGAGAGCTGCAATGATCTAGTGACAAAGGCACCTAAATCATGTACGCGGCATGTAAAGCCACTATAAGAACGGTGATAGTACACCTCAGAATGCAGTCAAGCCAAAGTCTACTACTACCAAACAATGCAGCTGACCCGACTGTGACCTGAGGTGACGCACCTCTACGCAGCATGGAGACCCTTCTAACGACAAATAGTACGATAGTATACGCACAACAGCTTCAGAAGACGCAAGAGAACCCGTGCCTCGGGCCGTAACTATAATAATCATGCACGCGGACAATCTAGTACTCTACAGTGGCAGCAAGTTCCACTGCCGGCGCCACAGCGCTAGCTACCGGCTGGCAGCTTTTGCGAGGGAAGTCGGCTTTGACATAGATTGGGGAAAGACGGAAGCCATGAAATTTAGATAGGCAGGCTAGCAGAGAGTGACTCACTCATACTATATATTGCAAGAGCTAAAGCATATCCATATATTTATACACGTGGGCATCGTATTGACCCCTCAATCAAGACCTTTGCTGTGCACGTTGAAAAAGCGCACTGAAAGCAATGGTTGCGCCAAGACACTTAAGAGCACGCAGATACTTTCACTTATAACAGCGCTAGCCATTTTTGAAAAGAGCCCCTTTTCGAGCAACACTCGCAGCAATATGTAGTATGCATAAGCTTATATGTATGCTTCTACATTAAAATCTGCTATATATATGTATGTATGTATGTATATATATATATATATTATTGAATATATATATATATATATATATATATATTGATTATAGCGCTGACCCGACATATCGTAGGTGAACGGACTTGTTTTTGTGCCATGTTAGTAGTCTCAGTAGTGGTTGAATGCGTAGAAGTGCCTTCATGATCATTTGATTCTCCAAGCAAGCCATCGTAAGTAGTACTAGTATTAATAGTAGTAGTTAGTAGGATCAGCTTACTACTAGTACTTTTATTAGTACTTTTATTGATACTACTACTAAAAATAGTAGTAGTATCAATCGTTTTACAAGAGCAGCCAGAAGTCTTTAAGTGAATGGCAGATAGGATCCATAAAGAGTCTTTCCAACAGAGTGGAAGATAGCGGACCTGGCCTTGATAAGGAGATTAGGAGAGCTG
This sequence comes from Dermanyssus gallinae, assembly GCA_003439945.1. NCBI lineage: Eukaryota > Metazoa > Arthropoda > Arachnida > Mesostigmata > Dermanyssidae > Dermanyssus > Dermanyssus gallinae. The sequence goes on from QVRM01004105.1 coordinate 65,668, forward strand.
CCGACAGACGCAGGTGGGTATCGTTCGATATGACTCCTAGATACTATCAGGAAGACATTCTAGACAATACTCAACAACAGGAGCACAGCTGAATTAGAGGAAAAACGAGAGCTATTGGACAGCTAATTTGGCTTCAGACGTAGGCGCTGAATAGAAATGGTCATCAGTCTAGTGTCAGAGGAAGCCTAAAGGCAGCGAAAGGGAAACCAGTGTCGAGGGAGCTTTGCATGGTCGTCCTTCTGGACGTCCGCAATGCCTTCAACTCACTGAGCTGGCAGGTAATCCTGGAAGTTATGGCTGAGAAGGGTATCTGTATGTATCTGCAGAGAATAATGGCCTCTTATCTCAGCAATCGAAAAGTCGTGCATGCAGACAAGGAGTTCGCCATGACAGTAAGAGTCCGACAAGGCTCCGTCCTAGGGCCCACGCTGGCGTACAATGATGTGCTTCGGCTCTGCGTCATAAAGGGCGTCCAGATCATTGCGTATGCCGACGACTTGGCCATCTTAGTCACGGCGCGCAATGCGGACGCACTCCAGGGGCGGGTCTAGTTTGCCATCGAAATAATAAACGACTGGATCGTGGGGCACGGGCTGCAGCTGACCCCCGAGAAATGTGAGGCTGTACTTCTCACAGGACGGAATAGGCACGGATAGTTCCAGCTAGCACTGGATGGAGTGGCCATCGAAGTCAAGCAGTCGGCCCGATACCTGGATTTGACCATCGACAAAGCCCTTAATGGCAACAAACACATCGATAAGGTGACAGCCAAGGCAGAAAAGATCGTCAACAGCTTGGCTAAAAATCTGTCAAGGATACAGGGAGCGCCGGAGGGCAAGAGAAGACCTCTTGCTTCTGTGGCAGAGTCTACCTTGCTCTACGCCGCATCTGCGTGGGATCCCGGCGCGATGAAGTTAAAGAGGAACAGAAACAGGCTTCTGAAGATGCAGCGCAAGCTTGCGATAAGAATCGCCGGCGCGTATCGTACGGCCGAAATAACAGCGGTGATCGCGATTGCCAAGCTCATACCGTAGCCTAGGCAAATCGAAGAGCGAGTACGGCGAAGACGAAAACGCCAGAAGAAAGAGGCAGCTCGACAGCAAACGTTCAAAGACTGTTAACGGAAATGGAGCCAGTTGCCACCGGAGGCCCCAGGAGCCTGGACTTTCCAGGTCATCCCTGACCTAATTAAATGGTTCAACAGAAAGCATGGCCACGTCACCTATTACCTGACGCAGGTACTTACAAGGCACGGATGCTTCGAAAAGTACTTGCACAGCAGAGGTAAAGTCTCGGGGCTTACGTGTATTATATGTGGCACGGGCGAGGTTGACGATGTCACTCACACCGTCTTCCACTGCTCAGCATTTGAAGCAACGGGTTCAGGCATGACGGTATCCGGCCGAGTCGACGCCATGCTCGAAAACGAGGAGAAATGGAAACAGAGAATAAACCTGGTGGAAGGCGTAATGAGGCTGAAGAACGAGCTGGAGCGAGTACGGGAGGCCGCGAGCCGACGGCAAGGGCCGTACACAGCGAGCAGCTAGCGCTGAGCGGGGAAATGTATACACCAGTACCGGGGGAGGAATCTCTATTTTCAGTGATGTAAAAGGAAATTGTACCACTGGAAATGGTTGTATCGATAAAACCCTAGTAGTAAAAAAATAGTAGTAGCGGCAGCCCCAACAAAAACTAAGTTGTGCCGTTAAAGTCTGTATACTTTTGCAAGGGCAGAAAAGCACGAAGGCGATACGTCGTAGTGACAATATAAATCTAGAGGCTGTGGATTATCGTTGGAATTGCGCGTGGAGGGTACGCAACTAACGCAAGAAAAATATTGGCATGCTGGCGCCTTCGGCCACTACGTGATGATGATGATGACGATGATTGTAGTAGTCGTAGTAGACGCGGCCAAATACGAGATTTCAGTTGTCGGAGGCAGCCCTTAAGATCAAGCGCAAGCTATACAAGCTATCAGGGAAGCACTGGGATATTTAGTACAACTCAGGGTAACCTAGATGTATTAGGTGCTCCTGTAATCCCCGAAGGATCGCGTCCTCTAAACGAGAGACCCTGTTACCGACTTGCCCACGACTGACAAACATGCAATCGTATATGATGGCTTTGTGTCTCTAGAGACACAATCTTGGTTCACCAATATTTGTCTACATGCTACGAACATGTCAGACAAAATATTTTGAAGGGCTTGCAGCCTACGACGAGACCACTAAAGAAAATCTAAGCGAGATACTATATATTAACCTAGAAGGGAACATGTGGGAGAGAGCTAGCCTTTCCACTAGGAACGGCAGTTTGAACTGAAAACGGTTTTGAATTGAACTTAAAAAGGCAATTATAATGGCAGATACCACCATTTAGCATGGGCTGGCTCCACGCGCTGCACTACCGCTAGCTTGGCATCATGCTGGACCCCAAACCCTTCCGCATGGTGTCAGCCCTTAGGGTAGGCACCCTCGTCTGCCAGCCTTTCTCGTGTTTGCCATGTTGAAGCCAGCCTGTTGACTCTGACGGTCTACATGCGCTAAGCTGTCTAATAAGTCCCGTCGGACTTACAAGATACGCTAAACTCAATGCCATACTAAGAAGAGCCCTTAAAGGAAGCTACTAAACGAAATGCTTTCATCAGGGAACGGTCGAGGTCAAAAAGGGGGAGGAACGGTGATCGGGCCAATGCTGATAGGTCAAATGATCAGAGAAATTATCAGACGGTCAGACAAATGAAGGGAATGAAAAATTAAAACATAACCGATCAAATAGCAATCGAACGGCTATAAAACATAGTGCTGCTGCATGGTGGACAGACAAACGGACAAACAAGAAAATAAACGTGGAGGGTCGTGACGTGTAAGCGTCGGGTAGAATGTTGGATGTGGATGTTTAAAGAAGATGTCCAGAACTAAGTGGTTGTCCCGATAGGCTAGTAACGCAGCAAACGGGCAAACGACGGAGGAGGACAAACGGACGCACGTCAGGACAAAGCCACAAACAAGCGGGCACGGAAGCTCTCAGAAAGTCTCAGACGAGAGTCAGAGAGAGAAAGGGGGGCAACTGAAGAACACGTCAACGGCCGCCGCAAGAAGCAAAACACAAACGAACGGTCAAACGAAGCGACAGGAAACGAACGGACAGACAGACAGTGAGATAGACAATAGCTAGGACAAATGGAAAGACAAACGAGTAAACGGACAGAAGATGAATGAACAAAAAGAGTTCGGACTAACGGACAGACAGACAGACTGACTGACGCAACACAACTAACGAAACTAAGAGAAAACAGACAAACAAACGCATCGATGAACGGACTAGCGGACGGGCGGATGAACGTACAAGGTTTGACAATGGTCAAACAAACGGCCAAGCGGATAAGCAGACAGACAACAAACCATCAGACGGATGAACGCATGTACAGAAAGAGAGAGAAAGAGATGAACGGATGACCGCATCGTTCAGATCAAGCAAGACAGAGAAAGAGATATATAAGCAAACACATACACACACAGATAGATGGCGTTAACGCGGAGCGCGTATACAAAGGAGACAGGGGGACATATATAGAGGAAGAGAGGGAAAACTATATAGATGGAGAGAGGGAAAAATATATAGAGAGGGGGGAAAATATATAGAGAGAGGGGAAAATATATAGAGGAAGAGAGGGGGAACTATATAGAGGGGGAGAGGGGAAACTACATAGAGGGAAAGGGCAAGCTATATAGAGAGAGAGAAAGGAATCTATATAGAGGAAGAGAGGAGAACTATATATAGGGAGAGAAAGAAACGATTTATAGGGAGAAAGGGAGACGATTTAGAGGGAGAGAAAGAAACGATTTATAGGGAGAAAGGGAGACGATTTAGAGGGAGAGAGGGGAACCATATAGCAGGGGAGACAGTCGTGCAACACTTTGCTGTGGATCATGCTGGCGGGTCTGGCGGGGGTCGAAAACAACCGTGGCCGCCGCAGCAGCGCGACCGATGCTCATCCAGCCCGTCCATGTCTCTGTCAGCTGGCAGTCGTCGTCCAGTGAAGCGAATCGCAGCGCGTAAGGATAGGAGTTAAACCGCCCACCCCAGCCTAGCCCAGCACGCCCGGCCATGATTACAGACGGCAGCCGGGGCCAGATGTCACTCACAAAACCACCGACCGACCGACAGACGACCAGAGAACGAACGACGAAGAGAGACAGAGAGAGCGAAAAAGACACTCTTTACGCGTCGTTTGATATCTTACCGCTGCTGTAACTTACTGCCAATAGGGTTACGGATACCATTACTACTTCTACTACTACTGCTTCGGCTGCTGTTGCTGCTGCTTCTTCTGATACTACTATCGATGGAATTCCTTTTATTTCCACTACTTTTTTGTGTGTTTGAGATGTAAAAGCCTGAAAATCTTTAACGTATACACCCGAACGGGTGGTGTGAGCTTCAATACCAATTCTGTTAGCATAATACCCACTAAAAAACCTCTCACCTAAAGGCATCATGATGACGAGGCGATGGGCTGGCACCGTGTCTTAATTCTACTTTTTTTTTTAACGCTCTGACAACTAGACGCTCGTAATGGGCTAAGTTGCCTGTGGTACGATAGCGTCTAAATGCGTCTATCGGCATCGCGTTGGAATTATATGGGCTTTCTCCAGCAGAGGTATGTAGCAGCAAGGCAATGACAACCATGTCCAACAAGTTCTACCAGCACGGCCAGGGCTCGAACTAGCGATGTTTCGCTAACCGTGGTTGCCATGGCAACGTCCCGTTCCAAACGGTGCGTTAGCCGCCTAAGCCACCGCCGCTACATAATACTTAAACCCCTATTTCTGTTTTAGAATTGTGTGGGCAGAGCGCACACTGCGGTCTTTACTAAGTCCTTCATTTTATGTTGATAACCTGAATGACGTTCCAGCTTTGAGTGTTGTGCAAAAGTGTCCGCGCCATTTGTTTGCATGCTACAGGGAGTCATGCCGTTCAGAGAGCCGCACCAAATGCACTCTATCCACCGTAAACGCTGTGCGTATTTGGAACGTAAGTTTGACATCGCTTACTTCTCTTGAGTCGGCGGCAATGCGTTCTGGCGACCGAGTCCGTCCAACACAATGTAAGTATCATCTAGAGTACCGTGGCCCGTAATTTAGTTTAATAATTTAATATTTGAATTAACGGCTAGGGAAGTGTTCCTTCCCTTCCATTTTTGAATCACTATTTTACGTATGAAATAGAGGAGCGGGTGCGTAAACAAGGCTGATCCGCCTATGGGTCCGCCCATCTCTTTTTACGCGTCGAATATCTGACGTGTGCGCCTACCTGAAAGACTGGGGAGTCAGCTTGACGCATTAGGGTCTCCAGATCTTTTAAGTCCCATGAAATTTGCCGAGCTCGTACTTGGACTGCAGCGGTAGCCGCAGGGCTCCTTAGACCTTGAGGGCAACGGCCTCTGCATTTTATCCATAAACCGCCGACACGTAACCCATGTAGCTGCTATGGCGGGGCTGCATACGAGTATAGCATGAGTCTGTCTATTGCCGTCGCCAGGAGGCACCCTTGAGAGTCAGGGGTTGACTTGTGTGTTTGGAAGCAATTTTGAGTGATATGTTATAGGTTTAGTGGCCTTAGCAGCCGTGTAGTACACCTGCAGAGTGTCTCCCAGGCCGATGTATAGCAGAACCTGCGGTAACAGGGTATACATGCCAAAGCAAGCTAATGTACGTTGCGGCAGCTTCAATAGTACTAAGATAGGGCTATATATAAATGCACGCTAGTGCGAAATTAATATAATGGAGTCGTTTGCATTTAAGGCCCTTTCTCTTTGGGTTTCGGCTGAGGTAAAAACAAATGCCTCTGTTGAATGGCCTGAAAGAAAATTGTGTAGTTTCTCTGAGAAGTATCTTGTCGTCTAATTCTTTCGCCTTTTGACTGAGGCTATTGGGTAAAGTGAAGGGTTTCTTTAGCGAAAATCCTGTGTCGAACATCAGGGTAATTCTGAATTTGCAAATTTGCAGTTTCTTCTGGAATACCTTCCGTGTCCGTTGCTTTTCAAGGCCGGACTTTCTTGATGACCTTCTTCATTTCGTCTATTGCAAAGGGAGCGTGGTCTAGTTCTCTGGCGTCGAACGTAGGTTCAGCTAGTGGGGGTGTGACGAAAACAGCCTGCTGAAAAAAGCTTGAAGATCTGAGCCGTACCGAGCATGCCGACTAGTACATGTGCGCCTGATCTGGTCGCATTTTTCATGCCTCGGGTACTCGAGTACTTCACCAGATCTGCCCATAGGAGTCTGCCGGTCCAGTGTGAGGCTGATAAAGAAGGTGATACAGAATGATGGTCCGAGACATTTTCGACCTTGTGATGTATACCCCCAGCCGAAATCTCAGAACACAAGGCCGCATGCAAGGTTCATTCTTGGCCCTCCCCCCCTTCTAGAGGTAATCGCTGAGAATTTTATTTCAACGGACTAACTGCAGGATGCGGTTGCTGATATGGTGGGAAGATCCCTGCCAACGTAATCCAGTCGGAGCTGCAACCCACTAAATCCCAGTTGTATTGCCTGACTAAGGGCTCCTTGCGTATCACATAAAAAATGTCAGGAGGACGAGTCTACTACTCCTGGCGGGTGTGTTTCCCGGGAGCCACGGAGCGCTTTAGGGGGCTGGCTCTTGTTTTCTCTTGCAGTATAGCTTTGAAGACTTTAGATATCGTGTTCTAGTAGGAGAGCGTTTCCGTCATTTTCTTGCAGATGTAATGTCGTGTGAAAGTGGTGGTGAGTTCCTGCTCCCCCGGCTAGTGAAGCCTTTTGTAGGCCGTTCCACTCTTTCTGCCAAGGGTCGATTGTATGCCGGCGCTCCTCGTTCTTCTTACCTCGAGCGTTACCGAGAGTTACACAAGCAGCGGCACTCGGTGGACTTCAGGTTCCAGGGGGTCCGTTTCACGACGAACGAGGGTCATCGCTAGGCTAACCGTTCGCGCTGCGGTCACCCAGGGCTACATACCTCTGGGCCCGACGAAGATAGGCCCTTAGGTATGCAGCCCAACATGAACTAGGAAATGAGCCCCGTCGCTGCGGTCCTGCTTCTTCGTGAAAAAAGGAGGAAAATTCCTCTTAAAGCACGCTTAGGCCGTCTAGTAGGACGTTAAGGCAGCAGAAGCAGGATTGCCCTTCGTTTGTTATTGATCCAAGTAAAACCAAAGTCGCTGCCGTGTACGTGCAGCTGGCAGCGAAGTTCCAGTGCAATGCTTGTCGCCTTGTCGGTGTCCGCGAGCCGGCCCGGGGGCGGTTTTTTAGCCTCAAACCCTTAACGCGCAGGCGCGCGTTAAGGGTTTGAGGCACCAGACGCTATTATAGAAATCTGAGAGTAGGTAGTGATGGGTCATTTCTTTTTTGCCCTCCATTAGCCCATTCGAGCGAGCAATGTATGTGCAGTTGAAGCTAACATTGAATGCTTTCTTCTGTGCACACTCCTCTTACGGTGTATTTCTTAGGGAGAAAGGCAAGCCAACCCTTACAAATATAGGGCAGGAAGTTTTGTCGCGCCGGAAACTGGTTTGCAAGATTGCACCTGTCACTAGCCGGCTGTCCTGTGCCCCCGTAGCCGAAAGCAGAACCATCTGGACTGGAGCCTGGTCACTTAAATACATCTTTCTTGAGTTTGTGCTTTCTAGAGGTGCGTTCAGACTATTATTTTGTGAGGAAAGCCGCCGACTCCTCAAATATAAAAGAGCCCTCAAGGGCATTTCTTGTCACTGTTACTTCCGGCACAGTGTTTGCAGTGACTGAGAGATTGCACAAATGGGTGTAATTTCTTTCTTAACATTTTTCTATGTGGTGGTGTACGTCGATAACAGTCGTTTAATACCAATAGCCTCGTGGATACAAGCTTGTAGATCCTGCTCCGTAACGTTATCATGCTGAATTCCTGGGGGGAGGAAGTTGCTGCTTCAAGAGCGGCGGGGACTAAGCTTTCTTCTTATTTTTCCTTGCCATCCGTCGCCTCGGACAGACTGTCTGTATCACTGTTTGCCTACACTGCTTGCTACGTTACACATTAAGTATATGCACTACGCACTGCTTAAGCATTCAAAACATATGGTATCTTAGAAATGCTCTCCATAAATATACGGGCTGTTCTGCAGGACATCTGGTATTTCAAGCCGAACAAGAATCTTTAATTCATTGTAAACAAATCGACCTACAGGGTAGGCGTTCTAAATTCGAATGAATGGGTCGATGGCACAGCAGGAATGCTGGTGTTCGTTGCGGCCCGGCCGTCCAAAATTCGCACTAGCATCGACGTCCAGATCCTAAACACAATTAGATGTTGCACACATCCTGTAAGCTGAGCTTTAAAGTGCAGCCAGATTGCTCACTAATGCAGTTACCGAGTGCGATTGATTGCCAGCCAGTTAAGGGCCACAGGTTCCTGCATTTTTCATTGTCTACACGCAGACTGAGGTCGCTGCTGCCGCTATTACAAGGGCAACCAATGTAAGAGCTTCTTCTTCTCATTTCACGTTCGCTACCGCCGCTTCGCAGTCGCCGACGCCTGCTGCCCTAGCAAAGCATTTCGAACATAAGCGGTATTCCCTTCATGGTAACCCTTCGCAGCACGTCTTAACTCGCCAAGCACGCAAGTAGTAGGTATTATTATTGTAGTATACGCAATGGTAATTACACTAGTAAAAATAGTATTTGTACTAGCAAACGAAAAAGAAGACGCAAAGGAGTAAAAAGAAGTTATATGATCCAAGGCAATTAATATGTTTTTGCGAGCAGCTGGGCAAACGTACAGCTTTTAATTTATCTTTCTTCATATCAATCAAACTGCCGTGGCAGAAGGGTGAGGCAATGCACGCCGATATAGCGAGCCCACACATTATAATAGCTGGCGCTCTTAATATCAACAACAATAATGATAGTAGGGCCACTTTGATGAGACAAGAAAATCGCCGGAAGGGATCGCTTTTGTGTACGCAAACTGCACAATGACACGACGACTCATTCACTCAATAGCAGCGTTCATACCAGAGAAAGTAATGTCCTTGTCTTCTCCCACCTTGACAAAGAAAAACGCGTATTGGACTATATATTTACGTTTTGTGCCACTGCGCATTTGGAGTAGTACGCGTTAACTGCCTGATTCTGCACAAAAATAAATTTGCAGACATACAAACTAAAGAAGTGCATTTGCAATTGACAGGACTGATGCTTTTTATGCAGACTTCCAGTTACATCGATCGCATCGAACGTCGCTTAAACGTCAATTTGTATATAACCAACTACACAGCAGATGAAGCGGAGCCTGTTTGTCCAAAAATGTGTTCGGAGCAAACTTTATTACTATTGTTATAAGTAGGCCTCTGTAATGGAAACGTTGCGCCATGGCCAGTCGCTGGTTAGAGCTACCTGGCTCCCCATGATGGTTTCACACGTCACTTGCCACCTACCAGACTCCAACAACATTATTGGCTTTTGGACCTCGCAGCAAAAACCTCTCAGTCTCAGACATCGTTAAGTGATTTCCCTCGAAAGGATAGCGGTGATTTTTACATAAAGATTCGTTAGGGGGGGGGGGGCTTACAAAATCCGAGTAAATCTAACGTGCTTTTTCTTAGAGCTAGTTGGTCAGATAGTACGATGATCCACCGCGTTATACCCACCTTGCGTCAGAGCATAACGTTCTCATGCTCAACCTATATGGGATTTCTTCAAGAAAGGAATGTAGCACTAGAACTATACCTATCTTGCCGGACCTACGAAGAGAAACGAATTTGAGCATGGCCAAATCTGAGCCCGCACTGATCTCTTGTTATTGACTTGCTATGCTCCAACAAAAGTGCGTTTAGTTGCTGGGACATTACCTTCGCGGATATATTCGTAGATACATAAGGAACTCAAGCAAGCTACTGCACATAATGTACAGCGTGATCTTTAACGTTTGCAGTTATTGTTTTATTTATTGCCCTGATACACAGTACGGAACATAAGTGAGCTTTTGTTCAGCTAGACGGCCCACAGTCAAATAACGTAGAACAAAGCCTGACTCTGACGTATAAGTCGTCGAGTGAATATTTTTAAAGTAGCGGCACTTTCTTACGCTGAGACAAAAACAAAAATGTTTCCTTTTCTGTTGGCACCGGCCGACATTCAACATGTGAACGGGTGAAAGTCGATGACCGACACATCAGCACCGCCATCGCCGCCGCCTTCATAGACGTCACCCGTCATCTGGTAGACGTGGGGTAGCAAAGCTTAAATTGTCTGCCGTAATCGTGGTCGCCTCTGTCTATCGCGCGCGCTGGCCTCAACTCACCAAGCAACCCACCAGTTGCCCTATCCCCCAGCTCCTAATCCCTTTCCCATGCGCCTGTGCGACGGTGGCCTAAAAGATGGGGTCAAGGCCATCGGTGTCAACAACAGGCCTTTGGCTTCTCCTATGGCTTCGCCGTCATCACCGTTACCGCGTTCACATCTAACCAATCTGCCCGAATGAGCGTTAGATGGCGTTGCAAGATCTTTAACGAGCGCCCCAGACTCTGAGCAGATAAGTCTCTCGTACGTCACGAAAGAGTCGCTGTCGCACCCTCTCATGCCTCCATAGGGCGCAAATAATGACTGGAGCTCAACGGGGTCCGCTTTCAGAACAAAACGTTAGCAGTTGGCTTCGGTTCCACGTTGCGCCTATTCGACTGATGTTTTACAAGCAAGCAAGCAGATGCTTGTCATGACCATGTGCGCGCGCGTTTCGTATGACACCTATAAGATCAAATACCTCATAGTTTGGAACGAAATTACTTTAACTCTATAGAACGCACAGAAGCAATAATTAAGCACATTAGGCGGTATTTTATTTTTTTAAAGCGTGCTCTATAATCTTAGTAGCATAGTGGTATTTTTGTGACTATCGGACTGCCTGCAGGCTGTTTATGCTTCTCACCATCACATAACGACTACCCAGCCACAGTCACTTGCCGTGTGACACACCGAAGGTTGCCCGCAGACAAGAGCGACTAGAGATCGCTGAAAGGATGAGATACGCCACTACTCAGTACATGTCACTTAAAGACAGCCAAAGTAATTTTAAGTATTTACTTACTGCACTCAAACAGTACGTTCGTCGAAATCGACGTCGAATTATTATATTCTTATACAACACAACGGGCAGGTGGTGGTTCCTGTTCCCTACGGTCCCAGTGAGAGGGAAAGTGCGCCGACCTCCTTCGAACTGCGCCGGGCAGGTGCCTGTGTGAGTTGTACTTGGCGCAATTCTGCGAGTCAGCCGACGCGTGCATTAACAGTACTATTCGTGAAACTCATGGGATGAACACACAATATAGTAATAGCCGTGTACAATGTACCTAGCAGCGATCGTTGCATGCAAAAACAGCCGCCTTTGGTTATATTCGCCTCTTTGTTCGCCCAGACCTCTCGCATCAAGGACTGTATCTTACAGCAATTAAAAATAACAGTGTTTTTTCTTCTGGACTGGGGGGGTTCTTTACTAGCAAATGAAGCTGTTGTGGTGGGTTGAACCGTGACGCACAGAGCGCCAAAATGACCAAATGACGCATAGAACGCTGCTGTTTTCCAACTAGATTATCTCCCAGGAAATAATTTACAACTACTTCTGGTTATAAGAACCACAGAGTAAACATTCTATTTTATTGATACTGGACTATCACAACTAAACGGAACATGCCTAGCAAACTGCCAGTCAACAACTACTCTACGTTAAACTGTTTTATCTGCTTTTCTAGCGGTTTGTGCATTTGTTTCATCTCTTCTGCCTCTTGCTATGCATTCAGCTTTATAATGGCATTTTCATCTTCGTGGGTTGCTTGATTTGCTCTCTCAGTTGCGCGTGGGCGTCACTGTCTTCTACAATTTGTCGTGTCAACTGCTTGTTGGCTTTTTCTTTGTCTTCTAGCTAGGTTCCGAGCCTGTTAAGTGTTTTGTACGTTCTTTTAGCGATATCCTCATTTTTGCTTTTATTGCATTCGTTTCGGCTTGCAGCTGGGGTCTGTTCTCTGTCTCCAACCAAAGTGTTTGTGACCGCAAGCTTTTCCAATGCTTTTGTTGCGTTCTTAACACTCTTTTTAGTGTTCTTTGGAACCGTTTCTTTTGCATATGCCCGTACCATGTCATACAGCTCACCGAGTTTATTTTGTCTCCACAGAGTTGCTTCTGCGCCATCTTCGTTGGCAATTTGTCCTACTCTTGCTTCCGTTTTTACAACCCAGATTAGCATAGCTGTAGGGTATTTCGGCTCAGATCGCGACATTCTTGGGTATCTTTGCTGCTTTTCGGGCCATTGACGTCGGGCTTGTCCGAGTTTGTCCTCATCGGCGGCCCAGACAGGAAAACGGCTTCACACGGGTTCTCTCCTTTCTTTCTCGCAATTTATTGTTTTATGCATATTTGATGGGACAGGCCTTTTTTACCTTTCGGTGGTCTCCACGCGAGGCTGTTGGTTTTGGCTTAAAAGTAACATTTTCGATAAAAATCGAAAACTCACGTTTCTAGCCGTTCTCGTTAATGCACTCTTTTTCTTCTCGCAAAACGGGCTAATTAGTTCCGTGTTTGCCTCTTTTTGGCTGCGTTCGCCGCGGTGGGATTTACTTAACCTGATTAGCTGATTGCTGTTCTCCAACAACCAGACAATTCTGCATCCTGAGTTATGGTCGCCGTAGTGGTGTTTAGGCCCGCTATTCGATTCGCCTAACAGTGCCAACGTCTTCCGAACTTCTTCTGCTCTTCTGACCTGTGAACAATCAAGCAATTTTTTCGGTCTAATTCAAGAACTTGAGCGTTACCGGTCAATCGAGGTGATAGACACACACAGAGCCTTATGCTTCATGTTAGTTTATCTATTCGCTTCTCGGATGAGGAGCAAATCCAAAGTTCAAAACTCTAAACTTTGGTTCGTCGTTAAGCCTGCGTTTGTTCACGTCAGTTGGTTAGAGTTAAACGCTCGAGTGTTCGCTTTGGCTTTGACTGGCTTGACTGACACTTGCCACTACACTACCACTCTGTGTGTTTTGCTGATGATGTCGTCTATTTTACTGTCAACACACTGCACCTATTTTCTTTCCAGGCCAAACAGGGCTATAACATCAAATAAAATCACCTTTATTGACGCTTAAAAATATTGTGTGTGGTACAATTATCATGGCCATATATGTGTTGTCTGCAATATACGTCTTTCTGAATGAAAATGTAGCTAATCGCCAAATAGGCGGGCGAGTGCTTTATTTATGAGGTTATGGCTAGTTACTCCGACGGCAACTTTTCCCGACGGCTTTTTTTCCACGCTAATGCTTGACACCTAAGTTGTGCGGACTTTTCTGGATGCGCCGCGGAACGCACATCATCTCTCTGTTCGATGACGCCACATCACCACTACAGCATCACTACATCATCCGTGGTGCTGCTAATTCGCTGACTCAAGCGTGTGTGGTTGTAGCCACCTGTCTACGTACGTATGCGTATCGAGGTCGGCCCTGACTCGCGTCAAAGGCAGTGTCTGCATTGTAAATGAGATAGACATACTGAACGACAGCAGCAGCGTGATCACGCTATGAGTAACGGCGCCCGTGGTAGTGGTAGTAGTAGTGTGTAAAAGTTGTCGGTGCATCATGGTGCATCGATGTGCCGCTGATGACGCAAATAACAGCTTGGCGCTTACAAGAATTGTTACTACCTGTACGTTGTCGACTTTTAGACTACGGTTTTTGTTTGTGGCTTGCTTTTCGTGTCGTGGACCACCAGCCGCCTTCTAGAAACGACTTTGTTTCACACTGGACGTTGATGAGACCGTTCAGTCAAGACAAAAGTAGAATGGCATAGAGCCGCAGCAGCAGCAGCAGCAAAATCATGTCGTCGTCAATGTCGTCGTCATCATTGTCGTTGTCACGAGACATACAATAGGCAATTTCCTCGATAGCACTAGCGAGGTAGATCGCTGATGATGAGAAGGTGAAATAGGAGCCAGTCGGAAAATAACATTTTCCTATATATATATATATATATATATATATATATATATATATATATATATATATATATGTTTTTCATAGAGATGGACTGGTAAAATGCGTGCTGCATACGTGGGGCGCCGTTGCCACAGACATAATAATGTGGGACTTACAACCAAAACACTAAATCCAGTTGGCCCCTTTGTTCCTTGTCAGGAGTGTCCTCAGTACTAAGTCTCATCACATTTTTCATCTGGCCACTTTAACTTGCCTTTAAGGATGTGCCGACTTATAGCATGTAGAGATGATTTAGTCTGGTCAGCCTTTGTCGAATAAACGTTACTGCCAAACATTATTTCTGCCAATAAATGCCCAATTCGCGTCCCTCGCTTTACTGAATGTTTTTTTAACTTCTCTCCCAAATAGTGACCACTTATGATCCCTTCTTGTAAACGATCCTGCTTTGAGCCGTACATATCAAGATACCCCAGATGCTGGTGTGATAATTTGGCCGCAAATGATTGCATCGCCCGCCAGTCAGAGAGGCTTTGTCCATAAATTGTTTTCTGTATGCCGTAGTACTCAGACGTTATTTTATGTAAATTACTATTTGATAATCACGTCGCTGCGCGAATAGCCCATCAATGGAAAGGCCATTAGCATCTATTCGTTGGTAGTTTCATTCATTATTTTGATGAACTGTGTCATCGTGGCATCACCTAGGTTTGACATGCCTAGTTTTAGCCATGCACCAAGTTAAGCTTCGTAGTCACAGAAGTCGTATGCGTTGAATCTTCAGTCAGCATTCGTTGTGGGATGATTAAGGCCACGTTGGTTACAAAAGCGGCAATCACGCCGAGTCACGCACAATGATGTCTTCACGTCGGCGCTCATAAACCCGAGGTCATCTCTTTCTTCGTTTCGTTATAACATAACATAAAATCATTTTTATTCACACATGAAAAAGAGTGTATGGTGCAATTATCATATGCATATATGTATTGTTTTAAATATGCGTACTTCTGAAAGAAAAAACGTAACTAATCTCCAAACTTGGCAAGTGCTATTTGGATTTATGTGGTGTTGGTGTTGCCATTGTTGTTAGGCCGCGTCGTCTCGTTATGATGTTGGTGCTGTTATTGTTATTTGTCAGCTGTTTTTTGTATTATTAACTCGTTAACTTTTTAAAAGCTCGTTAGATGATGTCTATGCATTTCCGAAATCGTTCGGGGTGTTAGCTCGTAAGAGGCTATCATTTATATATCTCATAGTTTCGCCGTTACATTTTTAGCCACAATTTGCATGCTCATATTGGACTTAGTTGGACTTTCTGCAGCAGGGCAATGCTTAACCCGATTTAACAATCAACGAAGAAGAACAAACCTCACACGAGCAGGATTCGATCCTATGCATTGCAACGCCTGCATTTCTTTGAGTCGAGCATTAGTCGCCCAAGCCACCACTGTGACGAAGATAAGAGACCCGAACGTTATCCGTTGTTGTTACAATTGCACCGTGTCGCCGAATTATCTATCCTCTTTCTTTCTCTCTCTCTCTCTTTCTATCTTTCTTTCATTCTTGGTTTTCTTCTGCGTTTCTATTTCACAGTGTGCAGGCGTCAGTTGTATTCAACTTCTTATCGTTCATAGTTATTTTTTGTCGAAGACGACTGTTGCATCGTCTGTCGCGTTTCGAATGGGCCAGCCGCCAGGGGGTCGGCGTGGCGGAACCGGACAACGGGGTACCTGCGATTGTGCAGTTTCTTCGTCGTCGCGTATCACTGAAGTTTATCACAGAGCACAAACGATATATATATATGTTGAGAGAGAGAGACAAAACAGGTGGATATAACGGCATAGTAGATTTCGCGGCGGTCTGCGTTCATGTGATGGTGGTGTGCGCTTCGAGAGATGACGTTGCTGTTCCCCTTATCCCAATGACTCCCCACTGCCTTCATCCACCCCCCCGCTCCCCCCGCCTCTGTTGTTCGGTCCACCCGAGACAAGCGGCCGGCCACAGTTGTAGCTGCAGCAACAGCAACAGCAACAAAACGAAATCGACGGTTGTAAAACAAACGACAGTGTGCCGAAACAGTCAGTGTCCATGTGCACTTTACCAACTTCACGAGCGCAGTGCTGTAGCGATGGATGGATGAATGGATGGATGGATATACAGACAGATAGACGCAGCGAAGCGACTGTCGCCACTTGGATATATTTCAATGACAATGTGCATCGACTGACAATGCGCTCACGCAGTCCCGTTGAAGGCGGCGGCGGCCGCGAGGCGTGCAGGAAGAGAGGGGTATGAATCATGATAATGCTAGCAACGAAACCACTCGTCGTAGTGGCATGGCAATAGACTGGCCGCCTGAATACAATCAAAGTGCTTCGTCAAAGCGCCTTCAGTGCGCCCGCCGATTATAGCTGGAGCCGCAGCAACACCAACTTTATATATATATATATATATATATATATATATATATAGTAGTTTTATTAACCAATGATTGGTTTATATATATATATATATATATATATATATACGTGTACGTACACAAATATGTGTACGTACATGCGTAGAAGTAGTCTCCTGGTAGCTGTGCACACTCCGCCCGGTGGCCTTCCAAGTTCCAATCGAAATAAATAGAAAGTCTCGAGGGATATACAATATATAAAATATATATATATTATAGTTGAGAGAGAGTAGCTTTATTCGGAGGGCTGGTCTCGGCCTAAGCTTATTTAACGGCACGTACAATATACTGTATATATATATATATATATATATATATATATATATATATATATATATATATATATATATATATATATATATACTGCATACAATATGTATATTGACCCGTTTCCTATATATTCTGTCACCTACAAAGGTCACGAAACGCGGCAGGGCTGTTAGCATAGTAGACGGACTTTGCACCAGTTAGTGGAAATTGAGGGCCGGTCTCATTAGGCAGGACAAGGTCCAGACTTCTCGAAACTTTATTGATGGCGAAAAGGCCCGTTATAGATGTTCCTGGAAATTTGCTGAAATAATCGTTTGTACGCCGGCAAATGTGGGTCGCTGCTTGATGACAAACAGCAAGGTTTTGATCAAAATAGAAGATGTTTCGCCATTATATTATGTAGTTCGAACTTAACGTATACAGGGTGTCCGGAAGATCTATAACAAGCGATATACGAAATTGTAGGGCTCGTTAAAGCAAACATTTTTCTATTGGGTAGTGGTCTCTGAGAGGTCTTGTTTCGGAATACGAGTGAAATTACTAAAATATGTGACAAAAAAAATATGTGACATTGGTTTTGTCCGACCGAGGAGCACAAAATGCGTGAGACCACCAGTTCTACTACACAGAAAGTAAGCACAGCGTGGTGCTCGTGAGAAAATTCTTCTCCTCTGAAAGACGTACGACACCGGCTAGAAGATGTGACATGGTCGTTTAGAGAATTCGCAAGCATTTAAGTTCTTCGATGTAATGCCAAAGTAATACCGAGTCTGGGGGGGTGGGGAGGAATCCGGGTTTAGTGGGTTTGCGAGTCTCACACTAGTCACGCAGGCTGCTAGTGGCGCATGTGCATCATGCATTCCCGAAACCTCCCAGAAAAAAAAAGCATTTAAGTTATATTATTAACGTTTAAGCCTGCCTCAAAATCATACCCCAACGACCATTCATAGCGCTCAAAACTAACATATTCAGACAAGTGTGCATTTCTAGACGATCACTCTTGTACCTAAATCTATAGCAATTCGATCTGCGGTTGCGTTGTAGTTAAGGTTTTGCAAATGGCTTTTCGATATTTAGGACATGCAAATCTATATATATATATATATATATATATTTACTCCATTAGATAAATCACTCTTCATAGCTCTAGAAGCACACACAACTATATATTCTCTTACAGTATCTGCCATGAGGTACCTCTGCAAACCGTAATGCGCATTTGGTGGCGCCTGCAAGGTTTTTGTTGGTCGTCTTGAAATATGCCAGGCATTGCTCAAACGGCCTCAGCAGCGGAGATTATCCTGCCGACCAGCTTTGCATATGACTCGACCAGTATGTCATAGACGAGAGCCTTCAGGTGACCTAGAAATCGTGACTTGTTAACTCGGGCGATCCCGGACATCTTAGAAACCATGTTCCATTGGCAAATCATTTGCTTTCACGAGCTCAACGATTCCCGATAATCCGGGACAAAAAGATATTTCTATAAATTCTGTCGTTAATGGAAAAAGAAGCTATATTATATTCATATATTTCAAATAGTAGAAACACAAATCCTTATTTTTAAATAAAAAATTAAATATAAAAAAATAAAATATAACTTATTTTACATTTATCAAAATTAAAAAAATACATAATGTATACACTATATCTTACAATAGAATGTTTATAAATGAAAAAATCCTTATATAATAATAAATCTCTTATTTTTTCCTGTATATACAATGCCTCGAATTTTTCATTAGAACATGGAACACCGCCGGAAGACGTCTGTAGAGCTACAAGGAGACGTCATCAAGAAATAGTAAAAACATTTGTTTGCCTATATATTGAAGGGCAGATCAAAAGGTCTTGTTATATATTTTTAAAAATATTGTTAATTACTGTGTTAAAAAGATTGTTAATTAAAAAGTGTTTTTGCTCCCCCAAAATGGCTTCCGCCCGCTGCAATACATTTATGGAACTTTTTTGGCCCACTGTTCAAAATAAATTAAATACATCTTTCGGAATTGAGTTGAGTTGCTTTTGCAAATTTGCCATTATTTCCTCTGTAGCCTCAGAATGTTGTTTTAATTCGTAGGAGCAGGAAAAATCGCACGGAGCCATGTCCAGCGAATAGAGAGGTTGCGGTAATGGAAGAATCGAATTTTTCTCTTCCAAAGAGCCTTCCCGAACGAGGTCTTCTTCGGTTTCTTCACGTCCGTTGACGCTGAAACGACTGTTCCACGTATTACACTGTCCCAGGACACTGCTCAATCACCATTAGCAGTTCCTAACATTCTCACCACTTTAGGACATACGATTTTCACACAGGCAAATCCGTTGCTTCTCCATTTCCGACTCCTTAAAATCGCGGAACCTTGTTTTCTTCACTTCCTTGAACCAAGTTCAGGCAATAAAATCTAAACAAAACCTGCCATGTGTCTAGCTGATGAATGGCGCTTCTAAGCAAAACCAATCGGAAGACCTTAGAGGTTGCAATCTGGCGGCAAAATTCAAAATACTAGAACTTGCTGGTCCGTTGTCGTTTATACACATATATATATATATATATATATATATATTTCTTATTAACAAACCGAACATAAAATGTGAAAGAAATGTAGAGGCCAAAAATATATATATATATACAAAATTTAGTTTTGACTCTATATATATATATATATATATATATATATTGACAAATATGTACACACGGTATTTAGATATCGCAGGTAACTTAAAGAAAATGGCAGGTTATTTGTTCTGTGGTCAACAACCTGATGTGCGGAGAAACTAATATGCTGTCGAAAATTTAAGCATATTATAAGCATATATATACGCACAGAGTGAGCCGTGCACAAAATCGCTAAACGTGGCAACCCAGATTGATACGCGCAGCGGCGGCTGATCAGAGAGTCTCAAAGAATCATTTCGACAACTATTCTAATCTGGTCTTCATGCGCGTTTCCTAAACCATCGAACACACGTCGATCCTGACTGCTTCTCGAATAGAACATATATGAGCATGGTTGACGCTAAAAAGAATAATGTCCATGATTGAGTGACACTCCTGTCAGCTATCGGAAGTACACAGAGCCGCCCGCCGGGGAACTTGAGCGCAAAAGAGCCTCTGAGAGAGTTTGGCCTCACGCTGTGGGGAAGGGGGGGGGGGAGACGAAGGGGGAGTAGAGTCTACAGGCTGGCGTCTCGAGCCAGTTCCTCGTAAGATCTATAGTACGCCGTCTGTAAAAGCAAAGACAAAGGACATTCCAGGAACAAACAGAGCTAGCTAGCTCTTTGTAGGAGGACGTGTCCCCTGCAAGCACGCACGCTAGTGTATTTATGCAGCATCTACAATCAATGCATCGGTAGGTGTCGTCGTCGTTGTCGCTGCACGGCGCTCGAAGGGGACTGGCTGTATGTCAAGACATCGAGCGAGAGACCTTGGCTCGTCGTCGTCGTTGTCGCTACCATCATCTGAATAGCGTTAGCGAAGTTAGTTCTAAACATCCTCTCTTGTATACCCCCTACTCTCAGCTCTCTCTCTCTCTCTCGCGCGCCTAAAAGCTGAGCAGTGTAGCGGCGTCGTTGTAAAGCCAACCTGAACAACGAACGACACAATATGACAGAGTAGTAGACAGCAAGCATAGAGTTAGAGTTATTCGCTGCTCGGTCGGACTTGAAGTGCCGGTTGGAGTTGAATTGCCACCGTTCTCGCGCTAGCCGCTCCCGTCACCGTCCATAGGTCGTAGTAGTAGTATTAGTAAGTAGTGTCTGTATGCAGTATTTGGCTGTATTTGCGCATTGACATGCTAGACCGCGTGCCAGTCAGTTGCATGCCATAGAAGGAGCGTCAACGACGACGCTTGGCGGCTAGTAGAGTTAGTTGCGTCGGGTCGTCGGGTCGCCGAATCGCAGCACAGTCACGCACGCGTGCCCTCGCGTGGGCATCGCTCCAGACACAGCAGCATCTATAGCACCAATAGATGCGCTGCCGTTAGTGTGCGTCGTCGGCGAGCCGAGGGGAGGGACTACGGGGGCGCGGCCTTCAATGTGCGGTGGATTGCAAAGGACGAGAACAACTTACAGAAGAAGTAGGTGAAACGGGACGGGAAGAAAGGATAGGCTGAAAGACAGGTCGTTCGTCTGGGCTTCGCCCATCTGCCCATCTGCTCGCCCCCTTTGTGCGCCTCGTCCTGCAGCCCGCCAATCACCAGCCAGCCACCCAGCCAGCCAAACAATGAACCCACTGAAGCTGCAACGTCTTTTGTGTCAGAGGCAGGGGCGGCAGCGTCGGCGGCGCCGGATGGCGGCAGTGCGCGCGTTATGGCGAGCCAGCACAAGGCAAACACATTACATTCACATTGTCGTGCACAACTCCGTATACAACAGCCTCCCGTTAACCAGACTGCCCCTATTCCCGGGCATCGCGCGATCGCGACGGGTGACGTCCGGTACACGATCTCAGTCAGCAGCAGCAGCAGCAGTTGCGAGAGTGGCAACGAAGGGCGCACTAGCAACACTGCAGTAGCGTCAGGAGTTGTCATCTCGTTTCTGTCTGTATTACGAACGTCGTTTCTTGAAGTAGGTGGCTAAGGTGTCGTCGCTCAGGCCGTCGGGGGGCGCCAAAGGAGCGGCAGCCCGCTCATAGCTCGAACTCCGCGTTCGGTATTCATTCATACGTTTTGTTCACTGATGGGGGGGTGGGGGGCGTCGGCGATTCTCGACGAAACTTGTCGACGCCGCCCCCGCTTACTGGAACAGACATAGAATGATACTCTTATAGGTTCTGATGGGTCTCTTATAGCTACTGACGACAAAAATCAATGCGGCTCGCTAGCAACAGGCGTTATTCGATATCTCTTTCGTTTCTGACGGTAACGATTCTTAATTGGTGCAGGCGTCAAGATGACGCGGTGCAGTTGCGAAAAGTGCAACTGTGTGGTCTACCTGTGGTCGAGCGATTGAATTGGTTTCTAACATAATGTGCCTACAATGATGCGTGCGATTGGTACGATTGTTTAAGACAACCACAGGTATCAGTCTTCTGCCATCAAAATCAAACAGAATACCTAAGGTCGATCAAGCGAATTATTATTATTATTATGGTTTATTAACACCAAGGTTGGGTAAAATTATAAACATATACATACATCAGACACAACTAGTGCTTCCTTCACGTTATTGAGTCTTCTTTCATCTTGCTAGTTTAGGTATTGACTGAAATGCTGGACATGCTGCGGCGTGATATCTATCGCACTGGCCAGAGCACCTCGTGCACCTGCAACGCTTCTGAGGATCGTGGAATTTTTCTGTGCTGGATAAAGCGAATGGACTTCCTCGGATAGAAAGGGTGCTTCTAGGGTTTCCTCGCAGCAGGTTCTAACGAAAATATATTCACTAGAGACGCAAAAATTATCGTTGGCTCGCCCACGATCCAGAAAATGTCCCTTTGGGACACTGAGTGCAAAACATTGTAGGGTAAAGCAAACTAACTCATGGATTTCTACCACTCCAGATTGTGAGTCTCCTAGTGGGCCTTCCCATGGTAGAATCCCATTGAGCCTGCTACAGAGGTGTATGTGTGTATATGTAGCCCAGGTAAAAAAACATTTTTGCGTATCCGTATCCCTTCGTTCAGCACGCCCCTATAGTGTTGTCCGCCGTGTGGGATTAGTATTGAACGTTGTTTGCTGATAAAGCAAAGTTCATTGTGTTAGCTTTTTTTAGCTAGCTTTAGCTTGTTGCAGAGCATTGCTATTCCGTGAACAGGCTGATAAGTGAACAGACAAGGACGACGCACGGTCTCATGTCAGCCGTTCTAGCTTACAAAAAATTAACGACTTAGCCAGGAGGCTCTTTTCAGACGCCGTATCCTCAAGCTATTATTTATTAACTTTTTAGTACGGTACTTATTAACTTTTTAGCTGGAAAATGTTTTCGTTCTAAGATAAGTTATATATATATACGTATATATACACTCGAATGTACACAATGTATATATATATGAACTCAGGGAGACGAATTTTCCGCAGTACCGCAGCAGTCTTGTAATATACCAATACGATCACACGATTGCAACTCGGAAAAAGGGCCCTCTCATCTTGAACACATTTAAGCTTGTCTGTTTACTTGTAATAATATATATATATATATATATATATATATATATATACATATATATATATATACATATATATATATATATATATACATACATATATATACATATATATATATATATATAAGAAGAGCTTATCTCTAAAAGCACCTGACGAATGATTCATTCGTCCAGTCGTATGAAAGACTAAAGAACCTCTTTGATTATAATAATAATAATGTTTTCATTATTGACGAGAATTTATGGTTTAACTTGAGTTGCATTTTAGTAGTTGGTACAGCAGTAAGAAAAGTAATACTATTTGTTTGCTGTAAAGCTAACAGCTTCGTGCGTGCTGCCTAACCGCTCTCACAACTTCCCTTAACAAACCGCAATAGGACATTTCAGGGTTAAAACTTAAAGCTCAAGTGGAACCTAAAGTGCAATCAGTATTTACGCATCGAAAAAACTAGTCGCTGGCGCCACCATTGACTATATATGTACACGTATGCTTATATATATATATATATATATATATATATATATATATATATATATATATATATATATATACCAACTAAATCCTCGTCAAACGAAACGCACGAAAACTTACTACAATTTGCTATAGCGATGTGATCAATGCATGCTTCCGATGACGGACCAGTTGCTTCGGTAATGACATGGCAATAATCTCTAGAAGAAAAGAACGCTTAATATTCCTCACAGAGAGGTCTGGCAAGGAGGATTATATTCGAGTCTTCCAATTGCAAACAATGAACGGCAGAGGTGGCAGGAATAACGTCCTCTAGAGCGCCGCGCAGAGTGCATCCGTGAGTGAAATGACTGGAGTAGGAGCCTCATATATGTTGTCATCGAAATCGGAGTTACCTTTTACTCGAAGACAAACTGCTTTAAGTGTACCGTTCCCACTGCTTTTAGAAAACGTCGAAAGTACTCTACAGTTTGGCCGCACGTAAATCAAGATTCCGCTGCCACTGCCGTGTCTCCGATTCGTGACCACATGTGAATAAGCTAAAACTATGCTACCATGGCTAGCACTATCAGCGCTCTTTAAGTTAGGTCTTACTGACCTCCATGATATCCAGTCCATACGCTCTATACTGAAGTAGTTCTGTCAAAGCTTTCTAGTTGTCTTGATTTTCTGAGCCCCTCATTTCCAGCGTTGATATTAATATCCGCAAAATTACTAGAAGTCTCAAGAATATTAAACCAAGTTTGAAAATCTCTAATATTATCCGGATATTTTGCATTACAGGCTATCTCTCTTTTGCATGCTGCAGCAATATGACTCAGTCTCTGACACTAGTGTCAATTGGCACTTTCGCTTTTATTGTAACCCTATGAGCCTTGCACGCCAGAAATACTTCGTTTGGTGGGACACAAGCAAACTATAGCATGACCCTGTTCCCGAGGGCCAGGGTACGTTGTGAAGAAGTCTCATCTCCTACCCGTTTTTTAGCACTTCTCTCCCCAGCGTTTTTTAAAGCTGATAGTATCTCATCTTCAGTGAGGCCACGACCAACTGTCGCGATCCTGGCCCAATGTGAAAGTTCTCTACACTGTGTGCTCACCGGGATGCCGAAAAGTTAAGTAACTCCATATTTTTTTTCGCATCGTTCAGCCTGTCTGTTCATACGTAAACTACGCCAAAGTTAGATTCCGGTCTGGAGTGGAGGTGCAGCTTAAGCACCTCACCACATAACGACAGAAGGCTTCTCTGAAGCGGTCCGCTCTTCAATGCTGTTGCTATATTGTCAGCTGTTTTTTTCACTCTTCATGCCACTAGAATAGTCCGGACTAGTCCCTTGACGTTCTTCATAGCGTTTTCACGAATAGCGACAAGTTGCGCGTTTGCTTTTTCAATTTTCTTCGTCGTGCTCAGGTTAACCACCTGAGACCATCCTTTTTTCATTCACAGTTTCATTACCAACTTCAACGGCTGCGTCTTAGACTTCACCGCAATAAAGCATCAGCCGCAGTTGCTACGCAGTTCGCCATTTTCGCCGTTTCGTTCTGCTAGTCTTGGTAATAGCTTTGCTCACCAGCGTGGCCTTACTTCGAGTGGCCACATGAGACGTTGGCGCCCCATCCGGGTCCACTATTGTCCAAGAACCACAAAATTAGCAGCGCGCAACAGAGAGCGCGGGCGATCGAGGCACAACAAAACAGCAACAATGAGTCGCAAAGCGAAGGGTGTGAAAGAACCTTCGCTAGTCGACGCCGAGTAGATGGCATGTCCAGGACACATGCTACGTAAAGTGGGTATCGTATTTGTACAAGCAGATGAATTACAATGAATGTACAACCAAACACTCACAAACAGGGCACTTCGGGATTCCGGCAGATGCACAAAGGGTGCACGAAGAACATTTACATAGGCAGTAACAGTCAAATTTTATCCTAGAACTCGACGGGACACGCAATTTTATCAGAGGCAATAACTCGCACCCATCCTGCTCGAAAACAGACGATATATATATATATATATATATATATATATATATATATGCATGTAACTGTATGCAAATGGGTGTAGGTATAATTGAAGCCGCTGTATTTAGAAGCTGCTCCTAATACGACAGACTACGTGTTCGCATATCCGACGAGGCACAGACCATACAGGCTAAAATTGTTGTGACTCATAATTGTTTGTCCACCTACACAATATAACATAAGGGATTAGAGCGCACCGGGACAACCTAAAACTACTAGAACAATGTGTATATATATATATATATATATATATATATATATACGAGGAAACGATACATATACATACCATTAAGCAGCTATACAAGCATATCTGGCTAAACTTTATTCTCTACTTGTCGTCCATCTAATAGTGGCATGTAGACTTGATATCGTGCTTTCCATACGAATAGTGTTTGATAATGCTGTGCTGTATAAGCCAAAGCGAAGAACATTGAAGTGCTTGGACAAAGGGCGGAAGCTGCACAAATGGCAACGGATAGGGGGGGGAGACAAAAAGTTCGACACAGAGAGAAACAAAGCGAACAGAAATCATAGAGGGAGAGAGAGAGAGAGGAATAAATTAAAAGGCAAGAAATTCACGTGTTCACGCGTACAGAGATACGAATTTTGTATGAAGCCTTCGTGGTATGACCAGGGCTTCAATTAACCTTTTTCCTGCGAGCGTCCTACGAGGGCGGCAGCAGCGTCCTGTGACAGCAGGAGCAGCAGAACGGCAAAAAATGGTTGTCGGTTGCTTAACTTACCGCCATATCTCGCCCCCTATTTCTTATTCTTATTCCTCTCTCTCTCCCTATTCCTCCCTCTCCCTCTCTCGCCTTCTTTGGGCTATGTCTCTGTTGCAGTATGTGATGTGTGCTTGTTTGCCTACCTGCATGCCCTTCTGTGTCTGTCCTGCCATGATTTACTGCGGGGCAGCCAGCCAGGCCGTACTGAGCCACTCTGCTGTTACTGCTGCGTCTGGTACCCCAGATGCTGCTGCTGTTGTGCGGCGGCGAACAGCGATCGACCTATCGCCACTATTTATGTCAGTCGGCCGGTTGCTCGCTTGTTTGGCTGGCAACCCTATCAACCCTCTTTAACCCCCGCACCCCGCCTCACCTCCGCCTCACCTCCGCCCTAATCCGCTCTCCGTGCCTCACAGGCAGAATCGTCGGACGGCATCGCCGCGCGGACAGTACAGTAAAAGAGAGAGATACTAGGCCTCTGCAGTGCTTTCTTCCTGAGCACAGAGAGACGCTGCTCACACGCCATAATTGCAGTGACAAAGATTGTTGTTGCTGTTGTTGTTGTTAGACTTTATTGCCGCTGTTTGGCGTTGCCTGCGTTGTTATTGCTGTTGTTGTGACTACTGTCGTTGTTGTTGTTGTTGTTTTTGTTGTTGTTGTTGTTGTTTTTGTTGTTGTATTCGTCGTTTTTGTCGTCGTCATGGTTGTTGTTACTACCAAGTCCTGACGCCTGCCGCCGTTGTCGTTGTTACTGTGTTAATGTGTCGCCATCAGCTAGAGTCATTTACGAGGAAGACTGCTAACTGTCATTGCTACGCATTGCTACCACGATTACAACTGGCCCTACTGTTACGACCTCTCTAACCAGTCAGCACAGCCAGTCAAAAACAACGACGGCAATTACTACACTACAAATGAGACGTGATAACAACAACAACACAACAACAGCAGCAGAAGCACTAACAAAATATTATTTTATATAAAATCCTGATTCTGGAGAGCCTGGACTGCGGTGCGCATCAATCGAGGTTCAGTAGAGTCAGTCAAAGGGTCTCTTCCCTCAGCCGTAGGACGTTTCTGAGATAATGCTGTACAAAAATTGATATATGAATTGCTATTTTTATTTTGCTTAAATAAATTAAATGTACGAAAATTGGTTATTTACAGCCGAAACAAAAAGAACAACTATATTACATATCTGGAGTACTTTCGTTGTGGCGGCGGCTGCTGATGTTGCTGGTAACACCGGCAATATCATTATAAGCAGCAACGGCATAATAATCATAACAATATACTAGTTCCCATAGGAATCCACCAAAAATAGCGTACCTTATCTTTTTCAGTTTGGGAGAGTGGTCGGTATCAGCCTTACCGAAGTGGGGTAGTACCTGAGCCCTACAAGGCAATGGCAAAGCCTCCTCGTGACACCTCCGCCTTCTTGATCATGAAAGTCCCGCCACCAGGTGTCAGAATTCGTGCTACCTCCCTCCAGGGAGTGGGGGGACTACGACTGTTATTCTCCTACTAAAGCAACTGCGATTGCTTTAGTAGGAGGTAGAACACATCGTGGAACACAAACGATTGAGTTTGTGTTCCAATGTGCAGTCTTTATTAACACTACTACGAAGATAAGAACAACAACGACAGCAGTAATATCTAGTTGTTACTAGTATTAGTTAGTGATTAAATTGTTAGTTACTAATTAGTACTAGTAATTACTAACAACAACAACAACAACAACGACGGCTACCATCATTACTGCCGTTACTGAGTATTGCCACTAATTACAGCTAATTACCGCCATTACTGGCTATTGACACCCGTTGCACACGTGACGTGTTTCGTGCTGCATGTGCATATTTGACTGTTTTGCTTTCTTCGTTTTTATCTGCTTGCTTCTGCCCGTGGTCCTCATTCGAGCCTGTCAGTGAAAGCAGCCCTCGAGGAAGCGAGTTCGTAGAGGGGATGAATGATGGGTACGCGTGCTACTCAGCTTATTGGTTTACTATCGGGCGACCGTAGCCTCTCCCCGATGAGTTTCTACCGTACTTGGCCTGCAGCTGGCAGAGGCCAGCGATACCGCCAATCAACTAACTGGCTAGACTGGGCAGCTGCTGCTACTACTACTACTACAGTTGCTGTTGGCACGTTTGCTAAGATTATTGATGGTACTTTTTTGCACATTGTACTACAACAACAACAACGCCCATTATTACTACTACTACTACTATGACTACCATAACAACAACAAGCACAACAAGACCAACAACAACAATAACAGCAATAGCAACAACAACCACAATAGGAGCAGCAGCAATAACAAGAAAAATAACAGCTATAATCACTACAACAACAGCAACAACAACAACAACAACAACAACTCTCGCCTATTGCTTATAGCGTCCGATGCAGCGTCTTAACACGTTTTTTGGCGGTTTTGGTACCCCAGTTCCTGTCTGTCATTTAGCTATGTCACTCACGTACTGCGTAGCCAGCGTACAAAAAAGTGTCTTGTCCCAAAGAGAAACTAAGCAAGCTATTATCATACTGCTAAAATTATTCCGTTTGGCCGGGGGGTACTGTTGTTTGTGGTTAAGTCGGACGGCTCTAGCTAACGGCGAGTAGGCTTCCGCTGGTCAGGGGATGCACTGTAAGCACATTGGTTGGCACACTCTTTGACCACTACTACTAATATTTTTGTTGTTTTGTGAGTGGGGGGCTTTGGAAAGCGGCTCTTGCTGATATTTGCGCCTTAAACCAAAGTCTATCTGGGGTTGGGAATGAGCACACTTGCAGGGTAGCATATTCGAGCAGCCACCCACAGTAACGGTAATAACAATACCAGTAGGAACAATAACAGCAGCAACAACAACAACAGCAGCAACAAGAACAACAACAGCAAGAACAACAACTGTTCTAGTCCGTCTAGTAGACTTTTTTCTAATACTGTCATAACTGGGCGCAACTTTGTCACAATTGCGAGTTGATTCACACGACAAGTCGGTCGTCACAGCATAACTTGTTGACGCCGACTGACTCCACACGGCCATTTCCACAGCAAACGTTTCATTTGTCGTGATGGTAATGGTGATTGATGATGATAGTGGTAGTAACAATGTTGGTGGTGACGACGAAGGTAATGTTGATGACGATGATGCTCTTGGTGATGATGATGATGATGATGATAATTATGGAAACGAAAGGTACGGTGTGAACGTAAAGCTTCCGTAAACGTCGAACGCGACAACTGGCATCGCCAATTACGAAGAGATGATAACCAGACAAATTAGAATAGTCTTAGTGCTGTCTCAGTGCCGGTGGTCGATCTCTTCGTTTCACTAAATTGAGCAGACGTGACCTCCGGGCTCGTTAAGGACTACAATCGCTACAATCTATATGAAGATGAGCTCCAAATTTACGTTTTTATTGACGACAATATTATGACAACGACAATCTATAATACGATACTACCTAGTTAGTAACTGTTTGGTTAGTTACAAACAGTTACTAACTGTTTGTTAGTAACTGTTTGTAACTAAAAAACAGTTAGTTACAAACAGTTTAATGGCCACATCAACGTTGATGTGGCCAAATTTAAATTGACTTTAGTCTGCCACGTGAAATGCAGTAGATATACTACGGACATCGCCCATAACTGTGCCGATGTACGGAAGCTTATCATTAGAGTATTTTAGAATCAAACTCGGGATTTGTATATAAGAACCTATCACTCTCTTATTGTTCCTAATGCAGCCTATTCTGTTTGTGTAGGCTACCTTTTTTGTAACAGTTTATGATATTGCTCTGATGCAGAGAGCACAGGACCAATTTACCAAACGCGTCGCTCAACGCGATGCAGTATTTCTCAGTTCGTGATAGTTCTGTCCAGCGTGGGAAATCTTCAGCGGCGGGTGGACTACTGCATTATGAGGCTCTTATCAGCAGTGGGGACGTAATCAGATTCTTCGACATCAAAATAGCAGCCTACAAAGCTGCGGCACGATGAACACTTCTGAAATTGCGCGATGTGAAGTTGCAAATCACTCTTTCATTCGTAACACCCGCTTTTGTCATGACATTTGCCGTTTTTCTTGCCTGCCCCCTGTTTCTATAGCCAAATTTTTAGTTGTGAATTTGTATTAGTATTTTAATATAATTTGTAAACCAATGCTGTTGTCTCCTAGCATACGATTTTACATTTTCTCTGAATAAAGATTCCTTGAATAGTGTTTTGTAATCATCATCATCATTGTCACAAGTTTAACCTGCGTGACACCTGAGTGACAGTTGCATACCGACGCGGCAGCATCGTCGTGTGTCACAGCTTTTAGGTAAAAGCTTAAGGTGGTTGAGTAGCACAACAGCAGAAACAGCTGAAACAGCATCAGTACGAACCGCAGTGGAAGAAGCTAGAATGACGTGAACAATTCGTGCCCACTGCATGATACCGTGTTCTAGCCGTCGCTCGGGACACAGTGAGCTCTACGATTAACACCACAGCGTAAGGCCTAATGAATTTGCCAAGGCGCATGCATGGAGGTTGGCATTGCAACAAAGAATCAGACACTAAATCGTGTGATATCAGATTCGATATCACACGCATTCGCCAAAAACAGCTTAGTATAACGCTGTGGAAGGGCTGTACACACAATGCAATGATGTCGTGCATCTTCAATCTAGCAGAATATTGTAGCAATTACATATTGCCCGTCTGTGTGTGTGTGTGTATTAGGTAGCGCACTTTGCTTCACAAGTGTTTTGTTTTTGTTTTCGTTCGTCATAAAAGGGTCATGCATTCGTTTTTCCAAAGCAGCTAATCTGACGCCGGCAGCGACAACAATGTCGGCCGAGACAAAACCATGAAGTCGATCCGCGTCAACGTAATGCGTTTGCGACTTTTTCCTTTTTCTCTTTTTCCTTTGTCATTGTGTGGTCATCCTGTAATGACATGGCTGCTGCAACTGACGTGCGGACCAGTTCTTGTCGGTGCGTGCGTTCTTTCTTCCGTTCGTAGTTTCAATCACCAGTTGAAAGTTAACACGAGGGTGAAGGTAAAAAAGGCACATTTCTTGTTTCGAAGATTTCGTTGCCGACTTTTTATTCGACACTCATTAAGCAGCGTTTCTTGGTTGTTTCTTTCCGAAGCAGTTCACTGGTTGTCTCTTTCCGAAGCAGTTTCCGAGCTTCGGAACGGCGCCATTCAGAACAAGCTGAATGATGGACACAAGCATCGCTTGGCTGGTCGAACGTATTTTTGTTATCTATACCCTGTCCAACAGTCTGATCGGGCCGGAGAGTGTGTCTACTCTCACTCATATAATGTGCAACGGCACTTTCTTTGTGTCACGACTGGGAGCCTGGAACTGTACACTGGGTACCAGCAAAGTTGTATCGCAACTCTAATTAGAGCACAATATTGAGCTTATCAGCATGTATATATATGTATATGTGTATATATATATATATATATATATATATATAGGGCGTGCCATAAAGATTTCGGGAGCTATATAAGGAATTGTAGAGCTCGTTAAAGCAAATATTTTTTTCCAATAAAACATGGTCTCTGAGAAGTCTTGTTTCGGAGTGAGAGTGAAATTATTACAATTTTTGACACTAGTGTTTAAAATGTGCTGCTGCGAGACAATCAGTTCTCCTATACAGAAACTAAGTACACCGTCTTCGTGAGAAAATTCTGCTCCATCTAAAGAATATACAAAACCGGTCAGAAGATGTGACATGTCGTTTAAAAAAATCGCTAAAAATTAAGTTCTTTATATAGCATTTAATTTTTGTTGACACATATTTTGAACTATAAATAAATAAATATATATATATATATATATATATATATAAACAAAAATATATTTTGAATATTGTCTTCTTGTCTTTGTGATACTTTAAAACGCATGGAGCCAGCCGTTTTTGCTTTCCACAGGATGAGCAGTCCCAACAGCGGTAGCAGGCATCGGCTCAGTTTAGCCACCGTGTTTTTTAGTGTTCGGTTCATCGATAATAGAGGGTCGACTGAGAGGGTCATAGCGCATCGCTGTTGTTGTTGCTGCTGCTGCCAAATTGCAGCACATATAATAGCTGCAAAGCCCGGAGCTAGGACCGACGCCGAAAGTCTCATCATGCGCTACCTCCAATGTCCCTCGATCTGCCGCCCGGTGTCGACTCCTAACGATGGCTTGAGGACGGCGACTGTGCGCCCCTTGCCGGGCGCTACTGCGGGTGCGGCAGTAGAAGCAGAATCAGCAACAGTAGCAGCAGTGGCGTGGATGCTACCCATCGCGATCAGCCAATAGATGACACCATGGAGAAAGCAAGATGCGCATTGTTGCGGGACGGGGGGGGGGGGCGTTGGGGTTTGATGCACAGTATTCACTTCGATGACTCATGACGGCGATGACGAAAACGACAACGACGACACTCCCAACAGAGCCGAAGTCGTTTGTGCGCCTCCTGCCACGACCCCCAGCTTCGTGTCCACATCATTGTGCGTACACACACACACACACCCACTGCCAGCGATGAGTATTCAGGAATTGATCCCTTTGCATCCCAGGGGTTGTTACGTAGGGAAGGAAGGCGAGCCCCAGCTGGTCAGGCGGTCGCCACCGGCGCGACCACCCCCGCCAATACCACCGCCGCCAATACCACCGCCGCCAATACCCCCGCCACCCCCTCATCGCTCCGTGGCAGAACGAGAGGAGGGGGGGGGGGGGGGGCGCGGAGCGCGGAGCGAAGCGCAAAGTCGACAGTCATGGGCCCAACGCAGTTCGGTTGTTGCCGGTGTTGCCGCTGACGGCAAGCAACTAGCGGGGCCCCGTTTCCGCAGCTTCTGCAGCGGCAGCAGCAGCCGCAACGTGCAGCAGCCGTATCCTGCTATAGCAAGACCTGTAACAGCAGCAGCAGCGACAGCGGTAGCACCACCAACAGGCTAAAGTAGCCTGGGCACGCACGGAACGCAGCTTTGCAGCGTGCAGTGAAACGCAACGCAACGAAACGCCACCTCAGCCTATCCCGCTGCGCTGCCGCTGACGGTGGGCGGCGGGGCCGTGGTGACGCCGATGGAAGAAAGCAGTGCAGCAGTTCGTGCGCTCGATCGCGTCTCCTCCACCACCACGGCCACCACCACCACTGCCGCTACCACCGCCTCCGCCGGGCGATGCCGCCTCCGGCTCAATATATCTTCATCAAACGTTGCCACGGCGGCGTCGGCGGCGGCGTTCGGTTGGCCGGGGTCTTGATGGTGTAGACTCGGCACGTGCCCGTACCGGTGCCGTGTCGTGCCGTGCCGTGCTATGTGGACCGACCAGTCCTCTGCATCATTAGCCAACAGAGGAGCTGCTAGCTGTAGCAACAGCAGATATCAGCCCACCGAACGGCCGACCGGCCTTGCCGTTACCGTTGCCGCTCAAACCGCTCGTCCCAGAATGCGCGCCGCCCTTTGGCGCAGATCCTGCGGCGATGCGGGCTATGCGCATGCGAAACGCGTTTGCGTAGCTGTATGTGTATGCATGCATGCGTGGGTGGGTGGGTGGGTCGGTGGGCGCTTGTGCCGTGTGTGATCGTGTGTCTGTGGGTGATCTGTGTATTTGTGTACGTGCGTGTATGAGTCTATGAGATGCGAATCAATCCGTCGTATTATGCCGACCTGCCGTGCTATGAACCCGGCGTGCCGGTCGGACTGGCGCAGCACTGCAGATACACTGACGCGGGGGTCATAGGCCTAAAAAAAGAAGGCCCTGTATCATCAATAGTAGCATCAACAGCACAAACTTGAGCACAAATGAGAAAAACGACCTCAACAACAACAGCAGCACCAGCAGCCGCAAAAGCACAAACAAAAAGCACTATCTACAGCAGCAACGACAACAACAACGCTGGTTGAAACGACAACAGCCACGACTGCAACTGCAAACAAAGCGAGCATACACGCATGCCCATCAACCCAATCAATACCCGTATTTCAATGTACCTTTCAGGTGGAACGGCCGAGTCCAAGCTGCAGTTGCCGCTCTAAGGAGATGCCGCTAAGGAGGCAGTCTCTCGATCTCTGTAATAACTCCGAATATCCGAACAGCACGTACGCGTTGACCCTGTGTAGCTCGTTGGTGATCGAACGACTGTAAGAGAGCATAGGTTGTACGCGCACGGGCAACGCTCACTGCAGTTACAATGGGGATAGTGGCGCTTCCCAATTTGTATACATATATGCCGCTGAGCGAAGTTGACGCTAAAGAGGAGGTCGTCTCTACTACAAAAACTCCCTTGATGAGAATAGCACGCACGCGGCGACCTTGTTGGTTGTTGGTCATAGGACGACAGCAAGAAGTCATAGCATATGCGCGGACATCGTTCACGACAGTAACAACAGTGGTGCTTCCCTATTTATATATACATATATATATATATATATATATATATATATACAATAGATAGTACTCTATAAAGAGGGTCGATAAAGATACTGACTTCAATTGAACTCGTGATGATAGTAATGTCAGTGAAGACCATTACGAGCTACTAGGTGATTACTCTGATTGAAACTGGATGGAGTTGCTAACTTGGGCACTTTCAAAATCTTACTTAGCCACTCGGTCTCTATAATGTATTTCGAGTGTACATCAACTTCGCTTCTAAGTCAATTGTCGCGGCGGTTTAACAAGCGGCGGTCACGAAAATGTTTACGGTAGCTGCTCACATATCTCTGTATTGAAACATACGTTGTCTTGATTGTGCTCCAAGTCACGGTGTGGTCAGAAACTTCTTTCGAACTTTTTTTCAGTACCTCAATAACCTTATTTGGGCAATGTGGTCCTGGCAGAGCTGTAGCGAAAAAGCTTCAAGACTGCAAAGTTCTTAAGAGGTTGTATGCAGAAGTGTCACAAGTAGTGCCACTGGAAGTGCCACTTTAGCATGATGTACCGAAGAAGATTAGTGTTACAAATATGTGTTAAAGACTGCAACGTTGCTATGTGACCATTACCGACCGCAACCGTTAACGCTTGTCTATAATTTGAGTTATCTGAGGCGAGCGCGATATATTTAGGCACGTAGGTAGGAGAGAGCCATAACGCTAGGAAAAAGCATTTTTAATACGTTGTCCAAGCTGATTCACTTTTAATAGCCTATCCGAGCAATTTACTGTCTTATACGTACAATATTAAGAAATACGAAAGAATAGAGTGTTTACCGTAAATATTTTAATAAGCTCGAAAAAAGCGTACATCATGGCATCGCTTTGCAAACTTACGGGCATGGCTGCATCCGACAAACTCAAGATCTATTTAAAGTTCTCCATATATATATATATATATATTCATATAACAATTCACATAATTATATGAATACAATGTTTCTGTTTTGTTCACATGTAAACGAAATACATAGAAATTTAACATATGAATGAGACAAAAACATTGCATTCATAAATATGTATACATACATAAGGCTATATATACTAGGTGAATCCGAACATTCGTAGCATCGCCTATCTACAATGTTAAAATGCGTATGCCGACTACAGCGCCGAAGAGCTATGTGGATTAATTTTGAATTGCGTTACTTGCCCATCGAACATGGCAGTTCTCCAGAGACAATGGAGCAGGATGAATACAGTTCTGTAATGAAACAAAATTAATTAACAAATGTTTAGCTGCAACAAGAATTTACGCTAAATTAGATGCATGTTACCAAATCGATTGTTTTATTTGAAAAAGGCAGTATGTGCACCAAGGATGCAGCATGTTCTGGCCACAAACGACTTCGGATGGGAAAACTGTGGTAGATATCTACAAAATCGTAACAAAAAATGACTGACCGCCGATTAAAGCTGCCCGAACTAGCAGAAGAGATGGGTTTCAGCTGAAGTGCAATACATTCATTATTGCATCATCATTTAGGCATACAAAATTAAATCAAAGTGGCTTCCCTATGAGCTAACACCTGGGCTTGGTTAGCTAACACGCGTGTCAAACGTAGAAGAGGACAGTGCTGTTTCACCACGACGATGCGCCCGTTCACGCGACTTTTATTGCTATGGCCATGACGCGACTTTTCTTGCGCGAGCTAGAGTTTCAAATTGTCAAGAATCTCCCCAATTCTCCGCACCTCGGACATTGTCTTTTCGAAAAGGAATATCAGAGCAACAATGATGTGATAAGCGCCGTAGACCAGTATTTTGGCTTAAAATATTTAGAATATTTTGCTTGTAGTAAAAAGGTTATTGTGAATCGGTGAAATAGATGCGTTGAGCTTCAGGGACTCTGCTGAAGAATAAAATGTACGTAGTTTTTGTCCGTCTATTGCTTGTATTCCATACTGCAAACTTTTTATCTATTTCAGAAACATTTGTTACCCTGCAGGAAGCATAACAACTTGCCTAAAATATGTGTATATAAAAAAAAATCAGTTATGGACTTCATAAGTGCCACACTATAATTGGCACACCGTGGTAAGTTTCGGTTTCGGTTTCGACCGGCAAGCATCGACGCTGATCGCTGTCGTCGATTTTCGGCATTTTTGTAGGTTTTCACCCTGAATAACCCCTCAGCTAGTGCCAAAACGTGTGTGCAGTTGTGACCCGGAATGCCGTGCATTCGGAGATACAGTGAAAAGTGAAGGTTCATTAGTGCCAGGCCCTAATTTCTTGGAAAGGAATTCGCGAAGCACGACTAGCAGTCTTGGTGTGGCATAACAGTGGACTAAGTGTCTAGAGCCATCCTTCTATGACTTCTCTCGGCAACATCCATACACCCGCATCGTGTCTGGCAAATGAGTGCTACCGCCGTCGGGGAGAGAAAGCGCCGAGCCGCGGAATCAGCTGAAGATCTTGCCGTAAATATAAACAGTGAACCCAAACGGTCGAGCCGAATGGAAGAGGGTGGAAATTGCACAAGGTGTGATGCGTCTTTGTGTGGATTGCTACTTAGGTGCGCCAAATGCCATAGAACATTTCATAATGCGTGCAGGGCTACGGACGAGAGAGCGCCAGTCGAAGACAAGGGAAAAGTCGAATGGAGTTGCCGTGTGTGCTCTCTACCGGCCTCCCGCCTGTCGTCTGACGGTATAATGTCAGTCCTCGATAAGACTTCTTTTGGTGACGAACAATCGCAGTTTATAGCCTATTTAGTCACAAGGGTAAGAGCGCTCGAGGAGCAAGTTGCTATGCTCACAGCCAAATCCGCAAACCAACACCTCGGCGTAATCAATGCTACTGCGGTGGGACCCGCTACCGAATCAGCTGATCCACAGGCGAGTGCTCCGCGGAGTGGAGACCCTTCAAAGAGTGTTCTCGTCATCGGTGATAACGTTGTAGCCCCGCTCCGTCCCGCCCTCAGGGAGATACTACCTGCCGATTCGTCGGTGTCTGTGAGAACTGCGCCCAAGTCAAACATTGAATCTATTCTCGAGGTGGCTGATGTAGCCTTATCGAAGGCAAAGGGTGCTGTCTGTCTATTCCTTCAGGCTGGCTACCATGAGTGCATGGAATTTGAGAAAGACAAGTATGTATCTGCGGTGTCGAGCTTCGCCACAAAGCTGAAAGAGAGTCGCCCAGGCTCGGAGATGCATGTCCTCTCAATCCCGCTATTCGGCCAGGATTGTAAGGCCGCAAATGACGAGCTAGCACGCATAGCCGGGACAGACGGTGCACCGTTCTCGTTTATCCAGCTCACGATAATACAACGCCCAGTTGTTGAGAGCGGGCGGTTCAGCTACAGGGGCGAGACTGCTGGCAGGGTCGCCTATCATATTGCCCGTCGCGTCAAGCCTTTTTTAGATGTAAGACTCAAAAAGATCAAGAAGCATGCCGTCAGTGCCGCATCAACCCCCCGGACCACGATACGTCAACGGAACGTGTCCGTCGATCGATCGGCTACTCAGCAGTCGCAAGTGACGTTTGCCAGACAGCGCTCGCGTCAGCCCGTATCGAGGATGCCGAGCCAGGCACAGCACCCTTCCCAGAGAGTCAAGCAAGCGGCGAATCATCATCACAGGCAGACACAGCAGCGTACTCCACCTCCAACAATGGAGGATTTCGTGATACAGGCCCTAGCAGCCCTCGAGAGTCTGAACCGACCCCAGATGGACCGAGGCCGGAAGCAGGACTCGTCCCAACACCGCCAGCAGTCGCGGTCGGCCAGTCGAGGACGATGGAGGTCAAGGAGTCGTCGTTAAGAATCATTCAGTGGAATTGTGAGGGTGCAGATACTTTGGCACTCCTCGACCCATCGGTACTTAAGGATGTCGACATGCTTGTTCTGACCGAAACGTGGGCAATGGAGCCATTCGAACTACCTGGATTTTATTCAGCACACTGTCTCGCCCAGAGACAGGCTGGACCAGGACGACCGAGTGGAGGTGTGGCTGTATTTTATAACCACAGGGTCGGCACCTTCGAAGTCACTCTTGCCGAGGATAACGTAGTAGTGTTACAAGGGACCGTCCTTGAATGTAGTAGCAGCCTACGCCAGACCGCCGAACAGAGAGTCAACGCTTGAGATGGTGGATAAAATCACAAAGGGAATCGAAGCTACCGACCCTCGACGCCCTCTGCTCGTTGTCGGTGACTTCAACACGCGTTGGGACCATCCGACAGCAGAACGCACACTTGCCCTCCAAGATGCTCTGTCGGACTTCAATTGTTGGATCGTGAACCCTCCCACGGACCCAACCTTCATAGGGCACTCCGGTCAATCGACGATTGATCTCTTTGCAGTAAATGTGAGCCGAGACAAGGTCATGTAC
This sequence comes from Dermanyssus gallinae, assembly GCA_003439945.1. NCBI lineage: Eukaryota > Metazoa > Arthropoda > Arachnida > Mesostigmata > Dermanyssidae > Dermanyssus > Dermanyssus gallinae. The sequence goes on from QVRM01004105.1 coordinate 104,463, forward strand.
TTGGGGTGTAACCACTCCATGGAGGAAGGCGCTCAACTGAAGCAGCATATACCTGTCGCCATTGATCTCCGGACCGACTGCGCGCCCGTTTGCTCAGGAAGGCGAAAGCCACTGTCTCGCATCTTAGATGTCAACACTCTGCTATCACATGCTCATAGAGTTCTACCGGTACCCGGGGTCATCGAGGTGGATGACTACGCGAGACGCCTCACCGAGGTGCTCCAAAAGTCTACATCGAAGACCCGCAGCCGCAGAAGGTAGGCCATGGTTCAACAGGCAATGTAGACTGATTCGGGGTATCCATAACCTCATCAGATTCCTTGCTTCGTTGCACCCTGTCGCTAAGCCCCTAGCCAACGCTTTCCGAACAATTCGAAAGAAGACGTATGTGCGAGAGCGGAAGAAATTCATCGAACAGCAGGAGGCACTGATGATACAGGAAGCCGAACGACGTCCGTACAAGTGGATAGCGCGTACCGGCAGAACCTCATGTTCTATCAGCCCATCGGTCTTAACAGATCACTTCGCGCGAATGTTCTCGTCACGATGTACCATCCCACGAGAAGTGCCGTCGGTAACCTCAGCCTGGGACGAGAAAACCACGTGGGAGCGTACGCTCCTCGGCGCCGACTTCACCGTGGGGGAGGTTCTGAGTGCCCTGCGAGGGCTCCAGTCGAGGAAAGCCCCAGGCCCAGACCTCGTGTGCAACGAGCACCTGAAGCAAGCACTGATTCTGGCCCCATCTTGGACAGCATTGTTTAACGAATGCCTTCGTACCGGCTCCATCCCAGATAATTGGCGCGAGGCGCTTCTGCTGGTCATCCCAAAAGGTAAGGGTGACCCATCTCTTCCTTCGTCCTGGAGAGGTATCGCCAAGAAAAGCGCCTGCTACAAGTTGCTAGCATCCCTCATCACTACACGACTGAGCGACTTCCTTGAGAGCGTGGGCGCCATTCCCACAGAGCAGCACGGATTTCGCGCGGGGCTCTCAACCATGACGGCCTGCAGGGAATTATTACGGGACATTAAGGAGATGACAACCAGACCGCGAAAATTTGTGTACGCTGTATTTGTGGATTTCCGGTCGGCTTTTGATTCTGCGCCGCGTGACACTATCCTAACCTTCCTGGCAGAACTCGGTGTCCCACGAAATATTCTCGGAGTACTGGCCGCCATTATGCAAGAGAACAAAATCACGATAGAAGACGGGGTCGCGGAACTCCCAGCGTTCGCGCAGACAACAGGTCTGGCCCAGGGGGACAATCTAAGTCCGCTTCTGTTTTCGGTCCTTCTAAAAGACCTTCCGACTAAAATAAGAGGCGAGAGAGAGATGGTGAAGGTTCTCCTTTACGCTGACGATCTCGTGATCTTTGGGGAGAGCCGCTTTCAAGTCCAGCAAGCAATCGCAAGACTGAACTCCGTGATCCCTTCGCTAGGACTCACGATAAACGAGAACAAAACGGAGGCAATTAAGTTTAGACGAGGGGGCCGATTGGCGGCTCAAGACACTCTATTTCTGGCAGGCGCACCAGTACGCTATGTTGAGCATTTCCAATATCTCGGTGTTAGGATTACCCCGAGTGCTAGATCTTTCACGCTTCATGTTAATGAAAAATGTAGGAAAGCGCTCACAACCCTCGCCACTATCCAAAAACCTCAGCTCCTCTCACTGAAAACGGCGCTCCGACTTTTCGATATGAAGATCGCCCCGGTGGCATCATATGGAATTGAGGTGATCTGGGAAGACCTCACTATTGATAACCTCGACGCGTTCAACCGACTCAAAGCAACCTTCCTTAAGCGTGCCCTTGGTCTCCATCGAAGCGCCCGCAACAGACTAGTGTATCGGCTGGCGGATTCCCCACTGTTCATGGAAGAGCTGCAGCGTCGTTTCAAACTAGAGAAGACTGCCGCATACGAAGAATGTGTACGGCGATGGGAGAGCAAGACCTCAGATATCGACCCGACCTTCTTCACCACAGGTGCCATGATGAACCAGGCGTGGAAGGATGCAAACCGAAGTAACAGGCACGTCGTGACCCGTTTTGCCATCCACGGTTTCCACCATGAGCTGTGCCAACAGACGGGGTTCCACGACCCATCCCTAACTTGTGTGTGCCGCAGGTGTGGAGAAGCGTGTTCAAGATACCACGCGTCAGTGTGTAATTATGTGCGCTCTTTAAATGAACTTGCATCGCCGCGCATCTGCTAGTCCGAATTGTGTAAACTGTGTAAATCTTTGAACCAAAGTGACATGCGATGATCTCTTAAAATTATGATCTTATCTTCGACCAAATGAGAACGCCTGCACCGGCAGGCATGTTTTATACGTATATATATTATTGTGTACTGTTTTGTACATATGCCTTATAAAGGTGAATAAATGTTTGTAATATAATTGGCACACCATATAAGTGGTAATTCTTTTGCCTCGATATAACAAAGCTGAATATGAGGATATATTGTATGCAAACTAACGACGTACAGGATACGGTTCCAAGGAAGGCACAGAAAGTAGGCTTTATGTAATAGGTGTTGCTTACAGTAAAGTATATTTTATATTATTTAATAAGTTTTGCTTACAGTAAAAGCTTGATCAATATAATCATTTGCAGGTAAGATCAAAGCCCTTTTAAATGCATGTACTGCAAGTATAAATCTATGCAGGATTTGCACTTAGCCAGGATCTCACGACCATTAATAACATGCCTATGGAATTATTGTTGGCAATGTTAACCGCTAGCAATACATTGGCATTAAAATAGTAATTGGGGACAATTAGATGCTCGCATAGAAATCAAGTGCTTCGCTGGTATCGTTCTTAAGTAAGCACTCAAGATACATTCTGAACAAAGATCTAATTTAAGCTTCTGCAACAACAAATTATATATAAAAGATACAATAGCAAAATTGTTAAATACTCGTTAAAGACTGTGGCGACACGGCGCTGTTTTGGTCATTATGTAGATCTCAGTAGTCTTATATATATATATATATATATATATATATATATATATATATGGGCTTTTTTTTTACAACAAGCATATATATATTTATATATATGTTTGAAGTTAAGTAAAAAAGTATGTGTTGTCTCTGCAGGTCAGCGAGCCTTCACCCCTGAAGACGGTGTTGGCGTTTGGAGCGCACTGAAGCATGTAGATGATGGTTCTCTCTTACACATGACATAGGAAGAGTCGGCCTTAGTACGCAAAGACAGCAACAATACCAACAACAGCGGCAGGAACGGCAACAACAGCAACAATAATAATAGCGCTAACAAAAATGAAATCAGCTACTACCACAACGACGATATCAACACAAACAACTACAACAACGACGACAACAGCAACAACAACTACAACAACAACGATACCAGCGAGAACAATAACAACAACAACGATATCAGCGAGAACAGCAACAACAACAGTAATATGAGGTGACGTGGCAACAACAACACAACACGGTGGCCATCGCCGACACCAAGAACAGCGTCAGAAGTAGCAGCCGCTGCAGCAGAAGCACTTACCGACGTGTTAACGACTTTCACAGTAATAACAATAATCGGGTGCTCAGCCATAATACGATCTCGCTGGCCCAGCTTCTTCTGGTTGAGGCGACGATACACGAGTGAAGTCAACGCTGTTACGTAGTGGCCGAAACGTCGAGAAAACTTTGCCACCGTCGCGCCCGTTAATCGGCTACTTCAGCTTGAAATGACGGTAGTGGAATTAGAAGTAAAGTAGTATAAACTATAACAGGAGTATTAAATAAAAGCGAAAGTCACACAATTGTGTTTATAGAATTTGCTTTTCATACAATATTTTTACTTCTTTAGCTAGGTGTAACAAGATTTCTATAGCAAGTACAGACACAAACCATCACAATGCTCAAATTTTCTCGGAAACCGACGCCCTACCTTGTTCTACCTTGGAAGGCCTATAACTAAGCGCTAGTATTTGCGCATTTGCTCTTAACTCGATGTCTTTAAACATAACACCACTCATCTGACTAGAGCGTTTGGTTTGCAGCTTACCAGCTACTTGACAAAATCGTGAGGCAACAGACAGTTTACGCTAGATCTTAGCTAGTTGATGTCAATCATTTTAAGCATTATCAGAAAAAGACGCGAGGGTGCACGCGCGGGTTCGATCCCCACCGTTGCACATTTGTATTTTGTTGGGGTCCGTCTTATGACGCGAGAGCGGTTCCGTGGACGTTCAATGTTGGCTGAGAGTCAGCCTGAGCAAGAAAACTAGGCCCGATGAGGAAGTGTTGAGAAAGGCCAAGTGCTTAAGCACTGAACGTCGTTGTTGAAGTCGAGTTAGCTGTGCTGCCGTAAGTAGCCTACGCGCTCCGAACCACACAATGCGAAATCCATCATGACGCACAACTTCACCACCGCCGAAACGATCGACGTCATCACCGTCATCATCACCATCAAGGTTGTTATTATCGCCAACATCATCACCTTCACCACTATTCACCGCTATCACCACAACAACAACAACAACAACAACAACATCAACATCAACAATATCATCATCAGCAGCAGCACACATCATTACCAGCATCATCCTCTTCACTATGACAAGACTACGGCTTGAGAGAAGGTGGCTTGAAAGTTCGCTGGTGAGTAGTCGGTGAGCCGTGTCGTGATTGTAGTCCGTCACCCAGCCGGCCAGCGAAGCGGCCTGGCCTTTTCCTCTTGTTCTAGCCGATGTAGACGAGTGCAGCACAAACTAGCTTCTCATCACACAACCTATCGCCGCAGACATCTTGATGTTGCTTCCGCCGGTGGCTGCTGCTACTGCTACTGCTGCTGTTGCTGTTGCTGCGTCGGCTTCTTCATCTTCGTGTACTGTCTCCAGCATGGCGGCGGAGCAGCCATGTACATCCATACGTACTCCGTCATCGCTGAAATGTCCGCCGAAAGCCGAATCTCGCCTGTCTGGCCGTCTGTCTGTCTGCCTACGTACGTAGCTGATCATCATCTTCTTCCTTTTCTCCTACTTCTTCTTTTTTCCCTACTTCTCCTACTTCTTCCCCTTCTCCATAAAGCAATGAGGAACGCAGCAGAGGTGGGGAACAGGCCCGAGGCCCAGCGCAGGACGCGCGGGCAAAGGAGCCCCGAAGTGGGACGAAGGGGAATCCTCTTCGTCTCAGCTAGCTAGCCATTACATGTTTTGCGACGGCGGTGGCGGCGGAGGAACTCTCTACTAGGGCCAATAGGCTAATGGGTGATGAATTGTTCGTTGGTTGGCCATGTCCAGATAATGGCCACAACCGACTGGTTGGCCGACCAGTCATTGGGCCATACCCGACCGCCGAAGCATCCGTAGCATACACGCACAGAACAAGCAGATCTAACGAGCCAACCTTGAGCTCGCTCGCTCGCTCGTTCAAGCAGGCGGGCAGGCACGCAAGAAAGACTGCACGAGTACACTAGTGCCCCCCTCTCATCCGTCCGCTGCTGCAGCAGCCTCAACTATGTTCGCCCCACCAGCGCCGCCGCCGCGGCCACATCCACTTTTCCACAGCCATTTTTCTTCTACACGCCGCATCTTGTATTCTCATGGTATCCGCGGTACGGTGCACATCAGTGCTCAGTCATTCGAAAGGCGGAGTGAAAGTTCGGGGCTTCACTACGTACGTTTTAGTAGCCACCATAGTGTAAGGCCCAAGCTGCAGTATACATATATATATATATATATATATATATTTATAAAGGCAAGTGTCTAGTGCAATATTGGCTGCCATCCAATAACTCTATTGCCGTCGACCGCATATTACCAGCGCAGAACCCGCGTACGTTGCAGCCAATGTGCGTGCTTCATGTAACTTTGTACATTGCAGTACATGACAATTAGCATACTGTCATTCAAAACGTCGCCCGTAAATACCTAATGGTAGATTTAAGATAACTTAATGCATACCCGCTCAATAACGTACGCAGTATCTTTAGCCTTAGTTAGGTTGGTACAGTAGCTGGTGGGCAGCTTGAGATGCGAGACACAAAGCGAGATGGACACGACATTATCTGCAGAAAACGGTAATAAGACCTGGGCTGGCGTGAACTCGAGCAATGCCAAGTTGGTCAAAGCTGAAATAGATCCTAGAATCGGGGCTTCAAGTAGATTTAGTCGTCTAGAAGAAATCTTCAGTCTCTGTCATCAAAAGCTAAAATATATATATATATATATCATAGCGGGTGCTCTGCTTTCCCACGACAGCATCCTAAGAACCACAAGAATCTGCACGCTCTATTCGAGGTCGAGAATAGACCCTAACCGCATGAGATGTGGCGTTATCTACAGTCAGTGTTATACGTTACTTTTGAACGCAACAAGGGTAATTCCACGAAAGATTAGTTAGTCTTAGTTCTACCCTTGCATTCAGCAAGGCTTTTGGTCTGTGAATTAAAAAAAGGTGTTGCAAGATAAGGATAAATCATTGACGATCAATAACAAACTATCGCCGTTTCGAGCGCATCAAGGTAACGCAACAACTCGAAGTGCTCGCAAGTATCGCAACGCAGCAAATCGAAGTGCTGGACATGCAAATCCACATCCGCATCAAATACGGAATCAATCGTGGATGCAAGACACGTTTGTCACCGCTCAGGCAAATATGGAGATAATTCCCGCTAACCGCTATGTTGTCGTTGCCTTCCGGTCGAAGCTATCATGCTCTTAATATTATTAGGATTATTATTACTAATATGATGGCAATCATAATTGGATCTTCATATTCGTCGTTGTCGTTGTCGTTGTCGTCGTCGTCGTCCTCCTCATTATCATCATCATCATCATCGTTATAAGAAGTGTGGAGCTGTGGAGCTGAGTGGGGCTTCAGTTTAACGTAACGGTTCGGCCAGTCGTTATCGTTGTCGTCTTCATCAGCTTCATGTTCCTCTTCATTTGTGCTTCATTTTCGTCTCGCTTCTCGCTTTATTTCTTCTCGTTGTTGTAATTCTTGTTGTTGTTGTCGTCGTCGTCATCTGATGACTGTTTCAAATAGAGGAAATATTACCATTGCCGCGGCGGCCACTGCTGCTCCCGCCCCTGCTGCTTCTGCGGTCGTCTCTGGTTCTGCTGTTGGAGCGGCAAGAGACAGACACAACGACGACAAACAGACAGATAGATAGACAGACAGACAGATAGATAGTATGTAAGGAGACACTTGGTCGTTTGGCGGGGAGAAATGGAGTCCGTTCACGCAGCACCGACGAGTCCATGGTTCGGCGAGGAACTCGTCGTCGAGTTGTGGCCCGAGTTGCGAGCTCGGGCCTCAGAGGCTTCTGCGCCCCCCTATGAGGCGTCGCCGCCCCCGTCGCTGCTGCCGCCGCCGCCGCCGCGGTCAGTCTGCGGTCGGCCGACGAAGACTGCTTCACGACGACGTGGATGGTAGACAAACAGACTACCAGCAGCCACGTTGCCCACTTTTCTCGTCATGTGTCGAGCTATATGTGCCGGCACAGCTAGGCGCCGGCTCGCTTTATAGACTACTTCCGTTGCGAGAAGAGGAAGAAGAAGAAGAAGAAGAAGAAACGAAGGCGGAATTGAGGCGCCGAAACACGCCGCTGACAGCGATCATAACCGCAGCCACAACTGCCACAAAGGCACAGACGACAACAGAGAGAGAGAGAGAGATACATCCGAAAGACGTGGTAACAGAACAGGAGCAGCTCGAAGGATCACCATCATCACCGTCATCATTATCATCATCAGCATCAGCATACATCGGGCTGCAGCGGGTGGTGTTGTGTAGTTCTGCGACGCCCCGCGAATACGTAATAATGATAGCTGGGAATATTGAGCGAGGGATGAGCGAACGCATGGGAATTTTATATATATATATATATATATATATATATATAAAACTCCATTTATATATATATATATATATATATATATATAGCGAGAGAGAGAGTAAAGGCGAAGGAATGCGCATATGTGAGAAGGCATAGGGAAAGAGCCCACACAGTGGATAGTGAAAAAGGGTTATTGGTAAGATATTGGGACGTTGAGAAGTTGCCAGAGAAAAATGAAAAGGAAAAAGTACCCGAAAGTGTGACAGAGAGAGAGAGAGAGGGAGGGAGGGGGAGCGAGAGAGAGAGAGAGAGAGCGCGACTGCGAGAGGATATGAGCTTGTAGATGCTCAGTACACAAAGGAGACAGCACATCAGAGCAGCACCCAGCAGTAACCAACAACTTTTGTAGAACGGCCAGCAACTTGTGACAACAGGCAGCGGCCGGCATTAACCTACACGCGTCGTCATTGTAGGCGTTTTGTTTTACTGGTCGTTTCGTTTGCCGAACGAAATACACCCCAGAATAGTCCAGCAGCCAGTCATGCGGCGGCAACGGCAGCGGGGGTGACCTACCCCCCATAAGAGTACCCCCATGTCCTTGCTGACGCTCTCCAGTGCCGAGTGGGTGGCTTCGAGCAAGTGCTTCGAGACGGCCCCATAGCAACCGAAGTGCTTCTGGCCATAAATTAGAGACGGCACGGCCGGACTGTAACAGCAGCACGTAGAGTTCATAACGTCGTTTTATAGCGCCAATCACCATGCAGTTTCTCCTTCTGTCTCCCTCATGTCTATTTCACTAACTCTAGCCGAGAACCAAGAATCGAATTCGCAAGTCACACAAGGTGGCGTCAGTGTTTTTTCGCAACTCGTAGTGGATATAAATAACTAATGGGGTCGTTATACATTCGACGACCATAGTGGGCCATTTCAAACATCAGCATGATTGGTGCATATTTACTATTTGAAACCTACTGTTTGATTTACTGATATCACTAGCAGCGCGATATTCATGCGGTCATTCGTTTTAGAACCTGCGAATCGATAGCATATAACTCGTGCATTTTGCGCACTATATTCTTCTTAGGTGCATATGCAATGTGTTCCGATTTCACTTAGGTTGTTATTCTTACATTGCAACGTGTTTTTTTGTGGCGCTTTTTTATAGGCTATTGGGTGTCTCACAAGTGCCACAATATTGCTATCTTTATACGCGATTGTTTATATATCTAGTCCCATATTATCATCTTTTAACAAAAAAATCTGCGAAAACTTATTCTTAATGATATCGGAGAATAACAGATGACGTAGATGCAACAAAAGTCAGGTTTAGTGAAGGCGTGAGATGCACAGACCCCTCGCCAATACTTAAGATATCACACAGATATACTTGGGTTAAGTTAATCCAATAAATAAGCATATTGACATATATATATATATATATATATATATATATATATATATATATATATATATATATATTATTATTAAACTCAAGCAATCATTTATTTAGAAATTTATTATATACTTGTGAATGTTTAAGTCCACGGCGCCGATGGTTCACTCCTCATCTATCACTCGTGTCCGAGTGGGAGTGTATATATATAGTCATCGTCGTGGATGAACAGCTAAAGCAAAAACGCTCATACGAATGATTCGGATATTTGCTGGAAGGTTGCGGCGACAACCTTGTGCAGCGTATACGTCTATCATATGCCTTCGTGCATCTCTAAGTTGAGGCTTTATTTTTTTTATATTATTATTTTGTATTATAATAATAAACGTTTATTAAATTATATACATGTTTTAACCATATATTATTTTAATTATTTTTTTATACTATTAATCACATATTCACATAATATTTTAGTTATATATTCTTTATATGCTTAATCACATATTATATTTTAATTAAATATACTTTCAACCACATATGATTTAAATCCTTTACAGTAAACAAACAAATGCCCCTCACAGCAACGTATGCGGCTCAGCTAATATATATGCTCTATATAAATGCCAGATGAACAAATTTTTTTACAGCTGTCTTCGCTAGAAAAGTGTGTGCAAGCTTAGTGCATTGTGGTATGTATAGATTATGTTTATGCGCATGTATTATGATAAGGTTGCTTATATAACATTTTCATAGTCGGAGTTTATTATCGCACTAAAAATGGTGCGATAATAAATTCCGACTGAAAATGCCCGTAAAGATCCGCTTGTCCTGTTATAATACGGCACTTAATGCATGGTTTTCGCCATCAATTGTGCAGAAGTGGATATATAAAAAGAAAAGGCATAAGAGCCTAATGAATCATTAATTAATGCATATGAATGTGTATCGTTTAAGCCAATGTACAAACGTGAGCTCAATATCGGATCTGCCAAATTAATGGTGTAATAGACATTATGCGCACTTGCGCCAAACGTAATTTGGCAAGGCTAATTAATGTTTTATACATTAACTTGTGTATTATATCAGATTATATTTTATTATATAAGTGCACAAGATATCCAATATAGTATGACAATAAATGAAAAATATTATGTTCGTGATTGTACGCTAACAACATGCAATGGTGAAGAATGTCGTGAACGTTCCTGTGTAATTAGAATTAACGATAATAGAACTGCTTATATATTCATATATGATATCACGTTACATAGGTAACTGTTTACAGAAAGACTGCGTGTTTATGATTCGCCCTTTAAGGATATACGTTTGGTCTTATTACTCGTAATCTATGTCTGGTTGTTTTTGTTATTAGTTCTAAATAAACACGGTATTGCATTCAAAGCGTATTACATGTTTATGCCAAGATACAATTTGTATTCCGTTTTGCTCTTTGGGTTTGATTTTTAAGCCTTTTCTCCACGCTAGATTTTGTATATATAATAATAAAACAGTGGAACCTATCTTTATGCAATGCCATAAATGTTTAAGATACTCGCATTTTGTTTATAGCTCTTATACATTCATCGACCTACAATTATTGGTAGATATTTTTCGCATAGCGGACAAAATAGTTGAGCATTTCTCAAAGGAAAATACATATTTGGCACCAAATATTTTTTCCATATAGTTCGATTGCACGATAAACATACGGCAATATAAAAACATGATACATATCAGGTATTTTGATAAGCCAGTGAAAGATAATTAAAATCTGCAAATGCGGAAGATAACCTACGACAAACGTCAGCAACTGAAACATATTAGGTATCTACAGCTTTTCATATCCAAGGCTAGTTTGGGCCTGTTAAAAGCTGAGGTCATTTTACAATACGCCTCAAATACATATCATAAACAAAAACGCAACAGCCTATAGAAATATAGTTACAACTTTATAAGTTACACTTTATACCCATTTTTATTTTAAAAAAATTCCTTTTTTACTTTGATTCACGTTCTCAGCTACGAGGGTCACCCACCTCCGCGGAACCAATCTAACAGGGCGATTGGATGAGCTTCGTACATTGAACGAGTTGACTCTAAAAACCCCCGAGTCTTGCTATATTCTATAGGTGGCTCCATCCGGTCGAAACCAGGTTCAACTGCCGATCTCGAGGCGAGGCTTGGGAGTCCCGTGTCCGCTTGTCTCCGCTGGGTTAGCTATAGTTTTTTCCTCCGATTTGAGACCAATGCTATCGTACTCCTAGACGAGGCCTCAGTACAAGAAAATAATGAGACGACTGCAAAATGAGCAAGAGACAGTGTGCAGTGGCGCTTCGTATAACCCTTTGAGCTAACACGGCTGGAGTGCATTCTTGGACGATGAAGTGTATCGCGGCTTACTCGCTGGAACTACTGACAACTCCTCAAAGGCTTGCCATCGCTGCCAATGTATCCGGGGCCTGGTTGCTTACGCTTCCAAGACCTTGGTGCCTTCTTGGGTGAAGAAATGATCCGAATTAGAAATGTTTTTGTCTCGGCTGTGATCTTGTCTCCCCAAATCAATACAAATGTGGCCAACCCGTTGTCAAGTTAGCCCATCACGGGCTACCGTGCATCATCAGTGTCAGATGGCGTGCCAAGCATGCCGGTGTTAACAACACTTGCGGACGAGCGCTCTGGTCTTGCAGATTCATTTGCATTCTAGAGCCCCAGGGTTTCTCCGCTGAGGATGGCAAGCGCCCGGATGGGAAGACACTTAGCCCCCTTAGTCTGGGCAGGATGTCTTTTTGGGACACCGCAGTCACCGACTCCTTCGCACCTTCTATGGTCGGCGACCGGGCGGCTCCGACAAATCGCGCTGGTAACCTAGCGAAGATGAGGAGGCGACATACACGTCCATAGGTTACCTATACAAGCTTTAACCGCTAGCGTTCGATACTCTGGGCACTCCAGACGACGTCACCTGGAAACTTTTCCACAGGGTCGGTGAGCAGATAAACCTCGCTACCAGAGACAAGAGATCTGCGGCTTTATTGAGGTAACATCACGATATTGACCTCCAAGGCGGGAACCCTCTGTCTGGGGCACCTTTTTGAAGTGGTCCCAACCCACTCTATACGAGGTAAAGTAACATTCGCGGTGCACACGTTTTCCTGAAACTGCAATTGTTTCTGCATTTAGATCCCTAATAAAATAATGACTATATTACTGAAACTAAGAGACAAACAATAGATAAGTGAAGAATGCCCTAAGTCTATTTCCTTTTATCTTCAGTGGGGCGGACTAAGTTTTCACAGTTTGAAACAATTATTGAAAGTTATATACGCATGTTGTTCCTGTTGCAGTCACTTAGGAAAGCAATGTTTTCGCAGCTCTGGGCTAGTAGTAATAGTAGTACCCTTTGACTTAGTCGTATAGTTGCGGCAGGATTCATATCTAAAAAAATAGTTTCTGGGCTGACTCTCAGCCAAGATTTAGCGTCCATGGGACTGCTTTTCGCATTGCTTCATAGACGGACCCCCTTAAATACAATTGTGCAACGGTGGGGCTCAAACCCGCGCACCTATGTGCTATATCCTTCGGTCGCGAGGCGCAGACGAATGCACCATGCCACCGGGCTCGACAGGATTCATACCTACCAGACCATCATCGCATCTAAACCTAGAAAACCCCACGGTCAGGGCATACGAAAATAGCAGACGTGAGCACACGTAAGAAAGCCAGGCGTGCTGTCTTGGTGGCGTTAACAGCGGCAGCGGGCGCAACAAGCATCAGGTTAGCCGTTCATGGAAACGAGCGGGGCCTGTCGCGGACAGGAAAGACAGTAATGAGAGAGAGAAAGCTCTCCTATATATACCCCCTTACACTCCCCTTACACTTCGCCCCTATCCTCTTCACAGCACCAGCGAGCAAACTGTCCCCATTCTACGGACGTCCCACTGCCTCATCCACCGGCGGCAATGGTCGTGAGGGAGGCGGCGACAACGACGACGACGTCAACAGAACCGCAGCAGTCTCGCCATCACATGACCAGCAAACCGATGCTGATTATCCAGCAGCGGACATTATAAGTCGTTGTCGGAGACTCTGTTGCAGTCGCAGTGTTGTTGTTGTTGTTGTTGCCGTCCTCGGCGGTACAAAAATTGACGCAGGAAGCAGGCGTGGACGCAGTGGTATTTAGGCCATCTTCCCCTTCTTTCCCGTGTCGTTCTCCTTATTCGTTTTGTTTTTCTCCAGCTGCTGCTGCTGCTGCTGCGACGTTTTCTTTTTGTCGTTTTCGTCGTCTGGTGCGGCGCCACTGCGTTCACTTTGCCTGCCGCCCCATTTGCTTTTTGCTTCTCTGTTGTTGTTATTGCTGTTGTTGCTGCTGCTGCTGCTGCTGCAGCTGTCTCTTCATCCCCCCTCCTCCCGCGCCCTAGGTGTTCGCTGCTGCCGCCACTTCCGCTTTGTACAGTGTTTGTTGCATCGTTTTCCTCTGCCACTCTGTTTCCATCATTTCCCTCTGCCTCCGTCTGGTTGAGTTTTGATTTAGCCGTCGAATGACACACAGTGGGTGAACGGAGAAACGAACAAGCCCACCAAACCAACTACCTACCTCGTGACCCACCGACCCACCTCGTGACGGAACCACCCGTCCTGCCCCGGTAGACCCCATCCGTGACTTGTTCTCCGAGCCTCAGCGTTTCTTCGGCCCGCTCTCGGCGTCTTACAAGTCTTGCTCGCCCTCCTGAGGGCATGGCGGGGGGAAGAATTAATAGCGCAACGACTCTGTTGTAGCTTCACTCAGGACGCTCGCTGTATGTCGTGCGGGTGCAGACATATATGTTCTCGTATATGTGTCTGCGCTCGTGTCTAGCGTATCCGTTGTCGTGGCTGCTTGCTTGTCTGCCCATCTGCGTGCGTGACTAGATATTTGGCAGTGTCTCGCCCAAATTGGCGCTGCTCTTCTTCTTACCGCCGCCGCCCCATAATCCATCACGGCCATCACATCGACCATCGTCGTCGTCTTTGCCTCGACCTCCGACGACGTTATCCTTCCTTTCTTTTCCTCCTCGTTCTCCTCCTCCTCCTTCTCTTCCTCTTCCTTCTCCTCCTTCACCTCTTCCTCGTTTTCCTCCTCTTCCTTCTCGTCGTCAGCTTTCTTCTTCCTCTCTTGCGCAAATTCCCAAAAAGCCGGCGTCCGTTCATCCGTGCGCTCCCTGTCCCTCTGCCCGTCCATTTTTCCGACCATCAGTGAGTCGACGACCACGTTAGCGGCGGCCGTGTTTCTACTACCACCACTACTACTACTACTACTGCTACTACAAGAACTGCCGCTGCTGCTTTCGTTGCGAGCATCCAGTAGGGGCAGAATCGGGCAGCAGCAGCACCAGTCGGGGCGACAGCGTTATAAAAACCTAGCAGAGCTTAAGCGGTTAGAGGTTTGTGAGAGAGATAGAGGAACGGATAGACGCACGCTCACAGTGACGACGGACAACGGACTGATCGACCCGTCGGCCGGCCAGCCAGCCAGCCAGAAAGAAACCCACCCACCCAGTCAAGGTCTGTCTGTACTGCTGAATATCACGCACACGCGCGCTCGTTCACCAAAGACAGTCAGTCAGTCACGCTCTAGTCTTCAGGGGGAGCTTAAAGAGGACCACCCCCACCAGCCGCAACGGCAGCAGCAGTAGCAGCGCCACCAATAGCGGGCGGGGGCGAACGCGCAGAGCTGGATGAAGCTGGCGTGCGTGGTATCAAGCGGTGGATGACAAGGTGGGCGAAGTGGACGAAGAAGAGCAACGTGATCAGGAAGAAAACGAGGCGGACAGAGGCGGCCGGCAACGTTGGCGGTATAAAAATCATTGCGTTACTGAATTATTAGCACGACGTGAATCCAATGCTTGTTGCCGCTGCCACTGCCTCTGCGGGTGGGCTGATTCTCCTTTTGCTGTCGTACTTTTTCCTGTCGCCTTGGCCCTCCAGCACTGTAGTCGCCACCACCCCCTCCTGCACTGGCCTGCCTAGTAGAAACCGGCACCACGCACGGCGACAAAACTGCACTGTGTGCGGCTAATTTCTCGTTAGCTCTCGCTAACGCTCTATATCGGCAGCATCTAAGCGGTCGCAGTCGACTGACGAAGCGTGCTTGCTTTAATCTAGGAATAGGTATATATATATATATATATATGTTATGAAAGATTGTAGCGCAATAGTAATGCACCACCTCGGTATATAGGCAATTATGCGCCCCGCTCTTGTTGTTTTATCATTACTTTTGGCATTCATCTTGTTATAATTATAAACACCAACTCAGCAGTTAATAGTCTATCCGAACCAGCTCAGACTTCCTTCGAATTCAAAGCAGTAACTTTAGCACGACGCCATATTTTTAAATGCATATATATGGATGTGAAACTGCACCGCTCACATATTCTGCTGGCTGCCAATCTAAGTCAAAGGAACAAAACGTGTAATAAATTGGATGGTTCTTGGAAAATCTTCGACAGCCAACAACAACAACTACAAAGATAACAACAGCAACAACAACAACAGCAACAACAACAAGAACAGCAGCAACAACAACAACAATAACAACATCCGACAACGAGTAATAGTAGACGAGCTAGTGGGCGGGAAGCTGAGAAGAAGTAAAATGCTACAGAGCGATAATGAGCTGCTGTTAGTCAGTCGTAAGTTGGCAGGCGGTAAAGACGTGAGGATTTATTCGTAGCACTTATTTATGCATGTGTTGTTGTTGTTGTTGTTGTGCGTGCTTCTGGGTCTCTGGGACGTCTAAGACATATGTATGTGTGTCTGGGTTGTTGGCACACCGCGCAAGCAATGACGCCGGTACGTTCGTGAAGTGCTTAATAAGCTGTAACGTTCACGTCTTACGGTCGCATGCTTACGCTGGCTGCGGTCGCTCTCGTCATCGGCACCAGCCCCCATTGGCAGGCAGCGTTATTGCAGCTGTTGTTGATGCTGCTGCAGTTGATGTTGCTTCTGCTGCTGCTGCTGTTGTTGTTGCTGCTTCTGCTGTTGATGCTGCTTCTGCTGTTGATGCTGTTGATGCTGCTTCTGCTGTTGATGATGATGCTGCTGCTGTTGTTGCTGCTGCTGCTGCTGCTGTTGATGCTGCTTTTTCTGCTGCTTCTGCTGTTGATGCTGCTGTTGTTGCTGCTTCTGCTGTTGATGCTGCTGCTGCTGTTGATGCTGCTGCTGCTGTTGATGCTGCTGCTGCTGTTGATGCTGCTGCTGCTGTTGATGCTGCTGCTGCTGTTGATGCTGCTGCTGCTGTTGATGCTGCTGCTGCTGTTGATGCTGCTTCTGCTGTTGATGCTGCTTCTGCTGTCGTTGATGCTGCTTCTGCTGTCGTTGATGCTGCTTCTGCTGCTGTTGATGCTGCTTCTGCTGCCGTTGATGCTAATTCTGCTGCTGTTGATATTGATGCTGCTGCCGCTTCTGCTTCTGTTACTGTCACAGACGAACCAAAGCAGCTATATGACAGCAAGCGTTCAAGCGGCCACTGCAACACCTCACTCCATGCGCACTCACAACATGCCTGCAGACGCGTTCGTCTGGCCGGCCTGGTTCGGGCAGGCGATCAAGAGCCGGCGTCGTAATAAGACATATAGTAACAGTAGCCAGACGGCAATGGGGAACGCAACAGCGACGGCTGGTGGGCGGGCGGGAGCGGCAGCGTTAGCAGACAATCGAGACATATTAGTTGCATTTGATGTTACTAAATTCACTGGGGAACACACAATTGATCGGACCCAAACGGGTGGTAACTCTCTTCTACCGCTGCTATTTGTTAGCAGTCGACTAATATCGCAGTCAGTAACGCCGTCGGCATCACAAGTCGCCCCAAACTGAACCTGATATTATGCACAGACGCGCTCACAAATACGCAGATGCACATAACGTTCTGTCTATGTCATTGTGTTAATAACAGCGCGTTGACGTGGCGGCATTCAGTAAGGTCCCGTGTGATTCCAAATGATCTTCAGCAAGGTGCTGTCAATAGGACGCCAATGGTAAACTCCAATATGACCCTCCTAATAAATTTCAAGTTATCATATTTTCATGATCACGTCATTTATCAACATTCTTGGATATGATATTTTCTAATATATTTTCTGCCACAGTATTTGCATAAATGCCTTGGACTTAGCAGTCAGCGTAAAGGCATCTATTGTAATGGAACCCATTTTTTGTTGCGCTACATATTGCTCGTCGGTCGGTTCCAGGTCCTTGCTTTCAGGTTTGGGTTTAAAATGCTAGTCCATCCGTGTACCTCTTAATCTCAAGGTTCCTCACATTGTCGTTAAATGCACCTTGTCTCATATAGTTGCTCACACAACGTCGTCCTATTGGCGACGTAGAACGAGAGTAGTTTCAGCAGAGCAGTTTTTAGTCAGTGCGCCTAAATAAATGGATAAAAGTACACTGTTTAACTTCAAGCCCCGCAGCGCACTTGGAGAGAGCGAGCATCGGCTGCAGTACAACACTATTTATCCTGTTTTTAGCACAATTTCTAGTGGGCTTCGTTTCATGAACAGCCGCGCGTTTCCAATACGTCCGGCCTGGCGAAACATGCTTATATGCGTTTTGGCAATGTTTACGCTCATTTTGCCTTCCTTACACCAGTGTTCTGTACTCGCTAGTTTGATGCGCTGTTTTTCGATGTCACTTGAGGCTATGCAGGGTCGTCTGCATACGTGACTACTCCGAAGTCATTCCTGCCTATCGGCGTCTAAATGATAGTTTCTCAGGCAGCCTACGAGTTTACTTTGAATAACTTTATCAAGTGATTTTACCATATCCATAAATACTGCATATAATGGTGTCTTGTCCGCATGAATGTGGCCCTGGCAGGCACCCGAACTGTGTGTTTGACATTGGCGAAAGACACTGCATTGTTATACGGCAATGGTGGACGGTTCCGCACACTGTCTCTTACCATTGTATATGGACCTGAGCATGGAGTTGCACCAGTCGTTCAGAATTATACTGCAAGTAAGCGCGTAGTTTTATAAGTGTGTGACCAAATGAACAAGACTTTCATTGATTGATCCAGCGTTTTTATTGTTAAGTCGTCGCGGTCGGCGACCTTGCCTTTAGACATTTTGCGGACGGCCGTCCATACTTACTTATTTGAGAATAGCTGGTTATATTATTTTGAGTTTTCCGGTGCATTATCCTGTGGATGCTGCAAGAATGTGTCACACAGTATTTGTGACGATCAGGGACGGCCTCCTCTATTTGTACTTGCTAACAACTTATTTACTGATAAACTCCGTAGTTTCCCACTCGCTTACGTCGTTGTGTGGATCCAAACGTTCGCCGCAATTTTTCGCGCTCTCTCCGTCCGAAGTTATCAAGGCACAATCGTTTTAGCCTTATTCATTCGGTATTAAACCACTTTGTGAGTATATTTTCTCCACTGCTTAGCATTGTGGCGCTCTGTCACTGTAGCTTTGCCGCATCTGCATAGGCCCCTTACGTTCCTCTCTCCTAACGGAGTTGCTGGACCTCCATTGGGCGCGTTCTCCAGGTGGCGGATATGAGAAGGTTCTCCCGTTGTGAGGGTATCGGGCCATAACCAGCAAAGTTCGCTGTAGCGAAAAGAGCCTCTAAAGCTCTACCGGAAGCAACGCTGGACAGAGAGGTAAGAAATGGTCTGAGAGCATGAGATGAGATATTGCGCACCGAGGCCGGGGGAGAGGGCACAGATCTAAGCTTGTTGGCACGCCAGACCGCACTAGAGTACAGTGTCCTGGGGACGCCTAACAAACTCATGCTGGCTGACCCACCATGCGCCGAAAAAAACTTACTATGCCGGATAGTGGCCGGAAGCGACCACACAACATCTAATCGGGCCGTAATACCGAGGCTACTCCATCTCACGGAAAACTAGTATTAAATCACTTGCGGGGGGATTATGGAAGACTACTTACAATGCAGCATCTTATATATATATATATATATATATATATGCCTGATGTCGCCATCCTCAGCAGCGAAATAGGGACCGAACTTAGACAAAAGACGGTGGAGTGCTTTCTCGGCGGAACGCCTTTTAACGCCCACAATTGTACCCCAAAGAAGGAAGCAAAGAAATCAAAGGAATCGGTTTCCGAAAGAATAGCAACAGCAACACTCAATCGCTGGTTTGTAAAACGCTAGGGCAAAACGTCTGCAGAAGTCTTAAAAGAACAGCAACCGACAATTGAACCCAATTCTCTTGGGTCTAACATACAACAAAGTACAAAAACGAGTACTGCCAACCTCAGGCGACAGATCGGTGAGGCCAGGACGGGAGTAGTCGAAGTCCATGCTACAGAATTGCTGGAGTAGCCAAGGAAAAATCTGACGGTACTTGTTAGGGACCTAGATGAAGTTAGCACTGCGGAACAGATCGAAACTTCTGGCACGTCAAGGATTTGAGCCCGAGAAAATTAAGGTAGAGGACCCCAAAATGTGCGCGAGAGGCATACTGCTGGGGTTCGGCTGCCCCAAGACCTTGCAGTGCATTTTAGCTCAACGCAAAATCAAATGACGGTGACTAAGATGCCGCCTTAATGAATGCGAGCCTCTTCTCTGCCGCTTTAAGTACAAGAGAGTTGAGCACAAGAAGAGGCCGTGCATGGGTCCCGCTGCAGATGACAGAAAATGTTGCAGATGCGGAGCAAAAGGCCACATAGCAAACGGTCCCAAATGCTATGCTTATAGGAGCAATGGCTACATGGGTGATTCAGGTGGATGCCCCGATTAATAGAAAAGCATTTTCGAATGGAGGTAATGAAAATGTATTATCAAGTTGCAGGAGAGCTGGGCATCAGCAGGGTGATGTCTGAGCTAGTGACTCGAATCAGGCGTTAACACCTAACAAAATAGATGGGCAAGGGATAAATATAAAAACGTGACTATATGATGCAACGGTGAAAAGAGGGAAATGTTTCGTATGAGTAAACGTTGATAGGAAGGCGCCATTGCTGTGTAACAGCTACCACTATTAAAACCGTAGACAACTACTCGCCAGCTCACCTTTCCAGATGATTTCAGCGCCATTATTGGCTCCTATAGAAAACGACACAAGGTAGGCGCAACGGTTGATTTAAGTGCGGCAGTCTATGGAAGTAAGGATGCAAAACAACCAGCAAGCGCGGGAAAATGCTTCTCGAATTATTGGCACAGAAAAACCTGCCCGAGGCAAACGCAGGGTCACTATATACATTTTGCAGAACAGACCTGGATTATTTGTTTGGATTATTTGTACCTCACGCTAAATTCTCTTTTTACCAGGTAGCGTATTGAAAACTGGAAGGTCCTGGAAAGTCGAGACGCTTAGCGACCACCGATATGTATGTTTTAGTATTAACAAGGTACGACGCAAATGACCTTGTTGCAGTTCTCGAGATAGCTCGTGAGAAAGTGTTTCGCGCGGTACACTCAAAAAGCTGAGGCCGTCGGCCTAATTACTGGTTGAACTCATGCATTGTTGTCGCACCGAAGGGATATAACTAAGCACGGCGGCTGTGCATAAAACATAGAAAGAAGCTTTACATGCAGGACCGACACAATGAGGCCTACGAAATCTATAGGCCCACCCGCAAAAACCCCAGCTTCCTTATTGGAAAAAGGTAAGAATGCAAATGGAACGAGCCGTGTGAAGAGGTCGAATATAAAGATTAAAATGTGCACAGGCTAAAAGATCGCGACTAAAATGATCAGATTCAGTTGCCGAACGCTCCCTGGTATTCTGGTAGAACAAGTCATTAAGTAGCTTCTCTTAGCAATACCCGACATTGAGCGCAAACTTGGAGCCGGAAGAGATCGCCCTTCGCCACGACAGTAGAAATCGTCGCAGCTGGTCACAGTCTTATGAGCGCTAATGCTCCTGGTGTCGACGGAGTTCCTTCCAAGGCTGCAGAGGCCATTCTTCTAGATATTCTGAAGCGGTCAGGAGGGTCGCTGACAAACCCCTGCTGAAGGCAGGGAGCGACAGACATAGCAGCAATGATCAACTTAACAAAGTTGATACCAAGGACCAGCCGCACCAGATAAAACAGACGTCGGCTGCTGGAAGCGGTAGCCGATTTTATCGTGCCGTACGCTCTGTTCGAACAGAGCCTTTGATGCCCATGAACCAACGAAAAAGAATGCAGTTGTTACGAACCCATAGCCGCGAACAGAAACGAGCGCTACTCGACGCGAGTAAAGAAGGACGCCGGGAGACCAAACACGCTAGAGAAATGGCAATAAGAATAGAAAGAGCCACGGAGCCAGGCCGATGGTGAATATGGCAAGCTGACGGGCCACAAGACTTCTCAATACGAAGAAAAGTCTCTCTTTGTAGAACTGGCAAAGCTTCCGGCCCGAATGCGTTTGTTGTGATAACGCAGAATATGACTGAGGTGAAAAATAGCGCTAGAGTGCATATTTACCTACTATTGCGACCACTTATGTTACATAATAAGGACTCATATAACTCAGCGATTGCATACGTAGGGCGTCCACAGAAGGAAGGATAAGGTTATCCTAGAATACTCAGGCGGCATGATGCAATACATAAATAGTTCCGGACACTGTGAGGGGACACAGGGGGAGACTTAGGTTGTAAAACGAGATGTGTCCCGCACCGTCTATTAGATATGTAGGTGTGCGGAATTGCAGTGCCTTTATTGTTACGTCATCAATATTGCTGTACTTCTGGTACGCATACACGGATTTTTTTTGTATCACATCATCCGCTATTGTGTCGATGTGCACGTTGGACACAAAAAGTGCACCTTTTTGCCGCTTTGTGTCAGTATATTATGTAGCTTAAAGTAACAAACTTCACCTAATTTTTATTTATCCGATTAGTGTTCGCTATAATTCAATATATAGTATAAATATCTTAATGCCTAGTAGATATTAAGTAGATTTTGTTGCAAGGTTTGTGTTCAATTACATATATTACGCACTGTGCAACTGTAGAAACAATAATATTAACGTTTAGGGATCATATATAGCAAGCAACTTATTTTTGAAAAGTAATGTCACGTTTATCGGTTTGGTAATTATTGGCTTGAATATTGTGAGTCCACTCACTACGAACCTTAGTTTTTAAATAATAGGACTCCCCTTTTGTGTTGTAGAACGTCGTACAACCTTCTACAACACAAAAGGGGAGTCCACTCACTACGATCCTTAGCTTTTAAATAATAGGACTTTCCTTTTGTGTTCTAGAAGGTCGTACAAATCATGCGGTTGCCGCAGATCTACTAGAATATTATACGAAAAAAGGTCGATACCCCTTAATCTTGTGTTACCGCTTCCGTGAATAGTATCTTTACTAGATCTAGAAATAGCCCTCTTTGACGACAAATGTACAGATGCGGAGAAGAGGCACGTGACGTTGCAAAACACACTATTATGCAAGTTGTAGTGTAGCCTGAACGGTAGTGCACAATGAGTTATTGGTTTCCTGTTAGGGCATGGGTTGGCTATTTTAGCGTGACCCAAGTTGGAATAGAAATTCGTCAGCATAGACGGGCCTGTATATCCTCCGTCATCTTGATGACTATTTGGTATACTGATGTGGCTTTCCTCACGTTGAACACGTTAAAAATCTACCTGAATGTTTGGTTGCTCTCTGCTGCGTACAGGAAGCAATGTAATTGTTGTATATCATGGGTGTGATAAAACCGATAAAGAGTACCGGATTTAAGTTACGTTGAGGTGACAAAGCCTAATGAAGCAAGCGTAAACGGCTAACTAATGATGATTTTTCGTCGGTGATGATGATGTTGATGATGACGATGATAATAATAATAATGGGTTTATTATGACCAGTTTAAGACAATAATAATGGTTCCTTAAACTTACTTTAGTATTCAATTCGTATCTTATGAGTTTTTACTTCAACATTCATTGTATTAGATATTATATGTAACACTAACAAATCAATACCGAGGTGTACATTTACTTTAGTACTTATTATACATTAAGTCGATTGTGTTGCAACGCCTGTGTTCAGTCTCTAATATCATGATGTGTGTAATTGTAGTACAACATTTTATTCAACTAGAAAACACTCGATGTGTCTCTAGACACGCAACTGTATAAGCACCATCTGTAGCGTGTGACTTATTTTGGCAAAAATAAGGCCAAACTCAGTGATTTGTTAGATATTGATTTGAATTTTGAAGTGAGTCACGTCCAATACGTCCACCGTTGGGTTCGGAATCGTGGGACTGTCCTCTTTTTTTGTACCGTAAAAGGTCGTACAAATATGCCGTTGCTGCTGAGTTTGCGCAAACGTTATAATAATTCGATCTACTAGAATATGACAGGGAAAGGGGAAGTTCGACATCGCCCCTTAATCTCGTATTACTCCCAGTGCTGTGTATAGAAGGAAGAGAGAGAGATGTGTGTGCTAGAGCCGCAAATAGCCACTCAAGTGTACAGACGTGGAGAAGAAGCACGTGACATTACAAAACGCACTCTTATGCAAGTCGTAGTATAAGCCGAACATTGGTGCACAGAATAAAGGGTTTTTAGATTTCACTGCTGCGGTCCCCTGTTAAGGCCTGCGCGGGCCTTCTTTAACGTGACTCGAATTAGAATTCAAAAATTCGTCTGCACAAGCGTCAGCATTATTCCCTCGCTGTATCATTGTGATGATGTAGTGTTATCAGAAAATCAAAGGAAAATCGATGTGTCTGGTTAGACGCGCGCTTCTACCCCTATGGTTGGAGGAACAACATTATATATATATATATATATATATATATATATATATATATATATATATATATATATATATATGCTAAATTACAGCGAGGATGCCGGTTGGTGGTCGTCGGTGTACTCTGTTGCGGCGGGCAGCGCATTTTGAAATTTTAGTTTTCTTATTTTAATGTCTGGGCCATTACGAAGGTGGCCTTGCACATATCGAGAAGATTAAAAGGACAACACTGGCTTGCTTTTTTTTTTAATAATTGGCAATGTTCGGAGACTCCCCGTAGATGCAGCGGTGTTTATTCTCATATCAAAGAGCGTATTTAGAATGTTTTACACTCTGACTTGTGTTTGAAGTCACCTCAATCATCTCAATACCAACCTAGTGGAGATAAACTTGCTCGAGTGATGTTTTATATATATATATATATATATATATATTTGAAGCTGTTACTGCGACTGCCTGTAATGACGAGGAGCCTCTGTTTATGCACTTAATATATATATACATACGAGTATTGTACCGAATAGTGTATATATAGGCAATCGCCTGACCACGGACGAAAATTCCATCATGGCCCTTGAAGTCGAAGAAGAGACGCACTGTAAAGCTTATCCTACACGGCCTCGAGCAGGTCATTTACAAGGGGGAACTGGAGCAAGCCGTCAAAAACCAAGTTCAGGGCGAGGTGAGGTTACAGCAAGTATTCCACGGAACGGGGTAAATAGAGTCTAACCTAAATGTAGGTTAAAATATCGGAAAGGCCCTACTAAAGTCCTGTCTACAAAAAAAGGATGGGCTATCTACGAAGGAAGCTGATAGGTATGCCGCTCCAAAAGGAAGAACAAAAGGATGGTGTCAGCTGTCCGGTAACACAGAAGACTAGAGCAAACTTCAAGCGAACGAAAATGGCTGGTGGAGCGGACATACGACAAATTCTTCCACCTCGCCTATAGGGAGTGGCGGATGCAGCGACGGCGGTAAGAACGGAACAAGGAAACTAGAGTTCGGCAGGTTAATTTCAACAGGTCCTGGCAAAAACAGTGGGCAAAGATGAAAAAACATACACTGCGATTTAGTAGTCAAACCGTAAAAAATACACCGCAATTCGGATTAGGGATCACGGAGAAGGGCAGGCGTCAGCGCTACAACACGGACCATGAGACCCAGATTTTCACGCGGGACTTCAACGTAGCAGCTGTACTTTGGGGAAGTAGACACACAAATTTTAGTGGACAACCTCTGATGGAATGGTTAACCGAACGGAATCTTGTGGTGATGAACAACCCGAAAACGGCAGCGATGTTCGCCCGCAGAGGGGGCCTTTATCGACCTGGCGATTATCGCCGCGAGCACAACCTAAAGAGTAGTCGACTGGAAGGTCCTCAAACACAAGAAATGACCTAGTGACTACAAATGTATTACCTCCACGGTGCCAAACGGAGGAGAACTAAAAATAGCGGTGTTTGCCGCAGTCCAAGATGATTGGCTTGTAGGATGAGCAAGGTGACATTCAAGGAGGAGATAGTTAAGGGCTGTAACGAATTAAGAGACGTATTTAATGAGAAAAGCTTAGACAAGGTCCGTCTAAAATCATGCGAGAAGGCGACGCCAGCTTAAGACCAACGGCGGCGAAAAAACGCTGCGTCAAAGTACTGGTGGTACCTCAAAGAAGCTGCTGCACGGAGAAAAAAAATGCATTAAAGCACGCGAAAAGACCAAAATGGCGAGAACGGATTTGAGCGACGAGGGAAGTCGGGCAAAAAAAGCCGATGATTTCTGGTTCGAATAGAACACAAAGCGCTCGAATCTGAACACCACTATAAGAAAGTGTAAGCTTCGGCACTGGAATCAATATATCGAAGGGATTGAGCAGAACGCTTGGAGGAAGCCTTACAGAATCGTATATAGCAAACTTGGCACAAGACCACCGGCGCTCCCACCAGATATGATAGAGGTCATTGTGGCTCACCTTTTTTCGACGCAGACGTAGAACAACATATACTCAATTGGGGTAAATGGAAAATATATTCTACCTTAAACACTCGAGGAGATCCAGCGAGTGGCTGAAATGATGTCAGTGGGCACAACCCCAGGTCCTGGCGACATATCCTCGAAACCGTCGTACCTTACTAAGCAAAGTGTGCATTACGACAACGTGGAGTTCCCGATGACTGCGGGTGTAAGGTTCCATGCTTGGGTCCGCGCTGTGGAACCGAGCAAACGAGAGCGTGCTAGAGATGAGCAGGCCTCGCGGGATTGAGTTTGTTACGTATGCCGACGACCTGGCAACCTTAGTCACAGCAAGAGACGCGGAGCTATTGGGGATCTCGCAAACGACGCCTTGGGCGGGGGTCAATTGGTAGATGAGGCCTTATCACCTAATGTTAGCACCGGAAAAGACTCACGTATTATTCAGACCTATATGTGAAGATCGGGAATACTGAGATAGATAGAGATATGTATTTTATGCGATGTAGGCAGGACCGACTACCTGGATCACACGCTTTTCGCATGCAGAATGTAGCGTTGCCAGCAGACTGAAGACTGGAACCTAGACGAGCGGCTCTCTACATAGACTGAGGTCACGTAGGTTATGGGCCCACCAGGTTTTTCGTGAGTTTGAGAGAACCTCACTTTTGTTCCTTGCTTCTGTAAAGTGTAAATATATATATATATATATATTGTCTTGGCATGGTCTAGCTCAGGCACGATTAGGAGCAGCGATCATCAACAAGACGTGGCTGTTCCAGCGGACCTCAACAATGCTTCACAGCTTGATTACGAAGACGGTCCCGGCGGCGGTAGCAGCGGCAGCGGCGGCGGCGGCGACGAGACAGCGATCGTGGCGTTGATGGCTACGTCAATCGGGGGGACGTCTTGGACCGGCGAACGCCAGGCAGCAGAGAGGCGTCAGGTGCTGTCGCTTGCTCGTGTACGGTGGTCTGCGGTGGTCCGCACTCGGTCTTGTCGGCCGTGTTGTCTACTGCTGCTACGGTTGATGTTGTTGTTGTTGCTGCTGCTGTTGTAGATTACAGTGATGTTGTTGCTGTGGATGACAGTGTTGTTGCTGTGGATGACAGTGTTGTTGCTGTGGATGACAGTGTTATTGCTGTGGATGACAGTGTTGTTGTTGCTGTTGTTGTAGATGACAGTGATGTTGTTGCTGTTGTTGTAGATGACAGTGATGTTGTTGTTGTTGTTGTTGTGGTCATCGTTGACGCTGTTATGGTTGTTGGCTGGCTGACTGGCTGACTGGCTGATTGCTTGGTTGGTTAGTTGAGTTGGCTGAGTCGCGACGTCGCTTCTGCCGCTTGTCGTGCGATTCTTCCGTGTGTCACGGCTCCACGTTTTTACGACATTTTCTCTTCCTTTTCCTCCTCATTCTCCTTATCCTCCTCCTGCTCCTTGCCCTTGTACACACACACACACAACACTGTGCTGAATGCTGCAAATACAGCAGCTGCGTTATGAATCTTGTCGCTCTCCCGTTATCTCTGTCTCCCTTGGTGTTCGCCAACCCACCGACCGACATATAGATAGACAGACAGAGAGACAGACAGATAGGCAGGTAGACAAAGCAACGAACGGATGATCGGTCGTCACACAAGAGACGAGGTCAGTGGTGGCGAAAGTGCTTCACCTCTTCGTGACACCTCTCCCTGCCTCCCCTCGCCTCCCCTCCGTTCTCTCGGGGCGAGCGTCGGCCCCACGACGGCAACAGTAGATGGCGAAGACAATGACGCTCTTCGTTCCACGCTCAGTCAGTCAGTCAGCCCGTAAGAGCAATGACGCGACAACAGAGACAGGAATAGGGACGTCGACTGATGAACACACCGATCCGATAAAGCGACCCAGCAGCAGCACCACCACCACCATCACAACTACTACCAAGCGTCTTCGATCTGTCTATCAGTCTGTCCACCGTCGCAGTCGCTATCAACATCCACACTAACAACAACGCGAACAACAAAAGCAGCAACAACAGCAACAACAACAATAACAACGACAACAACAACAACAACAACAACAGCAACAACAACAACAACAACAGCAGCAGTAACAACAACAACAACAACAACGATGATATTATTCATCTGCTTCCCATTGTAGTAAGATGCTGCGGTTGCTGCTGTAGCTGCTCTCACACCTGAAGAAAGAGTGGAGGAAAAAAGGAAAAGCGGCGGAGACAGCACTGGCCAAAACAACAACAACAACGACAAATGAAGTAAACGTGGTAAAAGTTATGGTAGTAATAGTAGTAGTAGTAGTAGTAGTAGTAGACTCTAGTGGAGTCACAACACAACAAGACGTCAAGACAAAGGTTGACTTTAGTTGACGCCACTTGTAGTTCACTATTGATTGCGCGTCATGTCGTCACAGCCGCTGCCACCATGATGATGATGATGATGATCATCGTTGTAATTGATGCAGACGTTGTTGTTATTGTCGTTGTTGTTGTTTTTGTTGTTGTGGTTGTTGTTGTTGTTGTACTTTTAGCTGCTGTTGTCGATTGCTTCTGCTGTCGCTTAACTGAGGTTCTTGCGGCTGTTATTGTCGCTACTACTCATGTTGGTACGTCGAGCAGCTTTTTCTGCCGCATCGCGTATTCGCATCTTCGACACTAGTCACTCACTCCCATCATTTCTACGATTATCTTTAACGCTTTCTCGATCTCTCTCTCTTCCTCACACGATTGCTCTGTCTGTACTCCTCTCTCTCTCTCTCTCTCTCTCTCTCTCACGTCATAGATTTTCTCTGTTTCTTCCTTCCTTTCACCGCGCTATTCTACTGCTGGCCTTCCTTTGTTAGCCTTACTTTCTTCATTCTGAGATTGATCTTCATCATGGTCTTCATGTCCATCATCGTTCGTGTCGTTGTTTTCGTCATCATCGTCGTGTCGGCAGTCCGTTCTCGGCTGTCGGGACGAGGTCTTCATCGTCCTCGCCTGCTGTAGGATCACTAGCAGCAGCAACAACAACGACGGATGACAACGATGGTTACGGTTGTTGTTGTTGTTGATGCCGACGTTGTTGTTGTTGATGCCGATGTTGTGGTTGTTAATGCCGACGCTATTGTTGTTGTGGTTTTTGCTGTGGTTGTTGATGCCGAGGCTATTGTTGTTGTGGTTGTTGATGCCGAGGCTATTGTTGTTGTGG
Organism: Dermanyssus gallinae; assembly: GCA_003439945.1. Taxonomy (NCBI): domain Eukaryota; kingdom Metazoa; phylum Arthropoda; class Arachnida; order Mesostigmata; family Dermanyssidae; genus Dermanyssus; species Dermanyssus gallinae. Next base: position 133,541 of record QVRM01004105.1, read on the forward strand.
TTGTTGATGTAGAGGCTGTTGTCGTAGATGCCGAGGTCGTTGTTGCTAACGCCGACGCGGTTGTTGTTGTTAATGCCGACGCTGTTGTTGTTATTGCCGACGCTGTTGTTGTTGTTATTGATGCCGACGCTGGTGTTGTTGTAGATGCCGACGCTGATGTTGTTGTAGATGCCGACGCTGTTGTTGTTGATGCCGACGCTGTTGTTGTTGATGCCGACGCTGTTGTTGTTGTTGTTGTTGTTGATGCCGACGTTCGTTTTTGGATGTCCACGTTGTTGTTGTTAGCGTTGTTGTTTTTGTTATTGGCGTTGTGCGCGTTAGTGGTCTGACCACCTTCCTCAGCCAGCCGGGTAGCCGGCGGTGTCGACGGGGGGAGCGGATATGTTGGCTGCTGTCGGAGGAGGACCAGGCGAGCCAAGTCGAGCTGAGACCCCAAGCTGAGACACACGCAGCAATGGTGTGAGTCATCATTGCGTTTTGATATGCGGAGCCGGACGAAATCGCAACAACAAGACAAGGGCGACTACTACTACTACTACTACCACTACATTTGGCAGCTTTGTCAACCAGTAGACAATAACGATGCGAAGCTTGACTTTAGCGACGACTGACAGTTTCTACCAACAATCAATGTCTACCTACAACGAGGCAGCTCTTCGTCGTGCCAGACCCGCTCGAACGCCTCCCTACGGCCCGTTGCCGGACTCACTGCTGCACAACGACGAAGGAAACGACGGTCGGATGGACGGACGGACAAGCACCCTAACACGTGCGATTAGCTGACGAATTGGCTGAAACCGAGAGGGCCACGCATCGGATGAATGCCCAAAAACCGCAACTCGTACATCTCTCTCTCTCTCTCTCCAGTGCCACGCATGAAGGTGAATGAAATGTGTAGTCGGCTTCTTGGCGACATACCAGCGTATGATTGTCACCATTACCAGCATTGCGGTTGCAGCTATCCATAGCTTTATGTTCACTGTTGTTGCCATTATTTTCGTTACAAATATATATATATATATATATATATATATATATATATATATATACAGGTAGTTCAAGAAGTTTTTAAAATGAAAACCAAGAATTTTCCAAATCTTGTTTTTAATTTGTTCTTATTCGATATATTCCCCGAGAAGCTCAATACACTTTTCCCACCGAGATTTCAGAGAATGTATACCTCTTGAGTAGAATTCCGCGTCTTTAGACTGAAAATAGGCATTGACAGCAGCCTTAACCTCTTCATTGCTGGAAAAACGCTTTCCACCGAGACTATTTTTCAAATGTCCGAAGAAGACATAGTCAGAGGGGACTAGGTCTGGAGAATAGGAAGGTTGTTCAATAAATTCGAACCTCAGTTGGGCCAGTTTTGCCGATGCTTGCCGCGACTTGTGTGCAGGAGCATTGTCCTGGTGAAGCAGGACAACCTTCTTCTGCAAAGGGGGCCGTTTCACGATGAGTTCTTGCTTCAGGCAGTCCAACAGTCTTGCATAATATTCTCCCGTGATCGTTTCACCGCTCTCAAGGTAGTCGAACAGAATTATTCCACGTTGGTCCCAAAAAACCGTAGCCATCATCTTTCCGGCCGATGCCGTTGTCCGCACCCTCTTCGGAGGTCCTTTACCAGGTGCACACCATTGGCGAGATGCTTCTTGGGTCTCAGGAGTGTAGTGATGACGCACTTTTTTCTCATCAGTTGCCGTTTTTGGGCGTCCTGAACGTAGTTCATCCTCGGTGCTTCTGTGACCTCTTTTTAACTCATTAATCCAGTTGGAAACAGTGGCAAAACATGGCGCAGAGTCACCGTACACCTCGTCTAACTCAGTTTTCACTTGGGTCGCATTCCAACCTCTGAAATAAAAATACTTGATAACCACTCGAAACTCTTTTTTCTCCATTTTTCAAAACCACGCCGATACGTTGCACGGGTAAAGCGATCAAACGAAATCGCAACGGCCAATCACCATAATACTTTGACTGCTAGCAGTGGAAAAGTTGCCGTTTCCAATAGCGGTAAAATCGTTTTAAGAACCTGTCGAACTACCTGTATTGAGCTTCTCGGGGAGTATATCGAATAAATAATTAAGTAGTGGCGGTGGCTTAGGCGGCTAAAGCACCGTTTGAAACGGGGCGTTGCCATGGCAACCACGGTTAGCAAACCATCGCTAGTTCGAGCCCTGGCCGTGCTGGTTGAATTTGTTGGACGTGGTTGTCATTGCCTTGCTGCTACATACCTCTGCTGGAGAAAGCCTATATAATTCCAGTACGAGAACGCAATGACGATAGATGCATTTAGACGATATCGTGCCACAAGCAACTTAGCTTATTTACGAGCGTCTAAAATTTCCTAACAATTTATATCTCCGCTTATTAACTCCAACTGCACAATTGCGGCAGTAACAACAAACTAAAACGCTAGTGAGTTCCGGACTATCATTTACATGACATGCTTACATCGTAGATGTTCTATAGCAACATGGTACATAAAAAAAATCTCTTAGAAACTAGAGTGCAGCGAATATGCACCAGCAATCCAATCCGTGGACCTCAGTTAACTAAAGAGCCCATGTGCAGAGCTTGCCAGCGTAAAAAGTTAGTTCAAGCTCACTGAACAAATTGCCTCTGTAAGTAAACCTCTGCAGGCTGTCGAGTATTAGCCGTTACGTTGTATCCTCAGGCGCAGAATATATCATCGAAGATCTTCCGAGTCATTTTCAATTATTATTATTATTATTATTATTATTATTATTATTATTATTATTATTATTATTATTATTATTATTATTATTATTATTATTATTATTATTATTATTATGGCGAATATGCAGATGTGTTTATTGATGTATATAGAATGTTATTGTTGTTAGTTTGTCTATATACAAGAAGTAAGTAAATACAAGATCTTATTATTATTATTATGATTATTATTATTAGTGTTATTATTATTATTATTATTATTATTATTATTATTATTATTATTATTATTATTATTATTATTATTATTATTATTATTATTATTATCATATTCAAGATGAGAGGAAACATTTTTTACGCATACCTACTAAAAAGCGTCTTACCTATAGCTCTCACGACAAAGCGAGGAGCAGGTACCCTTCTGTGATACTACCTCAACTCTTACTTTTTCATTAGGATGAATAAGATCAAAGTTTGGATAACACAATCGATTTGGACAAACAAAGATACACCGTAGGCTCCTTGACAATGAAACAGCGAAAGAACATATTCACACGAATGGATGCTGCTTTCACTAGTCCTTTGATATGTGAAGAAGGTGAGATCCACCGATAGTTAAGACTTCAAGATCGACCGCGTCACGTTGGCCATTGGCAGTGTTGACCCGTTGAGTAAGTAGCTTAGCTCGGAGGAGCTGTATTTGACAACGAGACATTTATGAACAGAGGGCTGCATATCATTATAAACGCACCACCGGCTGACATCGTTTACAGCGGACTGCATGCAGTTCTGTGTGCGGCGAAAAGAAGTCGAGCGCACTATATATTTTTAAATCGTCTGCGTACAAAATATATTTAACAGTCGATGGTATATAGAATTTCATATCTAGGGATACATTTTATATACAAAAGCAAAGAGACGCAGCACCCCTGCGGCACGTCAGACGGTGCGGGGTAGAATATCTGGTCCACAATTGTCTGTTTAGCATTTTCCTTTGCTAACATGGGTTGCTCAGCATTGCTGGACTTGTGTAGAATTGGGGGTACATATTCTGCAATGTTTGCTCACGTATCTAAATGAAGGCGCGAAATGCCACGGTTTCAGCAAGATGGTACATTTACGGAGATCCCCGGTGATGTAGGGTATATTTAGCAGCAATTAAGTCAGCTTGGTTTGCGTTGCTATATGTAGTATTCACTTAGTACTTGCTTCAGGAAGAACGGTTTACTTTGTCAAAAACAGACGTGTCTCGCACACGCAGTTTTCCAGACAATCGAAGTTCCTCATGACATCGTTAGATCTTATGAAAGACAAGCTGACGCCGTTGCCATTAATAATATCTGAAGCTTCTCAATTACTGCTCATATGATTGCTTTTCTAGTTCGTTCTCTCGGTTTTCATCACCCCTTATCTTTATGGAGCATGTCCGCAACAGTTTTAATCTAATAAATTAGGACCGACCTTGCTAGGACCGACAAACGCGCCGAATCACTAATGTCATTTAATTATCAGCTGCAGGTATCGCTAATACAAGTGCTAGATAATATTTTATATATTCTATATATTTGCAAGCCGTGTTGTACTGAACAAACGTATAAAAATATGCTGGATTCGTATTAGACGTTATAATGACGTTTTATCAACATGCTGGTTAATTCAGATAGCATAAAAGAGTTTTTTAGTATAATACTTAGTGATGAAGTCTGAGCACTCGTTTTATAGTGTAGCACTTCATGAAGGCAGGTGACACGCAGAACGTGTGCACGCAGATGCAGCAGATGCAGTTATATATGTACAGGTTGCAGCACTGACCGCATAACCTGCATGTGCACTCCCCAGCGAAGTCTTTGGTCCACTCCAATCGATAGATTTTTCGTAGAAATCGCTTACGGTGAATCTCGTAACTAGACGTTGGTTTTTATAACTAAATTGCTTTTAGAAGCCTGACGTTCTAGCTGGAGTTTCATAAGATAGCTGATTCATATTGGCTTCTTATCACCACAAATTGTTCATCAGGAGCTGTCGCTCTACATATATTAAATCTTTATAAACAATATATATATATACACAGCTCCATTGTTGCTGACCACATTTTTTCACGACTGGAAGCCCATTTCGCAAGCGACCCCACCGGCGCCGTTGTAAGTGTATCAGAAAGCTCAACTGTACCTGGAGTGCTACACGACCAGCGATTGCATGGAGCTTACAAGAACTCTTTTGTCTTACGTAAAAAAAAGTAGATGTATACATGTTTGTATATGTACAATAGAAGAGACAAACTTCTTAAAGTACTTCAAACCCGATATTCTATAGAGAGAACTATGTATAATCTAATACGTGACATGCTGCAAGCGAACTTAATTATTATTAAAAACGGGGCTTATTATGTCAGCAGGCCAGTAGCGCAGAAAACTGGAGTTGCCCAGGGTGACTCCGCAAGCCCATTCCTCTTTATATTGTGTATAGCTGGCTTAGCGGACGCCCTCAGACATGTAAAAGCAATACATGCATTTTATGCTGACGACTTAGTGGTGCTTGCAAAAACACGAAATACCTTGCAGTTTTATCTCCAGGAAGCCTCAGATTGGTGCCAAGAACACCAATTGACAATCAACATAGCCAAAATAAAAATACTACGATTTAGTAAAGGCGGATCGTACGCTGCAGATGACCGGTGCATCAAGATAGGGCGAGTAAATGTTGAACTCGTTAATCACTTTTGTTATCTAGGGATAACAGTGACTTCCCGGCTGTCATTCAGCAGACATATAGAGGAAATGCGTAGCAAGGCAACGGCGGCCATGATTTTAGTGGGAGACGTTACTGACATAGACCTAAAAATTGCGCTAAATTTATTTAGAATAAAAATTTCTATCTATCTATTATGGATGATCTATGAGAACGTAAGCAGGCAAGAATTTTGGTCTGAGAGCGCAGGCAGTTTCGAGAGTTATGTTGTTTGTTATCCAAGCGAAACATCCACTCACAGGTAGGTCATATTGTTTTGTTGGTGAGATATAGGTTCACCTTACTTTCAGACTAGCATTTATTCTGGCCTCTTCAAAACCTTTTGACTGGGGGAATTTTAACTTTTCAAAGACGTCCAAAATAAGATGGGACACTTCCTCGTCGCCAGGCAACAATAACCTTTGCACAAGAGAGATAGAAGAGCAGATTTGATTGATGGCAAGATATTATTGTAAGGGGGAGGGGGGGGCGACTATAGTGATAATGAAATAAACCCGCATGTTCTTGCAAATGCATGTTTTACCTTAGGCAATGTTTTTAGCATTACCCTATTAAATACATACGTGTGGCATTCCATAGGTAGGATAAACATGTAGCAAAATAAAAACTCCAAAAATCGTCCCCTAATGCTTTGCACACGTAATTTAGCCTTGGTTCGATATCTCTTAACTCTTCGAAAAAGTACTACAAATGTTTTAATTAAATAGTCTATATATATGTATGTATGTATATATATATATATATATATATAGATTGGGTCAGTCCAAAAGTTCTGTTCTTCGGATGCTAGATGCAAGCTGTTTACGGTGTTACTCCAATCAATTATACTCTTTTCCATTACATTCATCCAAAGCCCTCTTGACGATAGGAGTCCAACATTTCAGCTTTTGTCGTTAATCGATGCCAAACAGTGATCAAGCTGGCATTTGGTGTCCTCAAAGATGTTGGAGTTTTTTGCTCTTAGAGAATTTTGAGACAAACAGCTCTGCAGAAGCCCATAGTACGCCAGGTCTTTCACCAGACATACAGCATGGTCTTCATAGCATGAGGATTACTTCTTCGGGCCTCTGCGCGAATCCAAGCGTTGTTACCGTTGACGTGCCTACGGCTAGTTAGGTTTGAATGAACTAATCCATATATCCGTATCTACCGTCAATGGCCAACCCCGCTGTGGTTGAGCTGTCACATCAACGTCTCCACTTCGAAAATCTCGATTTATCCAATATAATATGACTATCTTACTTCCTCTAGCCAACGTTAGGTGTTTCGCGGTTGAAGAATTTTCTTAGCAGGCCGGTATGTCTCGCTTTCCCGTCGAGCCAACCAGTTCTCTGGAAATTTATGAAGTGATGTCTGACCAGCCACAGCTTTACAGTAAAACGTAGTTTTTTCATGATCATAGGACATCTTCACGCCTTAGAAAATCTTATTTTGGTGTCGCCTGTACATAATTTCACAGCTACTTTTAAACACGACATGTAACCACATAGCCTTCTTTTGCTATTGCAAATAATGCTTAGTATGACAAGATCTATGACCTCTTTAAATATGGACGCTGCATTTTTTGACATCTTGTATATATATATACATATATGTATATATATATATATATATATATACATACATACATGTATATATATATATATATATATATATATATATATACATACATGTATATCTTTGCATGTACTTGTATATTCATATGAACACCTCATATGCGCTATGCAGCCAAAAGCTACCAATGTCTCAGCAGAGCTACGCTATGCTTTCTAGCATCAGTCGTCGATGGCATCATGCTAGATGCGGTATCATCCTTATGGGAATGCACGACTACCAGCGCTACAACACGCCGCCTCTTTAACAAAACACAAAGACCTATGGCGCTCAGCATCGCACGGCAAAATCGCACGGCCTCCACGTTCCTAGGTTCTTGCTAGACAAACTATTTGGTACATAAGAGTTATAAAGCTTGCTTTGAGATGCCCCTCTATCAAAGCCCGGGGGAAGGAAAGACTGCTAGTCAGCAAAACAGATGGCACCGGCAATGGAAAGAAATACAGCCGGGCTACCTGGATACTGCACGAAACCTGCCCACGTGCACAACTTTTAACGGGCCACGGTGGCTGCTTTAAACAATGGAAAAATACGCTGCATGAACAAAGCTTATCCCCCTCCGTATGCCGTACGTTCAACTCTGGGGAGGTTGATGACGTAAGGTACTGTTACAGGCGCTGTGCTTCTTTGAGCAAGAGCAACTCCTTCGGAATTCAAGACTTGGAAATAACCTAGCATTTGGAAGCCCTTGTAGGCGACTCCTCAAGGACCATGAGTCCAAATCGATCGTAAGAAGATAGGCACTAAGTATGTCTAAAAACGACTTCGGCTACATAGTCAACACAGACACACTGGAGGATGTCCGGGTTACAGTCGACCTTAAATTCGGCGTTCATAGTATTCATGCTGCCAAAAAATGTCCTTAGTTTTTGTAAACGCACATTTTAGGCTAGCTATAAACGGTCCACACGAATATAGCGCATCGCATTGCTTAGCGGCGTCCTGACATTCGACTGGCGTTTTGCACGTGAACCCCCGCAGCACTCTTCTGGCTTCGTTGTCCCAGATCCTCTGTCTCGGTGTGGATGTCTCTGCAACGCAAGTGATCACTTGCGTTCAATTCGTAGACGTAGATGAGTAGATGGGTATTCTGACATTGCCCTGCTCAACCCGCCGGTACCAAGTGCCATTCGAAGCCTTGGCCGGCCGATGGGCACCCGAGCGTTAATCAACGAATTAGATCCGAGGCTCTGCCGTCGGGGTGACGAAAACAGTGTCGTATGGATCGGCTTCATAGATGCTGGTGGTTAGCTAACCCGGCAGGGTGTTTTTTTTTCTTTGAGTAGTATTAGCTAGCCGAGCTATGCGACGTCGAGCCTCTGTTAGGAGCTCCTTTGCAATTGAACACGACAGCAATGACGCATACACAGCCATTCGCTGCTCGTCCGTTACTTAGCTTATCTGCGCAATCAGTGCAGTACTGTTCAAATTGCAGAGCGTAAACTGAAGGCGTGTGAGGCTACATGACGCGTTCTGCACGATTTCCCTCCACGCTTCCAAGTTTTCACTGGTTCGAAGTTACTGGCTGAAGTGTTATTGTTGTTCGGGCCGCCCTTCTAGGAGATCGTCTTTCAACATGCTCGCCTTGCTTCACTTCTTCTTCTTCTTCAGTGCCATCGCCAAAGCCCAATTGGCCCTAGCTGCTACAGACTTTTAGCTGCACGCACCGAGCGTAAGCGGCTCTCAAAGTAGAAACGCGGCCGCTTGACCGTCATTATCGAACTTGCCTATCAAAGACGGACGGACAGCCAACTCGCCTACTTGACAGAGAGATTTCCGTCAATGTAGTTACAACAATATGTCGGAGTTCGAGCAGCGACTCGAAAGTTGGGGAGAGCGAAACGAGCGCAGAGAAAGAAAGGGGCCGGGTAGAAGAGCAGCTTCTTCCAAAGTAGGGTGTAGTGTACGAAGTGCCATGAAGGGCAGACAAGAACATATGATGAGTGATTATGTGTGTGTGTGTGCGTGCGTGTGGTATACAGAGGTATAAAGAGGGCGAGTAGAAAAGAAGACGAGTATATGGCATACAGGGCAAGCAAACGAGAGAATGAGAGATAAGGAGATGGGCGAGAGAAGGAGCACAAGGCGAACTTGGCCATAAATACAGGCTATTTGCCCAATTGATGATAGGGGACGAACTTTCTTTTCGTATCTTGAACGGGTATAGCTTTCCTAGAAAGTGGCACTCATTGTGTCGAGCTTGGCCTCACTTCGGGCCTCAACTTCTAAGGCCAACGCAGGAACTGACCGTAGAGTGCGCTAGCGCGTAAAATGAACGGCCCGATAACCAATATATATATATATATATATTGCGCCCTGACAACCACCATTTTCGGCAAACGTAATAGGCGTAAGATGCCTGTGGCGCGATAGCTCTAAATGCAACAATCGTTATTGCGTTCTCGTTACTGAAATCGGCTTTGTCTCAAAGACAGCAGCAGCACAATGTATAACCAGCTCGAACAAAAACAACCAGCTCTGCAGGCGCTCGAACTCAGAATGGTCGCTTTGCTGTTGATGGCTGCCATAGCAAAGCCCCCTTTCGCACGATGTGTTAAGTCGCCGCTGTATGTACTATATACATATATATTCATACATTTAGAGTAGTTAGGGAAAACGCATAACACGTTTTCCGTACGTTATATATATATATATATATATATTTATAGACACATGTACGTGACAGTATATATATATATATATATATATATATTTATAGACACATGTACGGTTTTTTCTCCGCCCAAGTAGGATCTGAGAAGCTAGAATAAATAATAATCTAAGGATTCAAGATCTCGAAGCTTGGGAAAATATCAGCCCAGGTCATTTATTTTTGAAGTGATCAAGACGACTGACGTGAGGTTGGACCCTGTTCTGGTGAAAAGAAAAGTATTCTTTCTGCTAATGAGTTTCAGATACGTTTGGGTTGAGTTATCTTTCTAAACTTTTGAGCTATTGCTAACTACCTACTAACGATTATCACTTTTTCGCCCGGTGGGATAGTCGCTGAAGTGTTCAAATTGTATATAATGAATGAATTGTATTGTAGTTATGTACTATCTTGAAATGCAATGTTATTGCGAAATAAACAATATGTATGTAATAAACTGTTATCGTGATCGTCTGATTAGTTCCTAGAAGTTTAGAGTTAGCGGTTCCTATCACGTTTATCCATCCTCCAAGTTATTTTCTATTACGGAATCCCTTGAACCACCGAATGCAGTATGTTAAGTCACTTTACTTTGATCTGTCTGTGCAGACCTGACGCCGTTTCGAGACCTTTAGAAAAAGTATTTTCAGTTAGCCCTTTTTATTTGGCGAGGTTTGCTCTATCAATAAACCATCTCCTCTTCTTTATGACTTTCCTCAACCTGGTTCTTCGCTTTTCGCTACGCAAGCTAGTGACGTATCTTCCGTTGTGCAGAATTTTCTTCTGAGCACGCTGGTATAATCGGTTCCTTCATGCGTTGACTGGTTCTCCCGCAAACGCAGATTTCGCACAATTATATAGCGGAACAAATGCAGAATAACTACTTTTATAATTTTAACTCTCTCTCCTAAACAAATCGTTTCCGCGTCCTCCTTCCATTGGGAAAAATTATTTTCTTGCCGAGTTCTACCAAACCTCGGAATAAGTACATAACGGTATGAATGTACCTATATATATATATATATATATATATATATATATGTATATAAATGCAGCCCCCTAAACCAACATTTCGAGAACTATTTCCGCCTTCTATTTTTTTTCCATATGCACCAGCTCCTACCAGCCGACAGGAACGTTCCCTAATTACCTAGTATGGCGCATGTTGTCTTGCGAATAAAGGGCTCAAGTAAGTTTTAATTTACGGGTTCATTGATAGCGGTACGTATCGCAGCACCACGAGTTCGCAACGCAGAAAATTTTTCGTGTCAATTCAGAGTGCAAGGAATAAACGTGTGCCTAACGTCGCGAACAGTTTGATATATTAGGGCTACAAAAAAGTCTTTTCGGTTTTGGCGCTATAAAGAAAACACATATATAGGAGACACGGGAGGTCTTATTTATTGATTTATATATTCTCCGCCGGAAGATACAACCTCTGCCCAACGATTTACAAGGTTTTCGATTCCTAAATAATCTTCAAAATTTCCAAAAAAAAAAACAAAATATTCTTCCAGTCCAGAACGCACGTGTTCGATAAAAGAGATCTTTTACCACTTAAAAATGTTTGCATCGATCTGAATAGGTAATCAGATGGTGCTAAGTTGGGGGAATATGGTGGATGTTCCAAAAGTTCCCATTTTAGCTAGGAAATTTTCGAAAGGGTCTCCCTACTCACGTTTGGCCTTGCGTTGTCCTGGTGGAACAGGACACCCTTCCTTGAAATTAGTGCAGGGTACGACTGCTTTAATTTTTCGTGAACCTTTTCAAGTTGTTGACAGAACATGGCCGTATTTATTGTCTGGTTATGTGGTAAAAGTTCATAGTGCATTATTCCGCCCACATTCCACCAAATACACAATAAAACCTTGTTTTTTTTCCCTTTCGGAACTTCTTAAACCACTGTTGGCACATTATGTCTGTACAACAGGCATCTCCAAACGATTTTAACAACTTTTTGTAAGCCTGCGTTGCACTTAGTCCAGTTTTAAACTCATGGAATAAAATCGCCCGAATTTGGTATTTTTCTACCTCCATTTTGCAGCACTTTTACGAACAAACGGCTAAACAGATTTCAAAATGGTTGAGACCACAGATTCCCCGCTCTTTTTCACATGAAAACAACAAAGAGTGAGCCAATTATCTATGCCTAGGCGCCGGGGCGGGCGCTGTGAAAGCCGCGCAAGCGCCAATCCGAAAAGACTTTTTTGTAGACTCTATATATACATTGCTATGAAAAACGGGGTGGTGCACACGATTCGTACGTAACAAAACGGTTCCACCGCTCTATCTGGATGACGTACCTGTCGACTCTGAAAGTGTTTAGTCTCCTTTAGAGTCTTCAAGTCAGAGTCGAAGCAGCCAGCAAAATCACAATAGCAAATATTTCGAGAATATACCCCTAGAAGCTAGCGTACGTTTCTCTGCAGTGCAATGTCATCCTCATCAGAACCGGACGCTATAGACTGGCATTATAGGAGTCATCATTTCAACCCCGCTGACTTTCTCGCTCTTTTGCTCCCGTTTCTTGTTATCGAAATGTCTTATCGATGCAATTGCTATACGGATATTTGAAATTTGTTCGAGCGGGATTATAGCATTTGTTCAGCATTGTTTATGCCAAACAAGGGCTGTTTTGAGAAAGAGAGAGAGAGAGAGAGAACGGACATTATATAGAGAGAAATCGAACGAGATAGATAGATAGAGAGAGAGAGAGAGGACGGAGGAAAATATTTCAGCATTCGACGCCATGTCGATCAGCGTGGTGCACGTGACTCTGTGTTGTGGTGCCCTTGGTGGCCTGTCCGGCCCTACACAACAGCCCCACGCAATCCGTCCTGCCTTTTCATTGCCCACTACGACGACCACTACGACTATTACTACTACTACTACTACTACTACTACTACTACTGCGACTGCAATTACCACTACGACTACTTGTCCACGGTGTTGCTAATCCGGTGTCAGTACGGATGGATCTGTGACGGCGCCGCCTGTCCATCACAACGGCTGTGATGGTGTCTCGCCCCTGGGGGTCCGCCAATCGTCGGTTGGTCGCGTCTGTGGGTCGGTAGTCGCTCACTTGGTCAGCCGTTTAGATCTTTGTGCACCACGTTTGAAGGCTTAGTAGGTGCCAACCACACCGACCGACCGACTTGGGGTGGGCAACAAGCGACGATGCCAGCGACGGCCACGCTCGCCACAATTGTCTTCTGCTCGCTTCTGCTGATCACTTCGTTGAAGTAGGCGAGGTACATAGCGGCGGCGGCGGCGGCGGCACAGCACCAGTGGCAGAGGCATCCCATCGCGATAGTTAATTTGTATTATGTACAATCATCGCCTGAGCGATCGCTGACTCCATCGTCGTCGTCGTCGTCGTCGTCGTCGTCGTCGTTGTTGTTGTTGTTGTTGTTGTTGTTGTTGTTGTTGTTGTTGTTGTTGTTGTTGTTGTTGTTGTTGTTGTTGTTGTTGTTGCTGTTTCTTTGTTGTTGTTGCTGTGGTCGTCGTCGTCGCTGCTGCCGCCGCCATCATATCACCTCCGTCAGAATCTTATAGCCTCGACGTTGACGCTGTTCTTCTCCCCTTCTTCGTCCACTGTCGTGGTGACAAAGCGCCACCCGTCGTCACCCCTCTCATCTGCTCAATTAAAGAGGCGCTTTCTAAAAGAAAAGAAGAAAACAAAAACAAGAAACTGAAGATGATGACGACGCCGACGAAGCAGCAGCAGCAGCAGAAGAAGAAAAAGAAGGAGAAAAACCCAAAGAAGAAAAGAGGGTCGATGGCAAAGAAGGAAGAGAAGAAATAATAGCGTGGGTCCATCGTGGGCTAGAGCAGGTTCGCGCATACCCCGTCCATTAATTCGCCATGCGCTATAGAGTGAACCATTTTTCAAAGCGGACTAAAATTTGGCCTACTTACAGCAGGGCAGCCTCTCTCTCCGTCTCATTATTATACGCGCGCTCTCTCTCTCTCTCGTCTTGGTATTTCTTTCTTCCTCTCTCTCTCTCTCTCTCGTTGTCGGGGTTGGCTATCGTCTGCGCGACGTCGGCACTCACCCCCGGCCGAGAGAAGGTTCTTCGTTCGTAAGAGCAAGACGGCCTTCATAAGACGACCTATTTTGCCATGCACCGCAAATCCTCGAGCTCAGGTCTACTATCCTCGTCGGCGGAGTTCTGGTCGCCATTTTAACGGCGGCGGAAGAAGGGTTGCGTAAGACGAGCCCCTGCCCTTCTTACGCAGCGCCGGGCGACGATGAAGCTGATGGCAAGCAAGTGCAGCAACAGCGGGGTGGCCCCAGTCAATACAGCCGACTGACGCACAGCGCAGGGCGACCGGTCGCCAATGTCGCTGTGATGTGTGCATAATAGAGTCAGGCTGTCATCAGGTTCGCGAACATCGATATACATCGCATCGTCCGAGAAGCGACTTATATGACCCAGCCAGTAGTATATTGTACAGCGGCAAAATTAAGTAAAAACGAAACATTCTCGTAAACATATATATGTATATATATTTTTTTTATATACATATATATATATATATATATATATATATATATATATTTATATATATATATATATATATATATATATATTTATATATATATATATATATATTTATGTATGCCAGATTTGTTCATGCTTGTTCCATTTGCAACAAGCATATTGTCATTTACACCGTTCATTAAAAGCAACAAGAGAAATATTCACCCTAAGTTTTAGACGATGAGAGCAATAACGGCATTCGTGTAGGAACGTGTCAGTTTGTCTTAATATATACATTAATTGGTAATAATGTCGTAATATAAGATACGCCATATATATATATACATATATATATATACGTATAAATCATTTTATGAATTCACAGCCATTCAGGCACGTAGCGTACTTGCTTTTTCCTCATGCAAGTGTGTATTGCGCGTACACTGATTTTTACGCGCGCGTACACCGACATTCTGTTTAATTTCAACCGCCGTGTCATGACCTTCACCACACGCGTCGTCGTCATCATCAACATCGTCGTCATCGTCGATGTCAGGCCGGAGTGTAACGGCCGCACGTGGCCGGCGTTTCGTGAGCAGGTCACAACCTACCTCATCTCGTTATCTACGTATGTATCTATTTGGCTAACGATTTGTCCATGTATGCATGTATCCTCTGTTTATTTCTGTGCCCGCCTATCTATCTCCATGTATGTTTGTGCCTACCAACACCGCAGCGTGGACGCGTACCGTTTGCATGTATGTACGAGTCGAAATATAGGATGCATGTGAAGGGTGTATGTATGTAGCCCGAGACTACAGTCGGTTGCCGTTCTCGAAGCCTGTGACTCCGTTTCGTATTCGTGCTGCTTGCTACCATACCACGCACAAAACAATCACGATTATCGCATCAGTCTTAGCTCAAAAGTGCTGCTGCTGCTGTTGCTCGGACGGCTGCTAACTAAGTGTTAGCTCAGAGCCATTCTGACACTACATTGCAAACAAGTGACATCTCTTTGGCGATCACCAGCCAACTTGGTTTACGCAGAGAGTTCACATAAGCGTCAGCCCATATATATATATATATATATATATATATATATATATATATATATATATATATATATATATATATATATATAGCGAAACAGAGAGATATAGAAAGAAAGAAACTATAGCTTGGGTAGACTCTCTGCGTTGACCAAGTTCGCTGACTGGTTGGTTGACTGGTGATCGCCAAACAGATACTCGTTTGCAATGTGGTGGCTCAAACGAATGAGCAATCTAATAACAACAGCAACATCAATAGCAACGACAGCAACCACAACAACAACATCAATAGCAACGATGGCAACCACAACAACAACGACAGCAGCAGCAGCAACAACAACAACAACAACAACAGCGACGACGACGACGACGATGACGATATGGCAGAAAAGGCCGGTCATCTCAGCCTGATACGTATAAGAAAGGCCACGACATTCGGCCAAAAGAAGCTGGACTGTCGAGGAGGGGAAATACTCTATAGAGGGACAGAGGCAGCAAAATAGGCGATAACACAAAAAGGGAGAGAAAAAAGAGGAAAAATAGCGTCAGGCACAAAAGAGAGAGCGAAAGCGAGAGAAAAGCCGCAGGCCGCCAGACAAAGACGTGGTCAATCGCAAAAGTTCTCTGTGCAGTTCTCCCGTCCGTCCGGACGGTCGGTCGGTGGACCGGTCCCCGGCCGAGTTTCTTTTATAGGCGGCTGTCATCCGTCAGCGAGAGACTTTCTTTCCTTCGTCTTCTTTTCCTTGGCGTCTCTCCGCACTTTTGTCACGCATAGATTGACAGGTGAGGAGACCGTCGCTATCGGGCTCACAAAGGTAGCGGCTAACAATGCGGCTGACTACCAAAACTATATAATGTATATATATGTATATGTATATACATATGTGTATATATATAGATATATACATATATATATACACATATGTATACATATATATATATATATATACAGTCCATGAAAAAAAAATAGGGCTACTCATTTTGGCACATTTGACGCATTTATTATAACCAATCTTGTAAAGATCACAGTGATACATGTTCACAGAGTAACAGCGGAGACATCCATAGACATTTGGGGTCTCGGATTACTTTAAACCACGAGATTTCCACATTTGGCACAGCTTCACCGCGAAAAAATGACAATGCCACTAGCAATATACATGTCTTAACGAGTAAATTAAGCGGATTAACAGCGTTTGGGCTCATTTCACGGCTCGGCAGAAACAAAGGCGACCTCCTACCAGACGTTTTTCTTTGTTGAAACGATGGGCTTAGGCTGGCGCCTCATGAGTGACGAAAAGGTCCATATCAAGGCTTATAAGAACATCGGCCTCTCTTATCGCCAAATTTCCCGTCGATTGGGGCGTTTTCTCCAAGTAGTGAATAACTTTGTTAATTTAGATAAAAATTACGCCGTAAAAAGGAGTTCCGGGCGTCCAAATGCCATTTCGGAGCGAAGTAAGCTGCAATTCTGAAAAAAGCGTCGAACTCTGCGCCCTCGGCGAAGGCAATTGCGGCGGCGGCCAACGTGCAAACGAACGTGCGAAATGTGCAAAACTTCCTCAGGAAGACACATTGGCTCACGAGAAAAAAGCACAAGAAAAACAACGATTGACCGCTGATCGATGAAAGCTCGCCTTGACTTCGCCCACGATACGATATCATGGATCACTGAGTGACACAGAGTGCTCTTTTTGGATCAATAAAGTTTTAGCTTGATGAACCGGATCGATTTAACTATTATTTGCACGATGTCCGCAAGAAAGAACAAAGTTTGTCAAAGCGTCACTCAGGTGGCGGTTCAGTAGTGATCTGAGCCGCTGTCGGGTATCATACAAAGTCGTCGATTATGTTTTTAGACGGTCGTGCTTATTCAACGCGCTATATGGATTTACTAAAAAAGCAATCGACGCATTTTGAGCTGATGGGAGGGCCAGGCATCGTTTTTCAACACGATAACGTCCTGACTCACACCGCCAGGCTAATTGGTAGCTGGTTCGACCAACGTCACATTGAGGTCCTACGCTGGTCTGCAGTCTTACCTGAAGTTAATATCATTCAGAATAGAAAATGGAGCTGGCTCGCACGATAAGTTTACACCAACGAAAAACAATTTTCGGGGCTTAGGACGAGCTCTTGCAGGACGTCATTCAAAATTAGTTCAACAGTATACCAAACCGCATTTTTGAGGTTATCCGACTTAACCGGACGTTCACTGAGTATTAAGTATAGTTGCTGGGTGTCGAGAAATGAGCCCAAACGCCGTTAATCTGCTTAGTTCACTCGCTAAGACATATCTTGCTAGTGGCATTATAATTTTTTCGCGGTGTAGCTGTGTCAAATGTAGAAATCCCGTGATTTAAAGTAATCCCAGGCCCCAAGTGTCGATGGAAGTCTTCGCTGTTACTCTGTGAGCAATTATCACTGTAATCTTTATGCGATTGGTTATAATAAATGCGTAAAATGTGGTATATATATATATATATATATATATATATATATATATATATATATATATATATATATGTGTGTTTTATAATTGTCTATATTTTATACATTTCCAACTAATTATGTTTAAGCAAAATAATTTGTTGGAATTGCTAAACTTTAGAAGCAGTCATAAAAATGAAAGAGTTAGCCGATTTTATGTTCGTGTGTTTTTACTCCCTCTGGTAAAGTAAATTTTTTTTCCTGTAAATCGTTTTGCAGACATCTGAGTAGGTGGTAACCGACGGCGCGATGTCCGGCAAGTACAGCGGATGCGGCAAAAATTTTCAATCGAAGCTTTCTATTTTGCGGATGCTGGATAAACAGGGTTGACGCAAACGAAGAAGAGAACGAGACGAATTTCGCTCGATTTTGGTTCAACATTGATACGAAGTTATGGGTGCGAAAGCGACGATGGTTGTTTGACACACCGAAAACCATCACTAATATACGCGTAGGCACTCGAGGATTCTGTTCCACAGTCTTGCGCAAGCGGCCTTCTTCGAGCGCAATAGACCTTCTACGGAGTTCATCCAGAAGTTGTCCAGAAGTTCCAGGTTCATTCAGAAGTTGCCAGAACGAAACTGCCGGTAAACCATGTTTTTGCAGCGGCGATGGCTTAGGCGGCCTCGGCCTTGCCGTTCGTTCTTCTTGAACGTTGTTGTCATTGCCCTGGTGCTGCACACCTCTAGTAGAGACAGCCTATAATAATCTAGTAGCAGGAACGCGGTGACGATCTTCAGGAACGCAGGCATCTTAGCCCATTAGAATCATCTAAAATGTGGTTGTCAGAGGTCGTTAAAGATATGTCGCACCAATAGACCACCAAAATTTTGAAACGCAGTCCTCGCCCAATAATAGAGCTATAGAGCTCAGGGTTGTCTGCAGCCAGTGTTTCGCAGAGATTCTCCATGCGAAAATCACTCGAATCGAAGTTGAATAGTCTAGCTAACGGTGGACGAGATTCGTATCTAGCAATTTTCCGACGTAGTTAAGTTTTGCCATAGCACCACTTGTGCGTTCTTTGAATAGCAAGGTTACCGGCGCAGTCTGCTGCCAAAAACGTAACATCGTTTGTATATCCGCAATGTTGGATGTCGTTCACAGCATGGGTGATTGCGCAAATGTCAATTGTTGATAATCCTTGGTGCCCTATCAAGACATGTTGTGTTGAGCCTATAATCATCCACATACCACACTTGGAAGGAATATTCAGTAATATCTGCGTTCTTCGTGCACTAAGTTTGTCGAGACGACAGTTTACGTCGCCTGCCAAAAGCGTGTTCAAATGTAAATAAATAAAAACTATGTATTAAAATTTATTGCAGATAGACAACACACCAATCAATAATCAACAATCCTGTATATTTTTCATGTAGGCTAAAGTACTTGGAGACTCGCTGATCCTGTCGGCCTCGATAACCATACAGTAGTCTTCACTAAATTTAGTCAAAACGGCTTTTAAATGTTGATTATAACCGGCCGATACTCCGTCACTGGGCCGGCCCTCACCGTGAAGTTAAAGAGCTAGGCTCTTAGCTGCGTGCATCCTGCAAGGCCAACCTTAACATGCTATGTCTCTGTGAGAAAGGTAATATCAAACGTATTTATTCATCCGATGACACGAAACGGTAAACCATTACCAATGCCCTCTATGTCCCACTGGAGAATCTTGAGTTGAGTCTTTTTGCAGGAGCCGACTTTAGCTTACGATCAGAGCGATCAATTCGCTGTTGGTTACTCTAAAAGGGTACCAACAGTATGTTCAGGTACAATGACGACATCTAATAAATGTTCCAGATTCCATAGACATCTGAGCAGCATTGGGTGCATGAACTGTCCAGCTAGCATTTGGGGATCTGTTACATAGTACATGACCTTTATTGTGGCCAGAATCTTAGCGACTGTTTCTCAAATGACGTATTAAATTTTAGCAGTCACTTTGCTGCTATAATGGTCGAATTTGCTTAAAACAGAATTTGTTTGTACGTTAGTCGCGTCCATAAATTTGATGCATCTCGACTGGTTCGAGACGCTAAGGGCAATGTCCTACATTTCGTCGAATGGTTGAAATTAATACTACGGCCATGCTGAAGCTTGTTGATTTAGACACTAACTTTAACGATTGCCTCGATAGCCTCAGGACACTCGCAGCACGGCCAACCTTCTGTTAAAAAATCCTTGGCTTCTTAAGGAACTACGCGTTTAAGGAAACGTAATTGTAAATTAGTGGCGATGACTACTTTTGTACAAAGTAGTGAGCACCACCACTACTGATATTCAGACACGGGCGATATCCTTTACTACAAAAGGATGGCCTTAATTGTTAAAATGGTTGGATTCTTTTTAATTGCAAAAGCTTGAAGTTCAGTAATGAATGATGACTTTAAATACATTTGCCGTCAGGAGAAGGTGGTTCCATAAAATGTTTCAGGGAGGAATTTTTGGCATAACGCTATTTTTATTAATCTAACAACAAATCTTACTATTTAATTATTTTTTGTTAACGGCGGTGACTTAGGCGAAACGGGGCGTTGCCATGGCAACCACGGTCAGCAAAACAATCGCAAGTTCGAGCCCCGGTCTTGCTGGTTCTGTTGGACGTGGTTGTCATTGCCCTGCTGCTGCTACATACCTCTGCGTGAGAAAGCCTACATAAATCCAGTAACAAGAACGCGATGACGATAGATGCATTTAGGCGACATGGGGCAACAGGCAGTCTAGCACACGAGCGTCTAAAATGTGGTTGTCAGAGCATTAAAAAATACTGAGCTATTTCATACAAATGGCCCTACCTACATATACGAAAAATATCAAACTATTGTAGAATCGTAGAGGTTAAGGGTGAAGGTTTGTCTTAATTACTCTGACAGAAGTGCGGTAGATTTAGATCGCGTTGCCAAACTAGGCACATTCGCCCCACTGTCGTGCATATACATGACCTGCATACTTGAGCAGGAATAGGGCAATCCAGTATGTTTTTAAATATTTATTTATTAGATGTTGAACCAAATATCAGAATACAGACACGACCACGTAACAGGGTCATCTTTGCTTTTATATTGTGTTGTGCATACAACACAATATAAAAGCAATATATTATTTTTGCTGTGCTCGTCATTAAGATAATACTAATCGTTATTCGGTTACAAATTTTGCTGTTACAGTAATATCGCTGTTCGAATATTGTTGTTGTTGTTGTTGCTGATGTCACTTCCCGTCATTGCGCGCCTCTATTATTGTTGTGTCTATCTGGTTCTGCCCTTTATCATTGTCGTCATCATCGTCATCATCGTTGTATTCGCCGTAATTGCTGCTGCTGCTGCTGTCGTTGTTGTTGTTGTTGCTGTTGCTGCTGTTGTTGCTGTTGGTGTTGTTGTTGATGGTGGTGGTGGTGGTGGTGGTGTTGTTGTTCGTCTTATTGTTTTTAATAATTAAGCTTTTGGTGTAACGTTTCAGAGCGTCATGGTGTGTGTATGTGTGTGTGTGTGTGCAGCCTCTGTTCTTGTTTATATATGGCGCGGTCACCACTCAACGGCGTCCGCAACGAACGTCGCCGACTTTCCTCCCAATGGCCTGCCTCCCTAGCCTGCCGCACTGCTCTGTTCTCAACACAGTAGCGCCGACGGCTGCTGCTGCTGCCGTTCAGCGGCCAGAGCCAGTTTGGTGCCGGTCGCTGAGTCGAGTGTGCTGTGCCGTGCCGAACAGTCGCCGGTGAGCCGACGAACAACTTGGGAGCGGTGGGAGCTGGATCTGGGGGGAGCCAGGGAGGGAGCAGAAGCGCGAGGGTTTGGTGGGAAGGCGTTGCGGGGGTAGAGGCTAGGCTGCTGGTCCGTTCTTATCATCATCGTTGTCGTTGTTGTCGTCGTCGTCGTCGTCATCATCACCACCACCATCATCAGCGGCAGCAGCAGCAGCTCACTGTCCCTACGGACTCATTATTATGCGCTCAGAGTGGCGCAAGCCGGCCAGCCGGCCGCTGCAAAGCAGGCCGGGAGAGAAAAACTAGCCTGTCGTTACATAAACACTCACTCTGTCACAAAGACATTTTGACGCTATCCTCATTGTCATCTTTGGCGTTGACGTTGCTGCTGCTGGTGCCGCCGTCGTCGTCGCAGTTGTCTCGTCCGGTGTATGCTTAGTATGCAAATGAGGTGCACCTAGAAAGAGGCGAAGAAAAAAAACGTTAGAAGCCAGAAGAAAAACGAAACGAAAGTAAACACAAGGAAAAAGAATGAAAGGGAACAAGCGAGCGAAACAACAACCACGGCTATGCGTTCGTTCAAGTACGCGGTAGATTACTGGCTTACCTTCGTTGGGTTGCCTGTGCGTTGCGCGGCAGGTAGCCACGACGACGCATATCCGGATATCTCAACATACTGCTTATGCTGCTGCGCTAAGCGCCTTTGATATAAAACGGTAACATGTGTTATAAGGTATGAGCATAAAATCAAGAGCTGGCTGGCTAAGGGTGCCCAAAGCTCGGCAACTATCAAAGTAATACAGTGCGCCCCCAGAAGCGCAGTTCTCGGTTTGACATGCAGTTCTCCTCCGACGTATGAAAATTCGGTTTTTGTCGCATATCTTGGAGAAGCGCGTGCTGAACTCCTCGAAGTGCGGCGGTAAAGGACGGTCGAAATTTGATCGACCGAATCGAAGAGACGGCACCAAATCAAACCAGGAATAACGGGTGGTAACAGGGTGCGCGAGAGTTCGCGGGCCAGACGGTTGCGCACGTTGCGAGGTATTATAAGAACCCTCTTGAGGAAGGTTGCTTTTATCTTTCTCGTACTCTGTCAGCTCTCCAGTTGCCAAATAGTTCTGCTCGGAACTTGATTGCTTTCGCCCTAACGACGTTAGTGCTTAGCTATTCGTTGAAGTAGAGTCGCCGCAAGGTATTTGCAACGCTATCCGTATTGTACTGAATAGGACGATGCCGTCCGCATACAGCCATACACCGGCGGAGCCATGCAGATACTTATTCTGCTCTCGAAGATCACTTAAGGAAAAGAAGAAACCTGAGTGGCGAAGTGGCCTAGGAGACAAGTGCACTAGTGGTAGCTGTCATTACCGTGGTGTCGCCGGTTCATCCCTGATCTGGGTTGAATTAAGTCATGCCCATTGAACAAAAAAATCACTATACCACTGGAAAAACCTTAGATATCTAAATCTTAACCGTAACGCTTACGCTGCCGGCTTTATAAGGGTGACTTGTGTATTTATGCATACAATCAACCGAATATTTCATCCATCCAATCGGATCTTACGTTGTTGTCTTCCGTAGGGTACTCGGTGATCTGTTCAAAGTGGTCACGCTTGAACACCCCGTCGTGTGATCGCGCAAGAGTAATCTAATCATGTTACCTAGAGCACTGCTGCCAGGAGGCCCAGTATTAGTTACCCTACACCACAATGACCATGCTTCTCCAACACAATGTTTCTCGGCGCAACAACAGAGGCAGGCTTGCAGTCTACAAATACTGCGCGCAGGGGGCTTTTGCCTGAGACAGCGATATAACTTTAATCGTTTTAAGAGCTATCTAGAGGCTGTCAGCGTCAACTTTACCTGTCAAAACCAGTGTCGTTCTGGGGAAATCACGCCCTTGACTGGTAGGTAAAAGAAAAGCCTGTGTGTGCACACGCTATACAACAATTTGTACGCGCAGCAGCTCTTCTTCGCAAGTTCTCTATAGGACAACGGACTCAGAGGATCGCCTTTCCCTTTTAGGGTCACCTTGAGAATTTACTCGGTTTAGACGGGCGAAATAGCGCCCTTTGCGAGATATTTTTAAGATTCGTTGAGAAAGGTGGTCTACAGTAGCGTAGGAAGAAGACAAATTCTGAAATTTTGGCTCCCGATGAAGTCTGGATTTTTGTTATTCCTAAACCGGGCAATTGCGAGATGGACCGCCTCGTATAATGTAATAGAGCAATTTTAAGCATAAAGCAGGTTCTTGCTTTCAGCTATTAGAAGTTGAAGTATTGGGGATGGTGTGAGGGTTATGCGTCTCCTCCGGTCGCGAGGCGCCCGCGCACCCAGCGACGCCGTGCTTTGAGCACTAGCGCCTGTTCTGTTTTTTCCAGAGAAGCAAACTTTCTGACACGTAGGAGGACACTGCTTCTTGTCTTTGTGCAGGCTGCAGTATGTTCTCCATGTGACTCAATTCTTGCGTGACGTAATGAGAAACTGGAAGACCATACGGCGCACCATAAAGCACTCAGGGTCGAGCCACGCTGCCAGCCACGTGTTGACTTTCGTATCGTAATAGCAAGAGAAGTGAGTGCGTCGGACAGGCCGTAGATTTGTCGAAAGTCAAGTCGACGAAGTCTGGCAGAAATTCTTGCTTATTGAGTTGCAGACAGCCGCCCGGGCCGAGATGAACGCACAGCGCGCATGGGACCTCGCAGTTTCTTGACAGGCGTGTCACCAGACAAAAGCATGCGTTTTTGTTTTGCTTTTTAGCCGGCAGGTATGCTTGGGGCGGTTTGTGTCGCCTCGTGTGACTCTGCTGACTGACCGTGCAGTGAGTGTTTCAGAGAGAGGGTGTTTCCAGCGTCGTTTAGATCGAAATGGAGCAGCTTTCTTTAGTGGGTGAGAGGCCCGGCAAAGCCTGCAACGGTATTGCGAGTAATACTTACAGTGCATGCGTTATACGCGTGATTTGGCGTGCATCTTATGCAGTTTGCGATTTGCAATGACTGGGCTGTGCCTGTTCTCTATAGTGCTGCGACATGGAGGCAATTGCGCCGTAAAGTCCATTGCAGCTACTCTGTTGGTTTCCGGCGACGGTTCGTCACCTCTGCGGCTTACGTTTCGACAAACTCGAGTGCGCGAACAGACCCGTTTGATTCGACTATTTCCGCTTTGTCACGAATGTCCAATATATATATATATATATATATATATATATATATATATATATATATATATATATATATATATATATATATAAATATATATACATATATATATATATATATATATATATATATTCAAATGCGAGTGGCAATTCGAACATCGCCTCGTGCTGTCCGCCGAATTCGAATGCCGTCACGTGAAATAATTCGAAACAGCGCCACGTGCGATAAGTTGGACGTCGTCACGTGCAAGATCGCGGACACGCGCAAAAATGCAAACAATGGAAGCGACAGAATAGCGAGTGCGTGTAACGCTCACAGTAGCTATTCTGTTGCTTGGAGAAGGCGAAAAATAGAGAGAATTGAGAGTTTCGCAAGACGAACACATTTACGTAAGCAATCTCTTCTATGGCTTCCGCCACCTTACATTGCCATTCCTGCAACATTTGCTGAAAAGGCTTACTGTGCAGGACGCTGAGAAGTATCTCCACATCAGTCCGAGGCTCTAAGAAATACTGGTGCAATTTAAAGTTCAAAAAGTAGACCTGCAACACCCAGGGCAGCATTTAAACATCGTTTTGTTCGGAGACCCAGTTATGGAAAAGAGCACTTCTGCGGCTAGCCACTACAGCCAAAGCTTATAATGACTTCAATCGCGCGGCTGTGTTGAGAGGATGCTCCTGCAAACTAGTGAATTCACCGCGGTTGGAGTGAGACTTTCTCGGAGACTGTTACATCAGTGAGAGCGTGCGTGGTTAGGTGCCGGTTGGTGCACGATAAATGCTCTGAAGTGCTTCAGGTAGGTCTCCGAGCAATCAGGCTCTGATTGATCTCTTCGGAGAGCCAGTTGTTAATATAAATACCTTCCAGTTAACAAGAGATCGTACTTAAGTGCTAAGGTGCCATCAGTCTAGATGGCATCGCCGCTAACTACGCACTTGGCGGAACGGGTTCAAAGCCCATGCATTGTTCTTTTTTTGAAGACGATTTCAAAATGCCGGTGAAACGCACTCCACCGCGTAAGCTCTATGAAGCTCTAGCAGATCGTCGGACAAATGAGCGCATCGTTAGAATCATGGAGAAAGATGGTCGCGCAACCCACGTTGTTGGAGGACGAGAGAAGCGCGCGGCATCGAATCCCGTCGAAGACGTGCGAGTAAAAGATTGCCGTGTATCCCATGAGACCTCCCCCCCCCCCGCATTACGCAAAGAACGAAGCAAAACAAAAAGTATAGGGTGATGAGGAGAATGGGCCTGACAATGCAGGGTTAACTACAGTGCGCCGCCAAAGGAGATCGCAGGCACCAAAGGTGGTTGCAACCAGGCTGTGAGAGGCCCAAGACCAGGCCACAAGAGGCTGTGGAAGATTTTTCTGCCAGCATTGAAGAGCTACAGAATAATTTCAAAAATGTCTATGACTATATTGTGGACCGTGTAAAGGGAGAAATTAAAAAGCCCGCTTTACAAAAACTGAAGAGCTCGTCCTTGTTGTTGGTGCCGAAGAGGATAGGGGCACCTTGTGTTCACGGCAAGAGTTAGCGGGTGTTAAAATATCTGTCAGAATAAGTGGAGCGCGCTTTTCTGTGAAAGGCAAGATATCCGGAGTGCACCCGTCGATCTCAAAAGTTACCATCCTAGCTGCACTTAAATCATCAGGAGTAACTGAGGTGGCTCGAGTTAAAATAGAAAATCCGACGAACAACGTTGAGCTAGCAACTGAACACATAATCTTAGCATTCACAGGCACTCGCGTCCCATCGGAGATTCGCTTGGGTCTTAAGCAGCATGGGGTTGTGTTATACTGCGATTCAATGCAGTGGTTTGGATGCTACAGCATGGACCACTTTGCCGCAAACTGTAAGATCCCGAAACCAAAATGTAGAAGATATGGCTTGCTGAAACGTCTTAGGAAAGATTGCAAGGCTCAGGCCAAATGTTGCCCATGCAACGGCGAGCATGAGGCCACGTGGGGTTCATACCCGTTCGATTGAGCTGTATATACATGGTAAAGCGGGGCTCTCGAGATGTTATTATGAGGCAGTCTGATGCCTCAATTTTACCACTTTGCGCCCACGTAGAACACGTTCAACCACCTGATAACTTCTCGAAGCGTCAGTGGTGAAAAACGATATTAATGTGAATAACAACGCACTGAACACTTAACAAACTGGCCCAGGGACAAAGCCTGCGGAAAAAAGGAGAAAAAGTGGTGCTTTCAGCGGACATCGCCGCAGATATTGTACACGGTTTGCTCACAAACTCGCTTGTTACAGACAATATCGTTCATTGTATCATCAAAACAATTGAAACAGCGGTAACCGCTGTTCCGTGTACCGGCCCGTGTACCTGTGTACCGGCATACTGTACTGTGTTCGGCCAAAGCAAGCAAACAGAAAATACGCACCATGGTACAATCAGGAGTGTGCTTCTTGTAAACATTAGATAATTGAAGCATCAATTCTAGCAAAAATTCGCCCGAAGATGATGCTCTTTATAATAGATTAAATCGTGACTATAAAAGAGTTGTAAAAAACGTCAGAAAATTACTTGAACAACAAAAAGAATGCAACTTGCTCCTTGAAGCGCAACAACAACCTCATACGTGGCTGCATACAAATAGGCGCGTTACTGCGTGTCCTATTCCGCATGATGTATTAGATGTTCATTTTCATTAAATGTTCTTGAGTGCCATAACCGCTTCGAGCTGTGCTCTGCCTGTGGTAATGTCAATGCGAGGCGAGCGCGTCACTGTAGCCCGTCAAGCCCTCTCACGGTCTTTAGGGCGAATTCAAAGAAATCGCCTCAATAATAGAATCACCGTCCGGGAATGCCCCGGGGCCCGATTTGGTCACAAACGAGTATCTCAGACAAGCGATTTACCTTACGCTCGGTTTCACTACACTTTTAAACGATGTGATGAAAACATCTCAACTGCCCGCGGAATGGAAGACCAGTCTACTTAGCATTATCCCTAATGCAAAAAGAGACCCGGCAGGTTGAAGAGGCCAGATGAAATAATCTCAATAAAAAACACTGTGCCCCCCCTTTCTATATATATTATTTATATGGGACCGTCTTCCAAAGACGGCAAATTTATTTGAGTTCAATAATTCTCCATTAAGCTTGAAATTTCCATAATTACACAAATTTAAATAATTGTAACTATTCAGGGCATTTGCAGAAAAGCTATCGCCCGTGTCTGCTCTACATGAATGCGTAAATACATCTATATAAAGGCATGTAATGGTTTGTCATTCGTCTTAGCTTTCCCAAAGCTGGAAGTTAGGCTTGGATGACAGAGCAGTGCGGATAGCCTGCGTGAGCAGGAATATTTGTTAAGATATAGTGTCGCGACTTGGTTGAAGGGGACAAATCTATTTAAATAGAATTTTCTCCATTTAGGCTCTGCCAGGGGCTACGAGAAGCATATTTTGATAACGTACAAACTCGTTATAAATCAATTTCATATGTACTTGCTGCATATACTCGCACATTAGATAACCATATGCTGAGATAATAATTCAATCTGTGGCAAGATGTTATCGTATAGAAGGTCACCGTTAGAAGCTGTAAGTTTTAATAAAATACATTTTTTTAAATGAAAAAAATTCTGCACACTCTGCAACACATTATTTACCTTTTTTCCTTGTACATAGTGCACCGAGAGGTCACTGAATCATAGCAAAACTAGCCAGTTAGAATGCAAAGGTTTTTCAACAACGAAACGGCTCAGATCGTGGAACGTGCATATTCACATTCTGGTGCTAGACCATGTGCAAATGATGCTGCTAGTCTGAAGCACTCTCTCTGCCACCGAAAGATCATTACAGGTTGTAAGCAACAGTACAGTTTAGTCTCTGGAACTCGCCCTAAAAGAATTATTTCCCAAAAAGACCGTGGTGGTCCTTTACGTTCAAGTATGCTTTTATCCAACCCCTAGCGTCCGTCCGAGCGCAGAGACTCCAATGCTTAGCGCGTCCGAACCGCACTAGAGTCGCAGTCGTTTCCGGTGTAGAAAGTAAAATCGCAGGCGCTTAGGGGGCTAAGAATCGTTGGATGGAACTACGAGAGCGTCACAACGCTGCTGATGCTCGGAAGGCACCGATATCCTAATGACAACCGAACTGTTAGGCTTCTGCTTGCCCCAAAAACGAACAGAAGATTGCCCTAGCGGGGGAGTATCGATCATTTTCAACACCGCGTAGGTAGATCTGGCGGAAAAGAACGTCACCATGCAAAATAGGCTCATTCTAAGCATCGCAAGCCATCTGCCTGGCAAAATGTATGTATTGGGTCTACAAAAACGTTTTTGTTTTCGGTTTTTTTATGATTCTCTACGAACAAAACCGAAAAAACTTTTTTGTGGCCCTATAGAATTCTGCCAGCAACAAATTTACTTCTCAAGAAAGACGCTGTCTGGAAGCCGATTTCTCAGAGTAGGAGGCTTTTCTCTTTCTGAAAGAACCACATTCCAATGAGGCAGCTGGACCGTGCTTGATCCTAAACGAGCTAAACTATGTGAAAGACGCTGTTCGGCAAGTGTCTCTACGCCGATTCCCTTGACTCTCAGTGGCGGAAGACAATCTTCTTATAATTCCCAAGGGTAAAGGCGCTTCGGGTCAATGGCGTGGTTTTGCCAAGAAGCACGTCCGTTACAAGAGTTATACCAAGTTAATAGCCAAGTTTCTAGACTGCCATCCCACGAGAACAGCATGCTCACGTTGCTAAAAGATGCTATAGATTTTTTTAGAACCGCCAAAATCTGTGTACGCTATATTCATGAAATTTAAAGCAGCCTTCGATTTGGCAACCATGGGCACTCACTGTCTTATAGTTCCTAGCTGAAGTAAGAGTGCTTTCAAATATTTCTTATTATTACATTCTGTTTACTACCAGCGTAAAGAGAGTAGTACTAAAAAATATAATACGGATCATTGGCGATGTAACGGAGCTTACTCCCTTCAGGCCACCGGACTGGATCAGATTGCTCATTACTGTCCTCTATCTTGTTGAGTGACCTTCTAATGAGAATCCGTAGATAGAAGAACTTAGTAAAAAATATTTTATATGTCGGTGATCTAGTTGTTGACGGTAACAACGGTTTCCAGGTCTGGCAGATACTTGCTAGAGTACACATCAGCCCTAATTGTTTACGCAGGTAGGTCCCGATGGCCCGGCCTGAAAGACGCAAGCCTCAATAGCGACGTCAATAATTGCAATGCCTTAACTTCATCCCGTTTACGCAGCACTCTGGTCGTCTTGATTTGAACGCCCCCTGATTGCTAGCTATGGAATTAAAATAATCCTGGTCGATTTAGATTGGAAAAAAACGCACGGCACGCGACAGAATAAAAAGAACATATTATAGCTGCACAAACTGCTCCGTAGTAACGGAACTTTTTGTGAAAGGGTCTCATCACGAACAATTTATTACGCGCGATTTCCACGAGACCATACAATATTGTATGTGCTTTTGAGGTAGGGAACCATGCAGCTCCGTTTCAGTATGTAGTACTGGTGTGCGTATCGTGTTATAATTGCTATATTCATATTTCACACGCCCTAGCGGAACGACTATCACCTACTAGAGTTTTCTTAGTTTAGGCGGGGTTAAACATCTTATAACACATTTGAAACTAGACATGGCGCCAGAAGTTTTCCAGCGCAAATCTTAGTGCGCGATTGCATTAAAAACGATAGCGCAGAAGATCACCGATGAAACTCCGATAAAGTTGTAATATTTCAATTTGATGCAAAGCCTTCGTAGACTGCGGGGCCGGGCCGCATACAAGGCTAGGTGATTAGTTACAAATCATATTAAATATTGGGTTTACGATCGTATAGTTACTGCGGACGCGTACTGGCGAAACGTTAACAACACCAAATAAAATCACCTTTATCATTACATAGAAGGGGTGTGTGCTATAATGTATCATGGTCAAATACGTGAGCCTAGCCTTTCTCTCTTTCTTTCTATTGTGTTCAGTATACGTAGTGCTAAAAGGAGAACGCCAAATAGGCGAATGCTATTTGAATTTGCTTGCGCGCATTTAGTCATCCATCGAGAGCAAACAACCCGTCTATAAACTCAAACATGGATCGCTGGCTCCTTGGATAAATTGAGCGTACATCAGAAAAACAAGTTCTAGCAATTCACGTGTTGTTAGCTGACCAGTAGAACAGATGTGTTGTGCCTTGCTCAAAAAGTAAGTCTCTACTAGAAACAATATTATCGAAACGGAGCTCGGACGACGCTCCGCTGACGGCAACTGAACTGCAGGCGCCTCAGAAGCGCGTCTTGTACGCCTGCCACTAACTTTCTATATTTAGTCGGATGAGGCTGCCAGACAGAAAAGCAATATGTAAGTTTGGTGAAAACGAGACAACAACAACAACAACAACAACAACAACAACAACAACAACAACAACAACAACAACAACAACAACAACAACAACAACAACAACAACAACAACAACAACAACAACAACAACAACAACAACAACAACAACAACAACAACAACAACAACAACAACAACAACAACAACAACAACAACAACAACAACAACAACAACAACAACAACAACAACAACAACAGCAACAACGAACGTACATATGAGGGGTCGTGAGTAAGAAGAGGTAGAAGGTGGTATCTATGAGACGCAATGATATCTCCACAACCTTCGTATCGTGGAGGCAAATGTATATGCCGCGATAATGGTCACGTGTATAAAAAAGAGTCGGTAAAACGCAATCATTACTTTCGTAGTCAGAGTCACGCACTCCAGGTAGAACTACGCAATTGGAGGGTGAAATAATTACACTTATTTTATTGACACCGGGCTGGATAAACGTGTTTATGCTACACCAACGTGTTTCGAGCCAACCATTAATATAGCGTTTAACTAGTTCTGGTACGGAACGAACCGCCGGACATGCCGCGGCGTCGTATCTATCACATTTGCTCAAGCATTGTCACTTTCGAACACTTCTTGTGAACAGTAAGGTCGGCGATAAGACCGAGCTTAAATAGGTTGGGCATAGCCCGGTAATTGTAAGGCTACTTCTAAACATGAGTCTCAGTGTATCGGCTATTTATAACGCAAAATATTTCTTTCGGTTTTTTCTTCTTGTTCTTTTTAAAAGAAATATTTTGTATTGTATTGTTTATTAACCAATATTCGGGTTATGCATATATGTGCTACAGCTCTTCTAAGTTACTTAGGAAAGCTGTAGCACATATGTGCATAAACCTAATATTGGTTAATAAGCAATACAATACAAAATAATTCTTTAAAAAAGTAACGTTTTTAGGTGGGAGGCTAGTATTTTAATTCGGTAATAGTTGAATATATTGAATACTCAGCGAAGACAACCATCTTAACGAACTTAATAGTCACATGGGTTATTTTCTAGATATCCGTACCGGTCGTTCAGAACAGCGTAGAAAAATATTTCACACGACGCCCAGCTTTTTGTGGGTCAGTAGCAGTCATTGTAGGACCTAGCATAATGGAAAGACGAGATTCAGTATCCTTAAGTCGATTACTGGCGTAGCGCAAAAGCGAGCGCCAGACCCTAATATTCCCATTAAATACGAAGCTTTTTTAGTCACTTTTTAGCTTATTTTCAAGAAACAGAGCTATTAGATCAGTGTGATGTGGTATTTAATTCACGTAGTGTAAATAATACGGTATGTTTTGTGTGTATTTTTAGTTATATATATTTTTAGTGTATTAGTTAGAAATATACACCTTAGTTTGTGATAATAACTATCCTGTTTGGGCCAATGAATAACGCGGGTAAAAGTAGTAGAGTAGAAAGACAATGAAATTATTTATTTTTATTCCTTAACGTAGTCTTTTTGGAGACTAAATCTAGCAGCGTTTATTTCTTATCGTTTAAAAAAAGTCAAGAACAATTTGTATAAGATTACTTTTGCCGAATGACCCACGATTATACGCTCCCTTATATATGCACATGCCCGTAGAGTTGCATTAGACGAAATAAAGGTTTAGAAAAATAGCACCGTTATTATTTGCTTCGCCAGCTAAAGTCACCACTATATCATACTCCCAATAGGACGGCAGGCACATTTTCAAGCGGCAATGAATTTGTCCATTCGATGAGACACCTGCAAGTTAGACTAGTGGCACAGTCATCGCATTGCGTTCAGGAGGCCACGGGTTCAAATACTGCTAATCAAAATCGGTCACTCTGAAAAAGGCGTTTATGGTTTTCAGTTTAGACAAGATGATCGGTGAGAGGACAGTAATCGGTCATGGCCGTAAAAAAGAAGACAAATTAAGGGAAACATACATGTCTTAGAAAAGGAGAGACAGCGCATTACCACTTGCCATCACAGAAAACAAATGTATCCGCCCAGATATAGGTTGAGCGGAGTAGCCAATGGATTAGACGCGGTGGGCGGCGCCAATTTGTGGTCGATTTGCAGATGACACCGTGAGGACCTACCGCGATTAGGCCCTTCCTGCCTTGCCTTTATTGTACGCAGCACTATGGTGGCACGCCAGTCAATCAGGAACGCTTTTGCACTCAACCTCAACGACAACTGCCCGAAAGGCGATATCAATTAGTAAAGGAAGCCTAGGTAATTGCTGAGTGATGGACACCACCGGAGACTATTGCCGGCGGCCAAGGTGGGTGGACAGCTGCAGGTTTTAGTGCAGAACGCTGGCATGCGGCTTGTAGTTGCGCTTAGCGCACACATAGGTGTTCCCTGCAGGCAGACCTATCCCCACTGCACGACGTAGGGGAGCTGTCGGAGAGTCGGCGTACACAAACCTTCGGGCCAATTTTCTGCCACACGAACTCCCAGACAGACCTAACTCAGTCTCTAATCTGTCTCTACTGGAGACTGAGCACAAAACAAAACTAGCTCTCAACCAGAGCTAGCTCGCCAACCAAATATGGACAGCGGCGAATGGCATTCCCTGGAGGTATTTCGTTTTTGTAAGAAAAATGAAGTCTGGCCCCCTAAATAAATGAATGTGCAGAGGAGATTTGCCGGACGTCCCGGTCAGTACGATAAACGGAAAGCAAGGTAAGACAGAAGCAAATGGTAGCGGTGTGCCTAAGCAAAAAAATTATCGAAAGGAACCGAGAATGCCAAGGTCCGCATCAGAAGAATCCTAATTATGATATCTGATTATGATGATACGTGACATCAACTTTATGACCACAGCGGACGTCTGGTCCCTTCGAACACGGTAAAGGCAGTTTGCCTAGTTACATATGTATATATGTATATGACCCAGAACATCGAATATTGCACAACACTTATCGTTGGCTACTTTGATCTTCGCTGTTGAAGCTCTGTATGTGCCCTGTGATGCAATAATGTGTTCTTTGTTTATTCGAATCAAACGACCTTGCCTAGTATCGGGTCGAACGTGCATCTCTATTATGTGTTTGCAGTAGTATAATATTTCACAGAAATTTGCATTCGATCATCAAAGTAGGCTTATACATGTGCAGGTATACGTAACAGCGCACCAATTAATTCCGTAGTCCTTCTTCCTTCGTTCATCTTTCATTTAATTAAAGGCGTGTCGCCTAATATGAGCAAAAAAAGTCGCCGGCCCCGACCATGCATGTACTTATATATACACGGTGTTTCTGGAATATTTTTAAAGCGATACATGAATTGTAGAGCTCGTTAAAGCAAATGTTTTTTTCAATGGAACATGCTTTCTAAGAAGTCTTGTTTTTACAATTAATGTATCGCTTTAAAAATATTCCAGAAGCACCCTGTATATATATATATATATATATATATATATATATATATATATATATATATATATATATATATATATATATATATATATATATATATATATATATATATATATATATATATATATATAATTCTACCCGATAGTGCTGTGGTGCGCGTACGTGACGAGAGCACTTTGCACTGACCGTGCTCTATGAGGCGTCGTCGTGTGACTTGTGTGTCAAATTGCGCTTGGCGTTCGAAAGCCGAAGCGAAACGCGAAATAGTGACGAATGAATAAAGTCGGAACTATGGCGTAAGCTTTCATCTGAAAGATTGAAGCCATTATAGCGGAATGCACTGCACTTTTAGGACCGTAAATCTATGTGGGTGTATGGGTGCGGCTGTGATCCTGTGAGCCCTCTTGCCGGACTCTCCTCAGCTGCGAAAAAAGATGACGATGATGATGATTGCGACGATTTGCTTTCGCTAGATGGTCCTCGAGCGGCGTCCCAGCTTGGCTCGGGGCAGCGCAGCATTGGCAGCGGCAAGTCGAGATTGGAAGCGAGCCGACGGACAATCCGTCGGGCTAAGAGACGAGCCAGCGTTCGCTGGACGTGCTCATTAAAACTTTGCTGATATCTTCCCTATATGGCGACCGACCCCCCCGGGGGTTGAGTTGTCGTCGTCGTCGTCGTCATCGCTATCGCTGTCTTTGTCGGCGTTTCGTTTCGCCCGTTACGACTCGACCAGACGAAGAACAGTGCATCGGACCGTTCCAAACGGAATGGACCGTTCGGGTGCTGGATCCTGTATGACTTGGTCGGGTTTCGGTTTTTGGCCTGTTCCTCGACCCCTCCCGCCTGCCTGCCTGCCTGCCATTCAGCGCTGCGACACTAAACTGCGACGGTCCTCTTCGGCGCGCCCTTAGGCTTTGCGTTTCGCTAAGGCCATTCAGGCCAGCCAGCACGGCTGTGTCGTGCCACATAGTGCGGCCTATGTTGTTGTTGTTGCTGCTTATGCTGCTGCTGCTGCTGCGGCTCGTTACAGAAGAAGTCAGTGCCTGTGAAACTCTGTGAACAATCAAGCGGATCGGTAAAAATACGTGCGCATAGTGGTAGGAAGGAGAGTTGCAGAATGTGGCGATAAACACGAAAACGGAGAGCGGTAAGCCTGTGGTGTCTGGGTGAGCAGGCTTGCAAATGAGCGCAGAGAGGTTACGTAGTAAGAGATCTTTAGCTGACGGGTGACAGGGACCAATAGATCATAGACTGTTGAGTCGCCCTTTCTACTATAGACATTGCAGCAGCCCTGAGAGCAGACGACGCATGTCAGCGATCTTTACATTGAGTTGATCGCTAGTCTGTTTGGCCTGTAGCGTTATTCAATCCAATTCAAACATTTATTTACCTTTGCCTATAGCGTTATGCGTCCTACAATTGGCTTTTCAGTTCACTGAGGGTCACAGCGTCCGATTACCCTTTGCCTGTAAAACCCACCGACCAGCCATACCGCCCCAAAAATGGTCTCACTCAGGCTGGCCGATGCCCTGTGCGAGACAAATGCAAAACTTTGACGGAGTTAGAAGGTATAGCTCTGCAACGGTGCTGTGCCCGAGCTTGCGAAGGGCGGTGGGAAATGCACTCAAACCGACACTACTTTGACCATTAACTGGTGAACTATCTGGTGTAGCTCCTTCATCGGGGGCGGACCCCCGGGAGATACTGCCACATTTTCACACAGACGCAGACAGAGATATCAATACGCTCCATCATACGCTTAATCGTGTTGAAGTTAACGCCTTTTTTGAAGGAGTTTGTTGAATCGTCACGGTGTGCAGCAGTAGCAGCAGCAGATGAGAGGACCGCTTAGTGTCTCGATATGCCCATCAGAAGAAATACCCCCTCTCAACTCCCACCCCCCAACCCCGAGAGGGAAAGAACTGCGAAATCTGACTCTTGACCCAGCGTGTGTCCTGGCCCGACACTCCTCTGGCAAAATTATTTCCGTGGTAATGAGTGGTCATTATCGAAATTTTCGCGTTTTTCTCACCATTGACGGAGTTTCACTCTCTAACCTTACACAGGAGGGTGTCCTGCCCGCATGCGGCCATATTTGATGGTGATTTTTGGTCGTTCTCTTTGCGTGCCTGAAGGGCGCAATCTGAGCCATTACGCAAGAATAAGCGTGCAATTTCAAACGTCAGATTGTTACCGGTTAAGACATTTGAAAAAGGCATACTCAGCCCGCATGCAGTTGAATATTACTCACAAGAGTTGAGACATGCGTTTGCTAAAAAGAACCTCACATTTCTTATTAGCTTATTCTGCTTTTAGTGTAGAAAAAGGCACGGAACGCAGTTCAGGCATATATCTTTCTGTTAAGCGCTTTAGAAACAATACAAGCCCAAACACATTATGCACTATTAATGTCGTTAGTCTCAATAATGTCTAATATGCCCGTATTCTTTAGTTTTCCATTAACACGTGTTTTTTCCGACCATAATTCAGCAGAGACAACACCGACGGGTTTCTTTATTGTCTTTGACGACGAGACCAAACTCGATTGCTGCGAGTCACTACATGAAGTTTGATGAAGACAACCAGCGAAGGTTTCTAAATGGTTCAATAGACAGTCGGCGCACTGAGTGAATTATTCTAATATATTAGTGTTGAAGCGGCATCCATGTCTCCCCTTCAAAAGCTGATGACTTCAATCCTATGCATCTAAAGGTGTTCTAAGGTCTGAGGTGTGCGCAAGAAGTAGCAATTTGGTTTGCTCCGTATCTTAGGGGACAGAGTGGCTGTAAGACCTTTAAAGTCTACGACGGGAATTGTATCTACTGGGACGCCTGAGGAGTTTGAGCATGGACATGTAATTTTCTACAAGCATATCATTCTGCGAGTATCGAGAGACACGTAGACTGCCGCCTAATCGTCCATATAGACGACACCACTCGTTTGTTTCTTGCATTAGGACAAGTGTAACATCGTGGTGCACTAGCCTCGAGATTCTCAAACCTGATTGGCTAACACGTCTAAAGTTAGCGGTGCTAACCTATGTGCTGCAAAAGCGATACATAAATTGTAGAGCTCGTGAAAGCAAATGTTGTTTTTTTTTCAATGGAACATGGTTTCTAAGACCGTGTTCTTACTTGCTCGAAGCCTGATGCACTGGTGTCTCACCGCTTTGAGAGTCAACTCAGAATACCCTGGTTCATATTCATTGTTCTTCGGCACTCTCCCGTCTACATGCTCCCCGGCCTTTCTAACAATGTTGAGGTACTCTAGGCACAAGTAAATCACAGTGAAATCTGATTTATATGTTTACCGGTGTAATTACTTAGTTGTTTCTTTGCTCAGTTCTTATCATCGAGTTCATTAAACTGGGCATACAAAGGCGGAAGTTCCCACCCGCTGCAATAACTTGTGCCACCTTCTTTCCCTAGTCTTCGAAACCCTGTAAATATCTATTTATATCTCCTATAGTCACAAACCTTTGTCCTTTTAAATTTTCATTCATAGGAACAGAAAAAGTTGAACGGGTCAGATACGGCGAATAGGGAGGTTGCGGAAATATAGAAATCAATTTTTCATCAAATAATAAAAAAAGCATTAACGATGTGTACGCCAGTGCTTTGCCGTGATGGAGAATCCAAATTTTGTTTGCCCAGAGATCAGGCTTCTTGCGTCAGACGTTCTCGCGCAATCTTCTGGAAATTTCCAAAGTACTAAAATGTTTCAATCCGCCCTCGTATATTATAACTATCTTTCTCCTTTGTAGGCATACAGCTGTTTTCATTACTAGTATGTGCTTGCATACATGTTGATAAATGTCGTTTCGATTTTCTGGTATTCGCACTAGCTGTATATATCGCGGGGTGCGCTCATTGTTTCGATGTCTTTTACATATGTATATTTAAGTGGAGGATAACAATTTGCCAATTTATTGGGCACGCCAATAAAGCCTGATTAATTGAGTGATTGAAAGTTTTGTACGGGATGTGCGGTAATCCATTTCCGCCCTTTTTCCTTCTGTTCCTCATAGAAGAAGCAGCATATCGTAGCCTCTGAGAACCGTGGCTCAATCTGTTTTCTATTTTTTTTGGATCTCAACGTGATAAATCAATCAATCATATTTATTTCACTCAAATAGAGTATGTCCAAAATAGTTCATGCTATTATTAAACATAAATACTTGTTGTTTTGCCGTTCCACCGAGAGAAGAAGTGTAAGGATCTTCGTTGCAGTGCCGGACAATCAACCGCGTGGTACTTAGCGCATTGCTGCGAGCAGAACCGACAAATACACTGAGTAGTATAGTCTTTATGAAACTCCCTACAGGAGCATACGAGGTGATGGAACCCGCGTACGATATACCTGGTATATACATGCCTGTCATCGCAGGCCACCCCGGCCCACAACCAAGGAGACTTAAAGACGTCGAGCGTTCTTACCTCCGTCGCTGCTTCCGTGAATTTGCGTCGCCACTCTTCCAAGAAGTGGTTAAGTGGCTCCGTCAATGGCATACGCAGCCTAAGCCGAAGCATCTCCACCATCGGCGCACAGTCCGACAATACATAGACGAAGCGGCTTCTCGCCTTGATTGAAAGGCAGAGTACTCGCTTCATGTATAGTGTGAAGCACTTTTCAAGCAAATTAAAATTAGCTTGAGATAGGTGTTGCCACACTCTGTCTAAGCTATACGCCAACTTTGGCAGAGTTTTTAACATAAACAAGCGCACTGCCGTACCGACGGACAGTCGCCGTACATCTCCGACCCCTCCGTAGAGAGCTGCCAGTGCCGAGGTAACACTGTTTTCGATGTGTGTAGTAAACGATGTTCCCCTGTAGTGAATCCGGAGACCCAAGTATGGGAAAGAGTTTACAAACTCCAATGGCTTCCCGCAGCAACGAATAACGTCGTTTTCACCTAAACGCCCGCCGCGACGAAACTTAATCGCCTTGGTTTTGCGTGAGTTTATTTCTAGCCCTTTTTTCATGAGATACGCCTCTACCATGGCGGTAATGCGCGAGATGGCACCAATGTTACGATGAGCAACAACGATGTCATCAGCATACATCACTACCACGGCATGTTGAAACTCTTGACGCACGTATTGAACAAGGTCGGCCAGAAGCAGCGTGAACGAGATGCAGCTTAGTGGGTCCCCCTGAGGAGCCCCAACATTCTGCTTTAGCTCACGCACGCCGTTCCTTCCCTCGACCAACAGTGTATCATCGTCGAAAAAACCAGAAATTACTCGCAGAAGAGCTCTACCTATGCCAATCTGTCTAAAACAATTGATCATAAGATCGCGCGGAGCCTTGTCAAAGGCCTTGACGCAGTCAATGAAGACTGCATACAGGTGGTCCCCTGGACGAGACACCGCCCGTTCTACTTCGGATTGCAAAACGTGGATGGCGTCGCGGGTCCCCATGCCTTTTCTAAATCCGAACTGCTCGGAAGGCAGATCATTGTCTGCTATATTTGCAATCCTTTCAATAATC
Source organism: Dermanyssus gallinae (assembly GCA_003439945.1). Taxonomy (NCBI): domain Eukaryota; kingdom Metazoa; phylum Arthropoda; class Arachnida; order Mesostigmata; family Dermanyssidae; genus Dermanyssus; species Dermanyssus gallinae. The sequence goes on from QVRM01004105.1 coordinate 173,372, forward strand.
AGCTTACAGAATATTTTCTTGAGCGTTCGCTCCGACGCCACTCTTCGGTACAGATTTGGGTCACTTCTATCGTCGCCGTGTTTACCCTTGAATAACAGAGAAAGCCTAGCAATGTGCCAAACTCTGGGCATTCGCCCTTCCTCCATAATTCTATTAAAGAAATCACAGAGGATCCCCTTCAAGAGCGGCTCCGATTGCACCCAATGTTCGTAGTAGACCCGATCTGGCCCACTACTTTTCCATCTAGGAAGGGATCGGATAACTCGGCATACTTCTTCTTCCTCAAAGGGAAGATTCATTGTGTGCTGCTCAAGTGTAAGTGGATACTCAACCTCTGTGGCCGAGTTTTTTTACGTGAGGGTTGAACAGCAGATTCGTCAAATGACGTTCTACCTGCTCGTCACTCAGTGAGTGCCGTATCCCCTTACGAGAGCGGTTTATGTAGGCATGGGGCTCCCTTTCTGCTCGTTCAAGGAGACGGGCTTCCTCTCGCCTCGCATCTTCGACCTTATAGTCACGGCATAGCCCTATGTAGGACTTTCTACGAGACGCGTAGTCCTGTCTTCGTCTTGCTTGGAGCTGTGGATCTGCTCGGGCTTTTGCTAGTCTCAGCAAGCCGAGTAGTTCTTTATGTCGGAGGTAACAAGTCCGTGTGAACCACGGCCGGGATCTCCGCGGCTTGAACTTTTTCCACTTAACTGCTCTCTGCATTGCTCCTTCGAGAGTCCGACAGCAGACATCTACATCACTTCCGGCCAAGACACTCTCAATACCGACTGGAAGCGCGGCTAAGTCGAGTTGACGGGTCGGCTTCATCTGTGAACGTTTCTGCTGTTCCCGCCCTAGAGCAGGCACGCGTACTACAGCTCGTACAGGTAGATGCTTTCTTGAAGCAAGCTCCAGAACTTCAAAGCTTTGAAACTCAGTACGATCAAGATTATGAAACAATAAGTCTATGGTACTCCTGCCGCTATGGCAGACGTAGGTAAAGTCATTTCGTGCATTAGCACACACAAAACCCACATCATCCATAAGCTGCAGGAGAACTTCCCCTTTGTCGTCATTGGCTCCCTCATCTATTCTGCAATTAAAGTCACCTCCAACGATTGTTGGAGCCCTAAGGTCAAGACCCGAGAGTCCCGCGAATACGACGTCTGTAACTTCTGCAGATTTAAATGTCGGAGGGAGATAAAACACGACAATGTTAACACTTCCGGATGAAAGTGTCATATAGTATTTATCTTTTCTTATACATCGCATAGGGCACAAATAGTTACGTAGATAGACAGAAAGTCCTCCTATTGGTCTGCCCAATCCCCCAACAGGCATGGCGGCCAACTGAAGAAACCCTTGCATCTCATCGAAATGCAGTTCTTCCCGCTGGAACGTCTCTACCAAGAGGGCGATGTCTATTTCTCGAAACAAATCATCTGGCATTAGATCTATTGCCCCTTTAAGACCCTCACAGTTATACAATAGCATTCGTCGAGGTACGGTTGCCTCCGAACACACCTCTGTACCACTGTCTAGTCATTTCGAGGGGTGAGGACCGTTTTTAGCCACAAAGCTTTGCATGACCATTTTCTCGAATGGAGCGGCGCCGTTCCAACGACGGAAATACACACCCTTCATCCAGAAGTCCTCCTTGGAGCATCGCACGAAGTCCTTACTCTCAGGTACAACGCAAAATACAGCCCATCTACCTTTTGTATGCAATTTAAATATTGCATCAACTTTAACATCTTTGTCGGCCAGCCAGCTTCGCAGGTCCATTGCCGACGTATCTGCAACTATTCCTTCTACTCGAAGAGCTTTGATAATAGGTTTGTTGATTTTTGCAAATACTTTACATATTTTCAAATCACTATTCTCTTCTGCTGCACATCCCGCTCGGAGACGGTTGGCCGTTCTTCGTTTATATGTAACGGGAATGAACCCTTTCTCCTTGTCCTCTTCACTCTGCCTCCGCGGTACGTTGTTTTCACCCATCTAACAAAATGTTTTACTGGTCTATTGTAACGTAATCTAAACATTGTACATCACTATGACCTTACTTACAGTGCGGGAGTCATCTCAATCGTATTAATGCACATACATATTAGTCAAAGTAAAAAATATTCTTTTAACGAATGTGTATATTTACCCGAGAGCACATATATACATATATTTACTGGATTAGTTGTGTTGGAATTACCACAGGGTAATTTGGCGCAAAGCCTCTTCATCCTATATATATATATATATATATATATATATATATATATATATCTATACGAGCGACAACCTAAGCAGGCCGAAAGAAGTAAATATTATCATGAGGAAACTAAATATTGTCACTGACAGACCGTAAACAAAGGCTGAGAGCCGTATTTGCCAAGCGCGCAGGTGGTCCCAATGACTACAGGGATACCATGCCCAATGACGGACCGGTCATTGCGTCTCATTCGGCGCATCCCATCTCCTTGCGACAAACAAAACGCCGAGACACCCCCGGTCAGCCGGGGTGTTTCGTCTACCGCAGCCAGTCAGCCGACAATACGGAAATAGATACACCCGGCATAACGCGGGGGTTGTGCAGGGAAGATGCACCAGGATGACAAGAGGAATAGAAAGAAGCACGCGGAAACGATATAGAACCCAAGGCGGCACAGCGAAAAGAGAGAGAGAGAGTGAGAGAGCACGGGAAATAAAGAAAATGGAGTCACCAAGATAGAGGCGGATATTCGTATGTATGCAGCTAATGTAGTTGGATAGTATTGTAACCTATGCAGATGGAAACAATAGGCGACGACGGAACGAAAGGGTAAAGGAAAGAACGCACACTCCTCCTGTAGGCGAATAAGGATGGGCTGATGGAACGCACGCGAGAAAGAAAGAGAGATAGAGAGAGTGGGAAAAGGTGTGGGCACGAACAGGGGAGAGACAGGAAGATATGTTTATGAGTGAGCACAAGAGAAAGATATCACTGGAGAGACTTTATTGATTGGAACGAAGATGGCATGCAAAGAAGAGCGAATAGCGTAGCGACAGTAGCAGCATTGGCAGATAGGAGGAATTCTTACCGTCCTCGGCAATCAACCGCCATTGACGGTGATGGCTTTGGTGATGCTAACTAATAGTGACAACGGCCGGTATGTTGATTTAGTAGCATTAGCAGTCGTAATAGTTGCAGCAGCACAAATACTAGTAATAGCAATTGTGCCACCTTGATTACCGCACAATATGGCGCTAGTATGCATCTGTCACACGATAAACACTTAGCATGTGCTGACGTAGTTAGCCCAACGCTAACGATGATATCCGTCTCCCCAGTGCGGATCAGTCATCAACATAAATATATATATATATATATATATATATATATACATTAAACGACAATGTGGATTGCCTGTATGAGCAGCAACAGCGAAACTAGCAGATGGAGAGCAAGAGAGAAAAAAGAAAAGGCAAGAAGAAACAATGAGTTCGATATATACTCTATACGTATATACAGAGAGGTAGAGGTAGAGAGAGACAGAGAGAGAGCTAGATAAATAATTGTTGAGACGAGGAGAGCGTGCAATGCTGTACGTTGTAGAAACAGAGGCAGCGCAGAACGGAGAGGGAGAGAGAGAGAGCGGACATATGCGAAAGACACCGACGAACAAATATAAGACCGAGAAGAGGTAAGAGAAGCTTAACTTGACAGGTCCAAATAGCAACTCCCCAAGCACATCAGCGGGAGAGAGAGAGAGTTAGAGAGAGAAGCACACATAGGAGGATTGCGTCGGTCGGTGCGTGCGTACAAATAACGGGCTTCACATTGCCCATCACACGTGGGCCTTTTGGTGTTTGTGTGTGTGTGGGGGGGGGGGGGGGGAGTGTTGGCACCGGCACGTCTGTCACGTTGCGATGTGATACGCTGTGTCGAGGGCTAGACTACATCACGGCACTGTTGCGAGTGAATAATTATTGTCGCAAGGCTGCCGGCGTTCTACGCGCTTCAGGCTAGAGCAACGGAGAGAGCACCCGAGAGCAAGCTGGCTGAGCATAATAATAGCAGCACGAAATGGACGCCAACGATGATCATCCGGATGATGATTGTTATTCATCATCATCATCATCATCATCATATTACGCTAATTATTACTATGAGTATATTATGATTATTACAAATCGTATTACTACTACTACTACTACTGCGACTGCTATTACTATTATGGCAATGATAGCATTGTTGCTGTTTACGTCGTCGTCGTCGTCGTCGTTGTTGTCGACGACGGTGAGGAAATGGCGAAACACAGGCAGACGGATGATACACGATGGTAAACGCCTGTGGCTAGCGTGTATTTCAAGCTGTTGATTACTATGCACATACATTATTAACCATGTAGCGAGCCGTCGGATGATCGTAGACGATAGGTAGAGGACGCACAGAGGGGCAATATCGAGATGAAAGACGCTCATGATGGGCAAAGCCGCCCTTGTTGTAGCTCCTTGCGTTGTGTGCGCGTCAAAATGATCACACCTTTCCGCGCCTGCGAGAGCAAGCTGCAGCAATAGCAGAGTCCATTTGCGACGGACCTCGGCAATATGCCCGCCTACCCGCCCGCTGATCGGTGGTTATTTCGATGCAACAGCTTTCAACTCTCGCTGCTCTCTCTCTCTCTACCTTAGTATACCTCAGTGTATCTGCCATCTACGTCCGTGTGGCAGTTCTGCTCTCCCTCAAGCATGTGAACGAGGAGATGGAGGCGCGGGGGCGGGCTGAAGTGGACTGAAGTAGTGGCTTGAAGGAAAGTGGGTCGTAGATTGAAGAACAATGGAGTACATTGAGGCGAAGTGGGATAGGTTAAAGATTAAAACGGGGTAGACAGACTGAACAAGAATTAAGTAGACTGAAGATTAATAGGGTAGAGTGGGACTAATTTGAATTAGCCTGATGGACGGTCTTGGCACGAACCGTCATTTTCACCACTACTTGTGGTTGAATTGTTGTTGCCATTATCTGTCGCTGTTGCTGCGGCCACTACCGTCGTCGCTTCAAGCGTTCTACTGTGCGTAACGCTACAGCTGTTCCCTAAGTAGCATTGTAGAGTAAATAAATAATGGTATACATAGACAGATATTGTTGTTGCCGGCCTGTTCGTAACTGCCGGCGGCTGTCTTGTCGTTTGCGCTGTTTTTAAAGCCAGCGTTCTGCTCTATCTTTGCTCTATCTCTGTCTTTGCTATTGTATAAACTTTGGCCACAAATTAAGAAATGCATATCGTACGCCACGCTTTACTTTATTTATCCTTGGATGGACAACAACATTCAAAATCCAGTCTTTATTCGATTTCAATGAAGCTACAATTTCAGGACGCTTAACGTCCGAATAACTGATGTTCGATCAGTAAGTCACGAGACGCTGAACGATGTTCGGCTTATCTGGTGGGACTGAGAAATCTCATGGGTATTATTATTTTTCTTTTATCTTGAGCGCCTAATACCCGTAGATTACGCATACGATACGCATTTTGCGTAGCTTTTAGAAACGAAAGCTCTTCTGACTAGATGTTCGGGCCTTGCGTAACCGTAATTCTGTATGACCTAGATTTGACCAGTTATAATTTCGTAACTCTACGGTTTCACGCTGAGAATATGTAATGCCATATTAATAAGCTTCAAACACTGCTGTGACGCAATATTGAAAAGCTTCAACACGTTGTGCATTGAGGGGGTGGGAGGGAGAGTGGAGACAGCTAAGAGAAGCTTGTGATGGTTTTTGATACTTATCGGTTGGATGATGGATGGTTACAATTTAGCGACTTGCGGAGTATTCAATCTAGGTACTTTTAGCGCCTATTCCATTTGCTTGTCCGGTCGGGGTAGTCTTACGGCCTCGTTGTTACTGCTATTAAAGCTATCGCTGTTACTATGGTAACAGGTGGACCACTACTACTACTACTACTATAAATGTAAGATGCCTCGTTTTCGTGTTTACGTCTCATTGCCAGCAACGGCGGAACCTTCTAGTCGCTTGCTTGCTTACTTTATAGCTAAATAGAAGACTAATAGTAGACGATGATTCATTTTCGTGTGGCGGCTCTTTTTTGAAGTTCGATGTTGAACGACGACGAAGCCGACAACAAAAACAACGACGACAACAACAGCAACAACAACAACAACAACGACGCCAACGAGAACGAAAACAACAACAACAACAATAACAACAACGAAAACGACGACAACAACAAAAACAACAACAACAATAACAACAACGACAACAACAACCTCGGTCTTTGAGCATCGCTGCTTTCGGCTGGTCTCCTTGTTTTGCCCCGTCTTACGCACGGCTGGGTGAAAAAAGTCTGAAATGGCTCACCGCCAGACAGCTCAAAGAATTCACGTGCCAATGGTTGATTTTGTTGTTGATATTGTTGTCGTTGCGGTTGGTGGTGTTTCTATTGATATCGTCTTGTTGTTGCTGTTGTTTTTGGCACTGCTGATGGAGGTAGTAGTGTCATGTTTAGATTAGGGCTGTTATTGCTGTTGTCGTTGTTGTTGTTGTTGTTGCTGTTTTGCTGCTGCTATTGATAACGCAGTTTTTTAATTTGCAGTAACATCGTTAATTATTTCCTGTCTTATTACGTTTCTTGTTATTGCTGGTACTATTGCCACCATTGTTCTTGGTCTTGTCGACTTTAGTGCTGTTATGATTACTCCTATTGTTGTTCATGTTGAGGTTGCGGTTCAGCGGTTGGGCATTTTGTCGTCGTTGTCGTTATGTCCTGTTGCCGTTGCATTGTTTGTCGTCTATCTATACTACGGTTATCCGTAATACTCTATACTATTGTTTTTGTTGTTGTTATTGTTGTAGTTGTTGTAAGCGACGATTGTTGCGTCCTGTCTCTCTTACCGCCTCTGTGGTCGTTGTTGACTTGGTTTTAGTTGCTGCCGTCAGCATCTTCGCCATGTTTAACAACCACATCATCATCATCATCATCGTCGTCGTCGTCGTTGCCGTCGTCCGACAACGCATCTTTCCAGTGGCCCGCACAGTGTAAATCGTAAACTCGACATAAATATGCCACGCATCGTCATCACAGCGACACACGATGTCTGTCCGCGTGTGCCCGCGCGACAGGGCATGAGCCAGCCGAGAACTGCAAGCAAAGGGTTGACGGCTCCTCCGTCTGCGGATCGGGACCGACTGACCACAGTAGGAACGCCGGGGAGGAAGGGGCGTCCGATCAACCGCCCCCCCTCCCCCCCCCGCGTGGTCAGTGCGCTTATAGGCGCCCAAGCGTGGCAGACACACGAGAGAGAAACGAGATCGCTCACAGTTTACACGACCGATCTACGAGGTCGCCGCCATTCGGGCGCCGCCTCCGCCGCCCGAAGAAGAGGTTGACAACCCAAGGTCACTACCACCGCCACCAGCATTATTATTAGCAGCAGCAGCAGCAGCCGCCACAACAACAACAACAACATACACAACTTCGATGCCAACAGCGGCGATGACGAAAACGATTCAATACTGTATTGGCAGTGGCAGTAGCAGAAGCGTGGGCGGTGGCGCCAGCCTAAGACTGGCTTAACGACTGGCTAAGTATACGCTTACAACTGGGTAAGGATTCAGAACTGCCAGCTGCAGCCCCTTCTTTCTCTCTCCTATATATATACATATATATTTATAAAAAAAAAAAATATATATATATATATAAATATATATATATTTATATATATATATATATATATATTTATACATATATATATATACTTATATATATATATATATATATATATATATATATATATATATATATTTATACATATATATATATATATATATATATATATAAAGTGCGTTGCAAAAAATTAGCAACTCATGTTTTTTGGTGATAGTTTCGGCTTGATTTATTTGAACGTTTTGAAATTTTAAGGGCATGATGAACATGTCGAAACACGAGTATGTTATTAATTTCGTCTCAATCTCACAGTCGGTTCATACAAAAAAATAAAAAAGTGTGAAAAAACAGTGTTGCAAAATATTAGCAACAATAACATGCTAACAACACAGCTCTTGTTTGTAAAGGATAGTCGATGCTACAGCTGATATTGGATCCCGGGGATCAAATGTCAAGAATATTGTCTAGCTAAATCAATCATTCTATAGCTGCAAAATATTCTACAGCTCAGTCGTTGTGCCGAACTAACAGCGAAGCGTATGTTTAAACCATGGGTCGTACAAAGGATCTCCCGGATAACGAAAAGACAAGAATTAAGGCATATGCTGAGCTCGGTCATACAGTAACTGCTATAGCAACCAGATTAGGACGGCATAAGAGTACCATCAGCAGGGTCTTACATCCTGGAGTGAACCAAAGGTGCAGATCTAACAGTGGGCGTAAGCCAGTTTTGACTATTCGAGATCGGCGTAGGATCATACAGTTGGCTACTCATGACCAAATGTCTTCTTCCAGGATCAGGACTACTTTGGGAGTGCCAGTGCACCGATCCACAGTGTACCGAGTGTTAAGTTCTGACAAAAACGTGCGATACGCGAAAAGGAAGCTTATGCCGCGACTGCAACCGAAGCACATTGTCGCACGGCGTGAATTTTCGCATAGATACCAAATTTAGGATAACGAGTGGAAAAACATCGTCTTCTCGGATGAAAAGAAATTTAATCTCGATGGCCCTGACGACTGTCAGTACTATTGGCACGACTTACGGAAGGAACCTAAATGGTTCTCGAAACGTGTGGCCGGTGGTGGCTCTGTGAAATATTGGGGCGCGTTTGGATATAATGGGAAGTCTGATCTAGTCGCGATTGTGGGCCTAAACAATTCCGACAAGTACCAGCGTATCGTCGGTTCCCAGTTAGAAGCCCATTTCAGAAGAATTGGGGGACCTGACGCAGTTTTTCAACAAGACAACGCCACGTTTTATACCTCGGCTAGCACTATAGCCCCTTTTCAAGAACAAGGAGTGCCACTTTTTGACTGGCCGGCATTGAGTCCAGACCTGAATCCCATCGAAAATCTTTGGGGACATTTGGTGAAGCAGATTTACGCAAATGGTCGACAATATGATAATTTGTCGAACCTCAAAGAAGCTGTCCAGCAAGCATGGACTAATATTCCACTTTCGCACTTACAACAGCTCATTAACTCCATGAAAGACCAAGTTTACGATTTGATTCAGAAGAAGGGACGAAAAACCCGTTTCTAAAATAGAATATGTAGTATCAAATAAATCATACAGCCCTGCTAAGAATGGAATGCGCCGTAAGGCGTTATTGTTGCTAATATTTTGCAACACTGTTTTTTCACACTTTTTTATTTTTTGTATGAAGCGATTGTGTGATTGCAACGAAATTAACACCATGCCGTGTTTCGTCATGTACATCATGCCCTTAAAATTTCAAGCCATTCAAACAAATCAAACCGAAATTATCACAAACAAACATGAGTTGCTAATTTTTTGCAACGCACTTTATATATATATATATATATATATATATATATATATATATATATATATATATATACATATATAATGCTAGTAGTGTAGCTGAATAAACGCTCGGCAAGGTCGTGGCAGAAATCGATGACACAGCAACGTACAACATACTAAAGCCGCCTAAGCAAGGAGGTCTGGCGGTCCTATTGGTGGTTTTTTTTATTATAGGTGGATTGCAATGTGCGGGCAAGCAAACTGCTCTAAGATGGCGTATCGGAACGGCGTAGTTGAAGGAGGTGAAGGGGACACGGGCTATTCGACGCGGTTGCTCAATGGGAATGTGTATGTGTGAGAGTGTGTGGTATGTGCAATGTCGTTACAATATAGGAGGCATTTCGTTCGTAAGAGAATGAGGCTTGTTCTCGGAACCGATTGTGAGGTATCATACAACTTCCTGATCATTTCAGGAAGTCGCTCGTGACCGCCTATCTTTCTGTCCTAATTGCAATTCCGACGATTTGTTGTGTTCACTTTGTAGAAAGGAAACCAAAAAATGAATGCCAAATCCGGTTTCTATGGATGGCTAAGCTTTAAGAGGAGCTAAATATGTGTAGCTTACCTATGAGTGTCTACGATCAATACAATAGTTGCCTGGGCTGCTTTTGATAGTAGTATTATTATTATTATTATTTGATCCGCTCTATACGTTCATAAGGATATATTTGTTACCTCGTATATCTAATAAAAAAAAATGCACATTTGTATCTAACCAAATAAAACATATGCACCTATGAGTGTCCACAATCAATACAATAGTTGCCTGGGCTGCTTCTGTTATTATTATTATTATTATTATTATTATTATTATTAGTATTATTATTATTATTATTATTTTTATTTATATTATTATTATTATTATTATTATTATTATTATTATTATTATTATTATTATTATTATTATTTGATCCGCTCTATACGTTCATAAGGAAATATTTATTACCTCGTATATCTAATCAAATAAAATGCACATATGTAAAATATTATTATTGTTATATCAATATACTTTTGATTACTATTATTTGTATACATAATGATTATTATTGTTATATCAATATACTTTTGATTACTATTATTTGTATACATAATGATTATTATTGTCATTATTACTATTTGCTTAGGCAACGCAGTTGAAAAATCTGTGACCAGGACTAGGAAAATCTGGAATACCCTGTCAATATCAAGTAAGTAGGCACCAGAAAACTACATAACTAAAATATGGAGGTCCGCTCTATTACTTTTGTTAACGATTTTACTGGGCTCCAGAGAGCAAAGAAACTTAGCGGATGTAAAGAGCAAGGCTAATTTAGGCATCGCATTCTTGAATTAACTTTGTGTAATTATGTTTTCGCCTACTCATAAGTACAAGCAGTTAGTATAGTACAGTGTAAACAATGGAAGTTTGTGGTAATCTTATACAGAGCGATTGCAGAAGGTTATAAATGAATAGTACGTAGTGGTTGAAACATTACCTGTGTCCGAGAGGCTGCATCAATTAAAATGGAATTACGTTTTAGCGCCTTCGACAAGGATAATCGTCTGCTTACAAATAAGCCCTGCTAGATCAGTTTCAGTTTTGAAACTTAACGCTTTGTTGTTCGCTAAAAAGAGGTGGGAATCGTAAATATAAAAACGTATCTAAAGTATTGAACATTTTGTTAAACAGTTTTAAAAAAGGCGCTAAATCTACTAATGCTTTCCGAGATATTGCTTTCTTTAAAGATCATTCTATGGTCGAACGCATCAGCCAGAAATAGTCTGAGAAGCTCGGGGATTTAACTTCGAGTACAATGCAATTTGCGAAACACCGCTGATGCCAAAGAAAAAGGTTCTACACCGGAGCCTCGCAGCCCGCAGAAGCCTTAAAGTTTAAATTTTTACTAATGTCTCTATCGTAAATAGAATGGCGTTCCTATATGAGACGGAAAGGTGGGGCTTTAAAAGTACAATGTATTTTACTTAGTGAACGCTAACGAAAATGAGAGCGAGAACAAACCAAATACTCAACGGGCTCCTTTCCTATCTGCAACTTCAGCGGATTTAGCAAGCCGCCTAAATGAAACTGCAATATCTGGGCAGGAAGCTGCTCTCTACTATCGGGGCGACACACAGCGTTCTGTGAGTAATTTAAGCCTCCAAATAATGTATGCCCTGAGCAAAAAAAAAATATATTAGTTATAGTAAAGTGCCTATGTCAACCGGGTATTCCATAGTCAGACCACTGGATGATGCGCAGATATGTACCTAAAGGGATTTATGCACCTTAGAGTTTGCCCACTTAACACACCGTATGTTGTTGCTTTATGCTGGTGTGCCAGGTAAATTGTCTGCTTAGGCCCGTCAAATATGCCTTTGTCAAATATGATATTATTTTTTAAACTTCGTTGTTAGCACATTGACATATGGTTATAATAAGCAAATGCTGCGCATTTACGAAAAAAAAATACGTATCATCAGACGCTGGATGTTTGAACTGAGTAAAAATTACATTCTATTGGGGGTAGCAGAAAATGAGCCTTCTGAAAATATTATTTTATATGTCTCAAGTCTGGCTTTTTTTGGTATATTTAGGTAGGAACATATAAAGTACGTGTTTGAAAACTGGCCCTTTTTCTGTATTTGCGATGCATTTAATTTGAAATAGTAGTATATCTCACAATTGGTAGTTGTGATTTTCGATCCATTTTGGCGTATTGGTAAAATTTCGTCTTTTTTTCATAATCAAAATCTCAGAGAGATCGGATAATAATTGCCTTTCACTGTCTCACTTGGCTTATGTTTTTTAAGCCTTGTATCGGATCTTACTTAGGTCAGGAAATCTTCTAGAATTTCGTAGTCTCCGTTAAGCATGGAATAGAATTAAGTGGCGCTAAATTAGTAGACTGTTTATAACTGTACACTGTTTTTTTCCCACTATGTAGACGTGAAAGCCACTGCAATACGTTTTGCTTGTGCCGGCTAGTTTTATTGCTTGTGCTCTAACTTCCTCGGGTAATACAAACTTGAGGCGTGCCGATGTGCAGCACTGAAGCAAACAATGTGCGTTCTTGCCTTGGTGGTAGTTGGTCTAGTTGTTGGGAATTTTAACGCTTTGTCAACATACGCATGCCGGTTACGTGTCGTTTACGATCTCTGTTGCAGGATTTTGCAGTTATACGCTGCAAACCGACGTGATTGCGAAATCGTCCTGTGTCTTGTATGGAGCGACGTACCGGCAGCTGATTTCGGGGTCGTTGCTGTTGTTGCTGTGATAGGGTAGGCGTTGAGACCCCGCCGTAGTGCTGCTGCTGCTGCTGCTGTTTTTGCTGATATTGCAGCTATATGCTTTGTTGTTATTGCAATGAGTTGGAATTGTGTTGGAGAGCTGGAATTGTTTTGCCAGTCGTTTCGATTTTCTGGTACGTACCTCGAATGCTATTGACGCCCCAACTGTTCCCGTTTTCGATGCTAAACCTTGCCTCTGGCACGCTTTTGCGCCTCGTTTCACCATTTCACTATTGGCGGCCAAGATAGGACCTTACGATAATAACGTTTTAGATTGGCTCCCGTAGAGTGCACTGGCTCTACGTTTTCCTTTGCCTCGTTCTGGTCTCGGTTATCCTAGGCTCTCCAGCATTATAGGATGTACCTACCTCTGTTTGTTGGCCCTTTTGATCATCTACCATCCCGAGGATCTCCCATGAATAGTTTACCTTGCTCGCCTTTGCTACGCCTCTCACGGGCACCATGATCTCGTCAAGGTCGTTTCGAAACGTGGGTGGCTTCGCAATCAATGTGTTGTCATCCTTATTGATGTGGTCTGTCACTGTTGCCGTTCTCGATCAGGTTTTATCGACTGACCAGTTGACCAACCAACTCACTGCAAGCAATCTGCTGTGCCAACGCGGCAAACTTGCCCAAGCAGGACGGTTGCCGAAAGCCACATTGGTTTCCCCGAATGTCCTATTTGACCTTGCGGTCTCTCCGAACGCCTTGACCTCGCAATAACTTGCCTCAGGCGTTAGTCGTATCTGTAGTTTTAATGTGATTGCTGTACACCCAAACAGATAGACACACACATACGCGATCACTGAAATACACGGATACACGATCAGTTTCTCTCTCTGTGCCGCTGTGCCGCGTCTGGATTCGGAGAAGTTGATGCGTGACTACGTCTCTGAGTCTGTTCCTACTCTCGGTGATCCAGTCATGCCGGCAGCAACTGACATACATTTACTAACCGCTGCATCTGAGGGTAGATATGGTTTAAAATGCTGCGGTATTAATAAAGGATATGACACGTATGCTCTTATATTGTCTGCATCTGGGTTTAGAACATTTGAAATACATTATATATATATATATATATATATATATATATATATATATATATATATACATTTTTTTGAGCGATTTTGAGTAAATTGTTGGAGAGCGCGCTAGAGGTGTAGCGTTCGAAGATGGGATTTGAGCATCGATCTTCGGTGTTTTTCGCGGGCACCAAATCACAAGCTTGCAGTCGAGTGATGCGTTTGTTTGTACCGATTTAGAGTCCGTTGTTAGGGAGGAGCATGCTTGCCGAATATTGCCATCATGGAGGAAGTGGAGAGAGGATAAAGGAGCATCCAAAAATAGGACAATAAAGTGTTGTTTTTCAGAGTTTTCCACGAGCAATACCAATTGACAATTCTGCGATACAGCCTACTAAGTGATATGTTTGTTTCGAACAGCATCTACAGTGTGGTGACGACATTCTGTCGAGGAGTGAGGGGGCAAACCTGCAGGTACGTGCAAGCGTGCATGTTTGGCTGTGCGTATCTGATCAAGTACGGCTAACAGCGGAGATGAAACGGATGAATAGAAAATATGAGGCATGGCGCGATGCGGCTCAAGCCATTTAGTATCGCTGGTAAGGTCTGTATTGTAGATGTCCAGCAGAGGCTGAAGAAAATCGAGGAGAGAGAGGCTCAGGCCAAACAGAGTAAGAAAAAGAGAGAAAGCGAAAGGGAGAGAGAGATAGGCGCGCCTACAGCAGAAACTGTAGGACCACGACCGTAATGCTCGACAAAGTCTGGAATCGTCAGCGGCACAGTAACGGCGATAACAGTGAAAGAGTTGATAAACTGAGAGAAAAAATGCATTCGGGGAAACGAAGACAAGGAGGAAGGGAGCGTTGCTGAAGAGAGCGTAGTGAGTGTTGGACTTAAGCCAAGGTCGTGAAGGGAAAAAAAAATACGGGACGCAGAGGACGGTGTGGTGAAGGTGAATGGCGGCGTCAGATGATAGGTCAGAGACAGAAAGCAGAGGAGACGCTAAGGATGAAAAGGCAGCAGAAACGACGGCAGCTCCCCCATACCAACGGCAGCAGCATCAATAATCGAAACAACAGCAACAATCGATACAGGTTGTATTTGCTGTAGATTAAAACGTAAGAGCTTGGAAAGGTTATGAGGTTATTTCAATGAGATGCCGAGAGGCAAATTATACTGTAGCAGCAACCAAGCAGATCATAGAAATGGCTAATAATGTGGAACACAGACTTGTGTTTCATGGGGGGTTTGATGGATGTATTTCAGGCCCGGGATATGGAGGCTGCTGTGAACGAGGTCCGCACACAGGTGCAGAAGTTGATCGAAGTTTGCACACAGCGAAACGAAGTGGTGATATTCTGTTTGTTTTAATAATAGTGGACGTTAAAAAAAGAGGGACTATCGGGGTACGTCCAGGGCAGTCAACAGGCAGGTGACGCAGTTAGTCAGAGCAGCGAACTTCGTGTATCTATTTCTGGAATACATTCAGGATAATCCGAGGGCCATAGCATCTGATAGGGTGCACTATGGGAAGGTAGGTGTTGCACTAGTGGCTTGCCCAATTAGCAGATGGGCGTGTGATTGGCACTGTATTAGGCCGATTATGATTCAAACAGGCAATTTGCAAGTCGGAAATAGGAAACAAAGAACTGGAGGGGACACAGACATAGATCCAAAGGCATCGGGCCAGCGCATCTGAACTGCAGGTTCCGAATTGGAATTTTTCACCTAGGAAAGGTGGCTACTTGAAGGGTGGGACGGTAGGAGGACTACAAATACAAGGAAGATCGAGACAACAACAAGAGATATTTTCCTAGGAGGAGAGAATAGATAGGAGCAGCAGAGCTCGAACGCGTCTTGGAGATCATAAGACGGTTGGCAATTAACGGCGTCCAGAGGAATGATTTAGTATTAATCCATACGTAAAATATATGCTGTTTCTTCGAAATGAGTGCAGGCACAATTTGATGTGCTGGCTATTTTGGACATTGAGGTTATGTACGTAAGCCGCTGGAAGTACATGCATCTAGGGCCTGTGCAACTAGGGTGTATGGTGTACATATACTCAACAGGCCAGCTCTCGAGGAACCATAGTCCAACAGAAAGGCAAACTGGCATCGTCATGCAAATACTTAAACGCTGATTTCTATGGACGTGGCTCGTGCGCAGAAAATGATCACCAGCAAGTCTACTCCACACTCCAATAACTTTATTACCATACTGTCAACAACACACAACAACATTGGAACAAACTGTACGAATACAGATTTCGTTCTAATAGCAGGACACACAAGCAACACACAAAACATGCGTCGCAGCTTGATGGCAGGTCTGACTTCTGAGTTCAACATGTTTAGGTTGTTCCTGACGCATGATTCACGTAATCATATTAATAAGGCTGTTTTTTTAATCACAACAATAAGGCTGTTCCTGTAACCACAATAAGAAGGCTGTTCTTAAAATCACAATAATAAAACTGTTCTAGTAGCGAGTACTAGCACAACGTAGTAGGTAAAAAAAAGAGGTGGTGAACGAATATATTTTGCACTCGATGCTTCAAGCTAATTTCGCGCCCTAGTGGGTGGGGCTAGACAAAAACGAAATGTTATAGGAATTGGATCATTGGTCAAGAGCGGCAACAAGTAAAACCTGCCAGGAAACTATTTGCAGATGTTTGGCCAAAGCGTTAATGAAACATGAATCAACTCAAAGAGGACACTTAAAAAAGAGTGAAGCTCGGTGTGACAGTAGGCACATTTTTCATGAGGCGCCGTCTTCTACGGGCTTGACATTGTCGCAAGGTACCATTTCATTCATCGAGGCACCGAGGGCCGGGCATGTTGAGCTATTTAATATCATCTATTTTCTGAATGAGCATCGCTGCGAAAAAAATGCGACCAACGACAACAGCCTGTTCTGTTTTTGTTGATCGCATTTTTAATTCATAGTTCTGAATGAACACCGCTCCTCTCGCCTGTCTTATAACTACTCGTCCTTTCTCCATCGCTGGCACCGTTGTCGGCCCTTAAAATGTTTTTATTTTTATTAGATCAGTACTCGTTTGGCTCTCAACCAACAGCAATCGCACCACCAATAGGAATCGAGACCGGTGGCGTGGTGCATTTGTCTGCGCTTCGCAACCGGGGGAGACACATAGGTGCGCGGGTTTGAGCCGTTGCACACCGTTGTATTTATGGGGGTGGTCCGTCTATGAAGCAATGCGAAAAGCAGTCCCGTGGACGTTAAATCTTAGCTAAGGGTCAGCCCGAAAATTTTACTTTACCACCACTAGGAATTGCAGCGACGGCGCCTCGAAAGCGCCCCCGCAAAAGCAGCAGCAGCAGTAAAGACAGCGGTATATGTATGTATGAGTACCACAAAAGCCGTGGTCGTAACAGCGTACAGAGTCGCAGCCTCTGCGCAGTCAGATGCTAAGGAGACAGGGGCGGCAAGAGGGGTGTTCCTGGGGGTGCCGCCGCCGCCGAGCGAGAGAGCTCCCTCGCTCGGGCACAGTTCACTTGATTCCGGCCCGCCCATCCCAGCGACCGAAGCCAATAACACCATAACGACATTTTCACTGTTGCCGGCGTTGTTGTTGTCGTCGTCGTTAATACGGTTGTTGTTGATAGTGCTGCTCCTATTGATGACGTTGTTGCTGTTGCTGTTGTTGTTGTTGCTGCTGCTGCTGCTGTTGTTGTTGTTGTTGTTGTTGTTGCTGTTGTTGTTGTTGTTGTTGTTGTTGTTGTTGTTGTTGTTGTTGTTGTTGTTGTTGTTATCTGGTGCAGCACCACCGTGCCTGTGTCCCTCTACAACGCATTTTGTCGTTCGCAAGCTAACTAAATAACGAGATAAAGAAATATCGACGAAGATGACTGTGACAAAGTTGAGGACAACGACTGCAACCAGAGCGAGAC
This sequence comes from Dermanyssus gallinae, assembly GCA_003439945.1. Taxonomy (NCBI): domain Eukaryota; kingdom Metazoa; phylum Arthropoda; class Arachnida; order Mesostigmata; family Dermanyssidae; genus Dermanyssus; species Dermanyssus gallinae. The sequence goes on from QVRM01004105.1 coordinate 191,061, forward strand.
TCGATACTGGCTTCGGCAATCGTCCGTTGTTGTTACTTAATATATAAATATAAATGAATACATATTTACTTATCACGTATATATACAGGTAGTTCAATAAGTTCTTAGAATGAAAACCAAGAATTTTCCAAATCATGTTTTTAAATTTATCTTATTCGATATACTCCCCGAGATGCTCAATACACTTTTCCCACCAAGATTTCAGAGCTTTTATACCTCTTAAGTAGAATTCCGCGTCTTTAGACTGAAAATAGGCATTGACAGCAGCCTTAACCTCTTCATTGCTGGAAAAAGGCTTTCCACCGAGACTATTCTTCAAATGTCCGAAGAGGAAATAATCAGAGGGGGCCAGGTCTGGAGAATAGGAAGGTTGTTCAATAAGTTCGAACCTTAGTTGGGCCAGTTTTGCCGTTGCTTGCCGCGACTTGTGTGCGGGAGCATTGTCCTGGTGAAACAGGACAACCTTCTTCTGCAAAGCGGGCCGTTTCACGATGAGTTCTTGCTAAAGGCAGTCTAACAGTCTTGCCTAATATTCTCCTGTGATCGTTTTACCGCTCTCAAGGTAGTCGACCAGCATTATTCTACGTTGGTCTTAAAAAACTGTAGCCATCACCTTTCCGGTCAATGCCGTTGTCCGCACCCTCTTCGGAGGTCCTTCATCAGGTGCACACCATTGGCAAGATGCTTCTTGGGTCTCGGGAGTGTAGTGATGGACCCAGCTTTCATCGACAATCATGAATCTGCGCCAAAAATCCGACGTATTGTTCGACATCTTGGCCAAATTTCGCTGTGAAGCGAAAACAGGCGCGTTTTTTTGGCCTTGGTTGAGCAAATGCGGCAGCCATTTTTCTCTGAGCTCTTTCATCTTCAAGTTTTCGTGCAGGATGAAATGCACACTACCCAAACTGATCCCCAAGGCCTCCGCTATCTCCCTAATGTTCACTCGCTTATCTGCGGCAACGATTTTCCGCACCCTTTCCACGTTTTCCTAATCAGTTGCCGTTTTTGGGCGTTTTGAACGTAGTTCATCCCGGTGCTCCTGCGACCTCTTTTTAACTCATTAATCCAGTTGGAAACAGTGGCAAAACATGGCGCAGAGTCACCGTACACCTCGTCTAACTCAGTTTTCACTTGGGTCGCATTCCAACCTTTGAAATAAAATGCTTGATAACCACTCGAAACTCTTTTTTTCTCCATTTTTCAAAATCACGCCGATACGTTGCACGGGAAAAGCGATCAAACGAAATCGCAACGGCCAATCACCATAATATTTTGACTGCTGGCAGTCGAAAAGTTGCAGTTCCTAATAGCGGTGGAAGCGCGCGACGCGTGAGCCACCCTATACAAAAGTATATATACACATATGTATGTACACATTAGGTAGGGGAGCTGCTGGCCTGACTATTCGGGCTGGCAGGCACTCCCGTCAAAGGCTCGTGCGTATTAAATCGCGGGCGGCGGGAGTGTCAGTATTTCTCTCTTTTAGTAAACCGCGTTGTTAAGTAGTCGTCACTCAATACAAGTAGCAGTTAGTTGTTTCTAGGATGAATCGTGTCGGCCGTGCTAGCCAAAAATAGAAATTCATTCGTATGCCGCTGTGTAAGCATGTTTAATACCAGGATCGATTCAGAGTGATGATAGCAATAGATTTAGAAACATTAAATAAGGCTTACGCTGAGTTTAGCCAGCATTTAATATTTGCAGACTAAAAGAGGTTACCTGGGCAGAAACTCTGATATTGCTCTTCTTATTGCGTTTAGTAGACACCCTACAATACACAAGGGCTTCACCATCAATCTGCAACGTCGACCATAAAAAAATTGGCGTATTTCGTGCACTTAACAACAACCTCCGTTAGAGAACTTGAGAAAGCTTACAAGCAGCCCATACCACGCATTGCTGACAACTGATCGCTCGCAAATCTCGCTTTTTAACTTTATATATATAAATATTGTTTGCTTGGCATGTATACCTAAGTGCACATGTCACCATTTTATATCAGGGGCTATATATATATATATATATACTAGTGATGGTAGTCCGCGGCATCATTTTTTCGATTCGTTTCAGTTTGGCTGAGGCTCTGGAAGCTTTGACTTACTGCATAGGACTGCTATAGGAAATGCAACGGGACTGCTTTTAGCAATGCTTCATAGACGGACCCCCATAAATACAAATGTGCAACGGTGGGGCTCGAACCCGCGCACCTATGTGTTTCCTTCGGTCGCGAGGCGCAGGCGGAATGCACCACGCCACCGGGCTCGACGTAGCATAGCATACATGAGGTCTTCCTCCTACGTTGTCTGCTTTCTCGAACAGATCCTCATCACAGGCCGTACCGATTAGTGCCAGATCTTCTGCGCAGGCTGTAAGATAGACTCGGGGGGGGGGGATGTGGAAGTCTAAGTATTGTAGGCTATTAGGTTATAGGGTTGTCGAGCCCGGTGGCGTGGTGCATTCGCGTGCGTCTTGCGATCGGGGGACCACACATGGGTGCTGCACGGGTTCAATCCCCGTCGTTGTACATTTGTAAATAAACGCGATTCCGTGGACGTTAAATGTTGGCTGAGAGTCAGCCCGAAAAAAATTACGTTATAGGGTTCGTCTCCGTACGGAGTTCTGGAGGATTCGGCTATTACTGCAAAGTCTACGTCTTTGTAGGAAGATACTAGATCTTCTAGGCACGATGTTAGGATACGTCGTAAGTAGGGCACACGCCTTTATCTACAACGTGTTTTGCTTATGGCGTTCCACAAAAGCGTGTTAAGTGCGTTAAAGTCATTTTGTCTACTCTACTTAGAAGATGGGTAGACAATGTGACAGATTTGCATTCGACGCATTTCTCTGTGCTTCAGCTAAGTTTACCACTTTTCTGATGACAGAATGTGTGAAATATCGGGCTCGGAAACCGTGCAGGCTATTCGACGGCGCCTCTCTGTCATTTAATAATATGATCAACTGCATTGGATAAATTGGGAGGCATACATGTAGGGCGATATGCCGACGGGTCTCCTTGCGGTTTACCGTGTTTTGGAACAAAAGTCAGGCGTGCCGATCTCCAAGGCTTAAAATAGCTGTTGTCGAAAACCCTGTCCCTAATGCGTTTGATTACCTTTCAGTTGTTCTGTAAACGTATGCGTACTGCTTATGAGGAGACTGCTCCTGGGCCTGGCGCTTTTCTCGGCCGTATGCGCTTGACCACGATTCTGACCTATTGAACTAAGATTGGCTCAAAGGTAAGGTCTGTCTGTTTTCTGCTCAAATCAGATCACCGACTGCATCGACCGAGGTCTTTGCGCATTTTGTTACGCACAATTTTGTACCCTTTGCCCCAGGGTTTCTCTTCGACCTCCTCGCACAATGAGTTCCAGTAGTCTTCTCTAATATTCTTAATTGGCCTATATAGAGCTATTCGTGCTTGTCTATACTCCCCCCCCCTTGATAGGGTAGTTCTGGCTGGTGCCTTGCTTAGCGGAGCATGTCTATATTCGTCGCAAACGGTGGCAAGACTCTGCTTTTTTTGGCAATCTGGCAATTCCACCAGCAGTGCAGGGGACGCTGACTATCTCGGATGTGGACGAAAGCTGGATTATCGGCAGGCTTCTTCCCCTAGTCGTGCAGAGGGTTCAACTGACGAGCATTCAATGAAATTAGATACGTTTATTTTGAACGCTTTCAGTAAGCGAGTGCCATTTGGCTTGAGAACGCGCCGCGAATGTGCTGAGATGGAGTTAAAGTGACAAAACAGATTTCGTAGAGGTTGTCTGATAGGGTTTCTTGCTCCTTGTAGATTCAACAGTCGGCTTCTCGATGAATTGTTTTTTTCTAATACAGATACTTTGTCTGCGGCCCCGTTATTGAAAGTGTAACTTTTATAAATAGTTCCCGATTGTCTCTGTAATATATATATATATATATATATAAACGAGACACTAGATAACTAGAATATTGTACATAGACTATATCTAACAACGACAATAGTAGCAACAACGACGATCTGGACCCGACTCTATATCAACAAGCATAAAGTATTTATACAATTACTGTATACTAATACTGTATGCCAATATTGTTTGTGCACAGTGATTGCCACGAACAACTATGTGCTAACATTGGTGTATTAACCATACACTATATATATACAGTGCAAACATATTATATAGTATGTACATACAAACATTAGTGTGCATATACTAAGAACAATGCCAAACACCTATGAGCCAAGCCAGCAACGATCAATGGTATATATATATATATATATATATATCATAGACAACGCTTCGTCATTAACTGGACGACAGTCAACTGCCACTACTACAAGAAGTGCACACAACACCAACTGACACCGATATAATACTGCCTGTAATATATGTAGCTAGGCAAGCGACCGACCAACCAACCAACCAACATAACACAGCTGTGTGGTGTAGTATAGTCTGTACAGAACGAGACCTTATGGGGTCTGTCTGACAGACACAAACAGATACATCTACATACGACCGATCTACATTCGCATTACGCATATGCATGCATGCATTTATATACATTCATATACATGTATATACATGCATATACAAACATACATACATACATGCTTATACGATAGCCGTGTCCATAGCATACGTACGTTGAGGTTTACGGCGTAGATCGAGGGACAGCGGGCGGTCGACGGGCGGGCAAGCGGTTGAAGGTAGAACGGAGGGCGGGGGTCGGAGGAAGAAAGGAGGAAGGGGGGGGGAGTCGAGGAAAGAAAGAAGGAAGGGAGTCGGAGGAAGAAAGGAGGAAGGGGGTCCGGGAAAGAAAGGAGGAAGGGGGGTCGAGGAAAGAAAGAAGGAAGGGGGTTGGGGAAAGAAAGGACGGAGGGGGTCGAAGGGAGAAAGGAAAAGGGGGCGGGGGCAGGGGGGGGGCAAAGGGACAAAGTTACGAGCGAATCGCAATCGAGCGCGCCAGCGAGGCCACAGCAATTGCCATGGTGCGTTGAGCTCCGTGACAGCTGCTGCTGTTGGTTGAGACGACCAGCGCCAGAAAGACCACGCTGGCTGGGTACCGGGCGCACGCGTGACGAAGGCTCACGGGCTTACGGACGAACAACACGACGAGACGCGACGAGATGTTACGAGATGCTGTTACAGTTACACCCGCAACTCGTATTTGTAGTAGACTAGCCGCAATAAGATTGGCGGCTTCTTGCTCATGCTGCAGGTTGCTGCTGTTGCTGCGGGCTTTAGCGTGCAATTCATTGGTGGTGGTGGTGATGCTGTTGCTGCTGCTGCTGCTGTTGACTGGAACAATAAAATGCGGCTCAACGGGATACGCACGGGTCATTGGATACATAAAGAAAAAAAAACGCCCCCTTCCCATATATACGTGCGTACGTAGAGGATTACGGTACCTAGCTTAGCTGCTCCGCCCCCAGCCACCTAGCCACCCAGAAACCTAGACAACACACACACCGACTGCGCACGTTGGTGATTTTACTCATTATTTAGTGTGCCCGTACACCCGTACTTTCACGCTTGCACGTAGGTAGGCGGGTAAGAAAGGTGATATACAAATGTATATATATATATATACATATATATATATATGTGTGTGTGTGTGTGTACACGCCCTACGTTAGTGTACATGCATTTAGCTATCGTTTGATACAACGCCCACGGCGTCAGGTCAACCGAATAATGCTTTTGAATTAGCACTTGCTGGAACGTGTTGCTTGGCGTGTATATATATATATATATATATATACGTATGTATATATATATATATATTATGTGTCCGGCAGGATATTAGGTAAAAGGTGTACGATCGTACGAGAGCGAGTTGATATGAAGAAAGCAGACACACCGATTGTAAAGAAATTTCTCATGTTCGCCTCAGCGATATTCAGCGTTGTCTAGCGAAAAAATACTAGTCGCAGTGTGAACGTTTACAAAATCAGGATTTCTAGCTGTCTCACTTTTATTACTGGCCTTCAATACACGAAAACGACTCACAGAAGCCTTGACCAGCTGAATCAGATAGAAGCAGCCTTCCTGAAACGGGCTCTAGGACTTCGTACGTCAACGCGCAACCGCCTCGTCTACCTGTTAGCAGACTGTACACTCCCCATAAAAGACCTTAGGCGCGGTTATAACCTGGAGGGGGTCAGAGCGTAGCCACAGACATGTGATAACAGGTTTGCAGTGCACGGTTTTTATCACATTTTATGTCAACGGGTTAAATTCCATGAACCATGTAAAACTTGTGTATGCCGCCACTGCGGTGAACTTTACTGAAGATACCGTGCTGCGGAATGCATTGATGTTCAATCTTTAAATGAATTATCCCGTCAGTGTGAGGCTCTGTAGCTTGTATAATTTATTAAATTTTATGCCCGGGAATGTATATATTTATATATATATATATATATACATATGCAGGTTACTCGGTGATAGTCTTGACTTACTGTCCTTATATTTGCTAAAGTGATGTATTTTGTGGTTTTAATCGCTACTCAACCTGAGTGAATAAATATGAAATGTAATATTAGCACACGAGCTTTTTCAACTTTTTCTTCTGTTCTTGATATTGAAGGCCTTCAATCTCTTCATGTCCGTCGCGAAATCGACGGGACTACGCGTACACAGTGTTTCGAGACACTCCTTGACCACCATAAGCAGTTCCTACAATTTCTACCACTTTAGAACGTATATATGATTTAGTTTTTAACGCAGAACTAGTTGCAGATGCGTTGCTCCCTCATTTTTAGCTTTAATCGCTGAATTTGTGTTCTTCACTTCTTTGAACCAAACTCAAACGATAAACGCCACCGATTAGCCGAAATTGGTTTTTGTGTAGATGGCGCTTCTAACAAAACAAACCAACACAAGAAAAACCTCGGTTGTTTTGGCCTGGCGGCAAAATTCAAAGTACTAGAACTTGCCGATCCGCCTATATATATATATATATATAAAGGGTCTCCCAACCCAGGCTGGATAGACTTGACGGTATTATTTCGTTAGAATAAGCATTTCTTATCAATAGTGGGGGCGCGGACTTGTCTTGCTGAGAATTGACAGTAAATTTACAAATTTAGATATATAATTGTGTGCAATAACAAATATTGTGTAGCATGCGTTCACATATAGAAACGGAAACAGCGTCAAGTAAAGCACGAGAGCATGGGAAATATGCCCGAATGGTCTGCCAGGTATACCTGCCTTACAACTGCTATGGCCTGCACGGGAATCTGTTTGCCTATTGGGTGCACCTGACTAATCAGCCTGGGTAATTAACGTATCAATGCAAGCAAGGAGGTAGCAAAGTCTGTCTACAAAAAACTCACGGCAGACTCATGTGCAGATTAAAGTCTCCATAGCGCAATCAGGAAATTTAATTAGACTGAGATGCGTTATATTGTCAGATTACTTTATAAAGTCCCTGTTATACGGGGACGTGTCAAAAGACCAGCGGCGGAGCTAGTTTAATTTAGACAGCTTAACTTAGTTAGGTTTATTTGAACTAAATACTACATATGCGGCGATAAGTAATGCGATCTACTCTAAAAGGCTGCAACATATATATAATTAAGGCTATAATTGAGCATACTTAATAGAAGTGCAATACACGTAATGAACAAGATGAAACCTCGTATCATGCCACAAACCAGATTACATTCTGGGAAGGTCTTTTGTTTCAAAGAAAATTCGGGGCAAAAAGGCGCCAGTATTCTGGTTCAGGGCGGTTGCCACTGCAAAAGCATATAGGCCACATCGTTACATTCAATCGATATTATCAGGATAAAAGCACACGAATTATGTTTATACTAAATGAATTAGAACGTTCGGAGCATTGCCTGTCAATCTTTTTAAAAACGCATTCTCACTGCAGCGCCGGAGGGAGGCGTTCGTCGGAAGTAATAAAAATTAGTATTATCTGAGTTGGTACCGAGTACAGTGCTGTGATTAAACATTTTAGAAGGCTTAACGAAAATGGAAATTAAAGCCAAATTAGGTGCAGTTAACAAAGATGATGCACCGGCGTGTAATACCATTATTAAACGAATTGACTCATTTAAATACGGCAGTATGGGCATTGAGGATTGGCACTACGTTCTGGACCGCCACCAACTCGTGATGAATGGTCGACGATTGAAACTGCCAGAAGTGCAAAAAAAGATGAACATTAACTGTAGTGCAGTACATTACATTTGCCTCACCATTTGTGCTGTTTGATTACCATAATACGCCCACCCAAATGTATCTATTTTCCGTAGCCGCTTATGTGAACTAACGTTCCAAATCGTCAAACGTGGTGTGGTTGTACTTACATAAAATTTTGGAACACGCTCACCTTTAAATGTGTGTAGATCTGCCTAGGGGCATTGCAACAAAATAAAACATTCGACATTTTGCCATGAAGCACAAACTGGAGCTAGCGAAGAACAGATGTTTTGTTTATAGAAGCTGCAGTGACAATAAATGCGACAAAAATCACAGCATCTGATTGTAATAGTTGGGAACAACATTAGCCACGTGCCCCTCTTCTCCTGGGCTTTACTGTGGTTTTCCATTTTGTCTTGCTCGGTCAATCGCAGCACAATCGACATTTTCAGACCAGACAAGAAACCGACTTACCAGGTACTTCCGAGGTATCCAACCTGAACCTATGGCCAACCTGAACTTACTTGTTCTTTAAAAGAAGTACCGCTCCTTGCACACGCCCATATGTATTTGACGGGATGTGGGTATGTCTGTGCGTAAGGGAGGGCCGACGGACTCTATACTGAAGCAAACATTGCACAGATTACAAAACGTTTCGAACGTAGAGCATGTTTCGCACAAATGGAGCGAGGAGTATCGCAATGTATGCGCCACGCTACCAAACCAGGTGTCGAAAGGCAAGCACTTGAGAGTCTGGAGTCATCCCTAGCGTGATTGCAAAAATAAGCTTGCGCGCCCTCTTCGTGCTCGGCCATTACGGCCATCAGTGGATGTGATGCATTAGATCGTCCATTTAAGGGCGAGCAAGCCCGAACTCGAACTCCACAAACGAATAAACTGCCCGCGCCTAAGCTTGCTCAGGCCTGCCCGGGCCTGCCGCAGGATTCGCAAGCAACGTCCTACAGGCTGCAATCCAGGGTGCTGGCAGCGGCTGTCTATTACCTATGTAAGAAGCTGTATTTCGCTAAAGGTGAAACGCATTGGAGACGGGCACGGGTTTTCCTTCTTCGTTCGGAAGAGACAATTTGTAACAAATGATTTACACAGCAGCGAGCATGCTGCCATTGTACGACGAATACAGCCTGGGGCCAAGAGCTTTGGTTATGCGGCGCTCTGCGGCGGTGCTCCGTCAGCACGACGGAAGGCCTGCAGAATGCAAAAGGGTTGCAACGCACCTCGCCGGTAGTATCCTCGGCGTATCATTTGCGAATGACTTGCTGATGGAGGACGCCTGTGTGCATGTGCGTGTGCCGGGGTGTCGTTTGTGTCGTCTCATCCACCGCAGGATGGTCGTCGGTCTTATGTGTCGCCGGCGGCTGGCTAGATCTAGAAGGGACTGACACACGCACAAACAGTGCTGGCGAATTCCTAAAGATAAAAAGCTTCCCCCTCGGGAATTGCGAGTCAGATCGACATGTCGCGAAAGGGAAGGACAGGGTATCGCGAGCTGCGTGCCGAACGGACCGTCGTTCTGCTGCACGACGTCGTGTTGCAGCTGCTTGCTCGTTTGCAAGTTTACCTGCTTGAATCATAGTCACCGTTACGCTATTTACACGGACGGAGAAGCAATGTTAGTCAGTCAGTACAAGCTTTATGCCCCTCTGACTTGGTCGGCCCACAATGGCGAGGATTTGCAATAGCCATTATTGCCATTGCTACCGGAAAGGCTACGACGGCAAGACCGTCGAGCCCGACTAACAGCCATCATTGGAGACTTGAGCAACTTTGAACAATCATTACAGGAAATTTGACGACACGACAGAACGGCCCCTGCACACCACCACATAAGACGCACAGCCAGACATACATGGTGATGACGCTTGGTCGTTCTTCCGCCTGTCGCGCTCCTAATTACCGGGGGAAGAGGCGGTATCTGAAGTTCCGGTCTAGGGAGGAGGGCGCATTATAGGCGGGGAATGAGCCGAAGAAAATAGGAAATTCTATCCAAGGCCATTTTCCTTTTTCCCTCCTAGTGGTGCGCTTGTGTGCTCGTGTGGGTGTGCTGGGCATTGCGAAACGCTGACAGCAGTATTTGCCTTCTCATTGCTATTTGTCCGGCTCTACCTGTTAGGCTGGCAAGCATCGTCCGGTTAGTTACAGATTGCTTCGAAGTCGTGCGGCTCAAAGTAGTAGTAGTAGTAGTACCTACAGTGGTGCTGTGCTTTGAGGTAATTTGCAGTTTTTGCTTGGCCCAGCCTTATTGATTTCTTTTGCTGCGCCGTCTGCGTACCGTGTTACTCAGAGCACCCAGCCAGCTCCCATCTCTCCTACACCAGTCCCGCCTAGCGGAGCACCACTCTAGCGCACGAGATCAACTTGTGATCGTAACGTCTGTATGGCTGCGTGCATGCACATGGACAAAACACCCGCATTTAAGGTCAGAATTTTCCTTGAATATAAAGATCAAACTTAGTCAGTTCTTCACATTTTACTCTATACAAGGTGGATTCTTGCGCGCATAAGCCTATCTATTTGCATATACTCGTGAGCGCGCCTTGGTCGATTAAACAATATATAATTTATTTTTTAACGCTCTGACAACGCTCATTTTAGACGCTCGTAATAAACTAAGATGCTTGTAGCACGAGAGCGTCTGGAGGCACCGCACCCATCGTCATCGCGCTCTTTCGTTACTGGATCTATATAAGCTTTTACCCCTAGCAAGGGTATGTAGTAGCAGGGCAACACACAACAAGAACAACCCGGGAATCGAACCTGCAATTGTCGGTCTGTTAGTCATGGTTGCCATGGCAGCGCTAGTTTCAAACGGAGGCATTCGCTGCCTAAGCTACCGCAGCTAAGCAAAGGAGCGGCCGGCGCCGCCATTCTGCCATTGGTCTGGCCGGCGTCTCCTTGTGTCGCCGTTGGCATGCCACTTGTATATTGCATCGTGCAAAGCTAGCCAGCCAGCTGTCTGTTTCTCTGCGGGCAGCCTTAGCGTCGGACGCCGCCGCCGTCGTCGCTGCATCGTATTGAGAATGAAACGAGAAGCCATCGGCAAGCCGGGAGCCTTTGAAGGTACACCTTGCTATCTATCTGTCTACCTATTTATGGATCCAGCGGTGAACCGTGATAATGCTCGCACTTTGGCTCCCCTGCAGTCAGTCGACCACCGCAATATCGCAATTGCTTGCCTGCCTGCCTGCCTTGTAGCGTAGCCTAGCCTGCTAGATTACAGCGAAGCTGATGCTGTGGTCTCCTTGGCATGACTAGCGAAAGAAGAAGCCATTTCCGGACGGCTATATGTTTTTTATTCTCTCTTACCTCCTCCTCCTCTTCGGGCACTGGCCCGAGCCCAATTGCGATAGGCCCACCTTCTCTCTCTCTCTCTCTCTCTCTGTATTTTCCCCATACATTTCGAAACTATGGCTCATATACACGCGCGTTTGCTCGCCGCCTATGATGCATCTTCCCATTTCTTCTTACTACTACCACTACTACTACAACGACTAATTGAGCAATTTCCTCGCCTCGTTCCCGACAAGCTTCGCTTTTCAAATCGCTTTCCGCCTATGCTCTTGCCGACTATTGCTTCGAGGAATCGCGGCAATCGTGGCTGCACTGTCATATATATCCCGGGCACTGCATATATATGTATATACACAATCCCGGTGAGCTATATATATATATATGCATATACGCAATCCCGGTGAGCTATATATATATATATATATGCATATACGCTTTACAGGCAGGTGCCGAAAAACATATCCCATTAGGCAATTTCTTTACTTGCCGATCGTGCAGACAGGCGCCGTGTCCACCATCCTGAGCTTCGATTCAATCGGTTGCGTATACAGCGTAGTAGCTAGATGCTATGCGCGGTGCTGTTGTTGCCTCTACTGGTGTACTGTCTTTACGGCTCCTGCTTTAACAACGAACGCGAACTAACGAATGATTGCGAAGCTGCGTTAGCAGCTACGAACATACCGACCGTTATGTAGGCACGGCTTATTGCAACTTATTATTGCCTCGCCTGTGATTCGTGACCCACACTCGGGCTGCCGCGCCTAGCTCCCGACTCGCCCTCCGCCCGCTACGAGATGGGCAGGATGCAGCGAGGGGTCTCCCACTCTGTGTCCGAGTGCAACCACCCCCGCATCCATTGCCTGCTTGGCCATTTTGGTTCCGCACGCGTCGTATACACGCCGCAGCCGCACATTTACCCTCTCACATGCGTGCACTTTCGTTGCACCATCTGCAATGGCCGCATCGTCGGCATTTGCCGACCCAGCGAACGAGCGAGCGAGCCAGCGATCGTTCGGGCGCGCCAACGCCTATGACTCCGACTGCGACTTCTCGGCCTGGCAACAACTTCCGGGGCCTAACAGAATATGTGCCACCGTCATCTTTCTATCTCTCCGACTCTTTCTCTCTCTCTCTCTCTCTCTCTCGCCCTATCTCTGATACTGATCCCCTTATTTCAGTCAGGGATTTCTTCTTTTTTTCTTACTTTCCACTTTTCCTCTCCACCGCTCTCTATCTATTTTTGTCTGTCACTCTTTTTGCGGGCTCTCTCTCTCTCTCTCTTTCTCTCCGTATCTCTATCTTTATCTTCGTACCTATCTTCTTAGTCTTTTTAACGCGTTTCCTATGTTGTTCCGTTTTGTCTTTCACTTGTCCGTAATAACCGTGTCCGACAGTTCTCACATTTTCTAACGCTGCTTGTGCTTGTGCGGCTGCGTGCGTGGCGGGATTTCTTCCCGTCCTGGTTCACCCTAGCTCGACCCCAATATGGAAGCGCTGCTCTCGAGTGACGGACGGCAAATGACGACGACGGCGGCGACAACAACAACAGGAGCATCCGACGATGCAACACTTCTCTACTGTGTGGAGTGGTCTCCTCGCAAGCTCACGCACACTTACACCATTACTACTACTACTACTACAGACAGACTAGGGACGAAACCTATGCAGACAACCCTGCACGCATTGTACGCAGATGCCCGCCCAGCCTTTCGTCGTGTAGGTCGGAACGAAGGTAGAAAAGCAGAACTTTGGCCTTTATTGTAGCTTGCACGACTTCTGCTTCCGTTTCCACTGCTGCTTCTGTTGGCGGGTGCTGCCGCTTTTCCTGGAGCTGTCCCCGCCCGCCGATCGCACGTCGGTGCTTTCGGCACTTTTTCCTTTCTTCTTCTGTTCGCCTATCTCTACGTTCCCCTAGAGTAGTAATAGGGGCCGGCAGAGGCTGGCGGCTGCAACAGGACTAGCCATTTGGACAGCTGTAGCTGCAACCGCAGCAGCCGCATCAGTGGCGGCACGAACACTTGCGTGCATAAACTCTCTAGCTGCGCGTTACCATTGGCCAAGCTATTTCGGTGGTAATTGCTTTTTACGCGGGTTAGTCGAGGGCCAAACATTACCATCGCTTGGTTTCTTTTTCCCTCCGTCGGTTCCACCGACCGTACTACTACTACTACAACATCTCACTGTTGGCTAGTCACCGTGCGTCGGGTAGCGCTGATGATGACGGTGATGGTGAAGTCCGTGGTGGGAGTGGTGGAGTTGGTGGGGGTGGTGGCGTTGGTGGGGGTGGTGGCGTTGGTGGGGGTGGTGGCGTTGGTGGGGGTGGTGGCGTTGGTGGGGGTGGTGGCGTTGGTGGGGGTGGTGGAGTTGGTGGGGGTGGTGGAGTTGGTGGGGGTGGTGGAGTTGGTGGGGGTGGTGGAGTTGGTGGGGGTGGTACTGTAGCTGCCTTCGAGGGTGGGATGGCGACATAAGGGCGTCGTCGTCCGCGGCGCCGCCGTCTTCCCCTTATTCCTCTTGCCCTTGTCGCGCTCCTGCTGACACGTTTAACTCGTACATGCACACATACCCAAAAGTAGGCAGGCAGGCATAAACATGCCCTCAAACAACCCACGGCCTTCGTATGCGTTCGTCATTGTTCTCGTCGTCGTCGTCAGCGTGCCTTTCGTTGTCGTCGTCGTCTTCTTTATTGTCATCACTATCATCATCGCCGCCGCTGCCGCCCTCGTAATTCTGGGTATCGCTCGACGCTACCGACTGGAGAGGGCGTCGAACGGAACCACCAACACTCGTAACAGATTCTCAACAATCGATCGTTTCCCGCATCGCATTTAAACCTTGCGTCACGCAGACACCTTCCATCCGTTCCCATGGAAGGTCCTCCTCTTCTTCTCCTTCTCTTGTTCGTCTGCCCCTATCCATCCACACTCCAATGAGTCGACCCTTTGTCGGAGCGACGCGCTCCGGCGTATAACGAAAGAGAGACTTGAGAAGAAAGAGAGACGGGTAGTCTTACCCTGTTTTGTTGCCGTTGTCGCTGTCGTTCTGCTGTTGGTGTTAACGTTGGTAATATTAACGCTGCCGGTTATTATACCCAATCCCGCAATTTGTGGCCGAGCTAGCCCTTTGGAATGGTACCACCAAACCAACCAAATAACCAACCAACGACTAACTGCCTGCCTTTCTATCTGTCTATCTGCCAGCCTGCCGTTGCCGCTCGTCCGCTTCTTCGCTCTCTGCCTCCTCTCCGTTGAAGGTTATGGTGTCTTGCTCAAATTGATCCAACGCCACACAGATAGGCACATCCACAAACCTAAACACATACACTCGCTCGCTTGCTTACTCACCCACTTTGGCCAACCCGGGCGCAGCGGCTCGAGGAGAGCAGCCGGTTGGCAGCCGGTTGCAGGATTGGCTACCGCCTCACTTTCGCTGTAATGCGAGTACTTTGGTTTGTAGCAATTTTTGCTAAAATGTGTACGAGTGTGTGCGTGGATTGCCATCGAGCGAGTGGCCAAGGCGTGAGCCAAACGCTACGCGACAAGTAGGGAAAAGGACGGCTGTTTGAAGAGCCGACTTCAACAGCACTTCTAAGTGCCGCCGCGCTTATGTAGGGCAGCGCATAGGACGACGACGACGACCACGACAACGACCACGATGGCCAAAAATCTATCCTGATCGTTAGAATTACGACCAACAACAAGAAAGCTAGTGGTAATGGTAGTGGTGCTGGTGGTGGAACTGGTGGTGGTCTAGGATTCGCCTTCGCCAGCCGGTTCGATATCGTTGCCAGAGAAATACAACCACTGTCGTTTAATGGCGCGTTGAAGCTGTACGTCTGCTTCTGCTGCCAGCGCCTATAGGAGCAGCTGCGAAGGATGGCTCCTTCTCATCTAGCCACACACGTTTATGCGGCGGCAGCGCCCATCCAAACATGTGAAGGGGCTTGCTTGCCGTCTTCTGCTTGTCCGCCTTTTCGTTGGCTGCTGCTGCTGCGTTGTTCTGCAGAAATGTACCACATGGTGGCGCAGTCGCAAAAATAAAGCGACATAGACTTTTCAAATGTTTTGTTGTTGCTACTGCTGTTGCTGTTTTTATTTCTGCTGCTGCTGCTGTTGTTGTTGCTTTTATTATTATTGTTGTTATTGTTGCTGCCGCTGCTGCTGTTACTGCAGCCCCGCGAGCTACTACTAGTATTGCTAATACGTACTAGCAATCCCGTTCTACGTTCCGTTGTGCCGGACCCCCCCCCCCCCCCGGAAAGCCAGAAATTACGCTGATGCGCAACCTGGGTGTGTCTTGAAAAGGCCGGTGGTCGGCCGCAGAACAAAAACTGGCGTACGAAACAAACCGACGAATTTCATACAGTGCCATCGGCCATGCACGTACAGATTGCTAAAACGCATTCACTGTGGCACGATAATACAAGACGACGGTGGTGCCGGTGCTGTGCTGCTGCTCATGATGCTGCTGATATTCGCCCACCCTGTTGCTATTGAGATTGAAAACTTCTGCGAGAAATAGTGCGTCTAGGCTGCCGCCCCATCGCGTACGCCAAACTGGAGTCCAATGAAATTGGCCGTTGCCTTTCTATTACCACCGAAGCAGCAACAGCAGTACCGTCGAGACGGAAGGGGGGTACGGGGGACTCATTCAAATTCAAGTGTGGTTGCGACTATAGCTAGCTTTAGCTTAGCGGGCGTAAGCGCGCAGCCGTTCCTCGCTCGATGGCAACTTTGTAGTTCTATACGCTAAAGCTGAAAGCTCCAGTTTGCAATGGCAATGGCAACTGCAACTGGCAGTTACGGCAGTTTCCCGGGGACTCGCCACCGCAGGGCACGGCATTAGCCCAGCCGCTGAGAGAACGAACATAGGGGTACAACGACCCCTCTCCGCCTCTCTATCCTTCCTTATTTCCCTCCCTTCCTACGTCCCTCGTTCCCGCATCTCCTATCACGTAACGACGAGAGAATAGCTCTAAGGCAACGGCAGCAGCAGCACAGCAGCCTGGTAAGAGTTTGGTAGGCCGGTTGGTGAGTTCTAAGCGGTCCAAGTGGTCTGCCTCTTCGAGAGCGAGAGAGAGAGAAATAGCGAAAAAGGACGAAAGCAAGACTAGAGGACGCCCGCGGTTTAGGCATCAGTCGTGCGTCTTAAAGTGAACGAGGCTTTCTAACTAGCGATCTGAGCTGAAGGCTGGTGGT
This sequence comes from Dermanyssus gallinae, assembly GCA_003439945.1. NCBI lineage: Eukaryota > Metazoa > Arthropoda > Arachnida > Mesostigmata > Dermanyssidae > Dermanyssus > Dermanyssus gallinae. The sequence goes on from QVRM01004105.1 coordinate 207,706, forward strand.
GCTTTGCTGGTGGTGCCGCTTTTGTTACTATTGCTGCTGCTGTTGGCGCTGCTCATAATGTTAATGATATACCTCGGCCTCTTCGTCTTTTTCATTTTCGTCTTCTCCCTCTTCCTCTTCGGCTTCTCAAGAGCGTATGTTGACCCGCGACCATTGGTTGCTGCAGGATTTAGGCCGACGGTTCATTATTTCTGCAATTAAGCCTGTGTGCTCTTATTTCTCGTATTTTTATCGTTCTTTCTTACTGTCACCCTATTTCTCTCTCTCTCTCTAACATCTCCCCCTCTCTCTATATAATTTCTCCTTCTCTCCGTTTCTCTAGATATTTCTCGTTGTCTCATGATGCACACTCTAAACCGTTCGTGATCTCTCTCGCTCTCTCTTTATCTCTACCCAGTGCCGTGTGCATACAATGCCTCGCTGCCGCCCTGCCCGGTCACAGCACTTCAGCATTTACATGTTTGTGAGTCTGTATGTGTGCGTGCCTATGTGTGTCCAGGTATGTAAGACTATGTACTTGTGTGCTTATAGACGCGCACACACGGCGAACGGCGGAGGAGGGTGCCCTCCTAGTTGGGGAAGTGGGGACAGTAGTAGCCTCTTGAAGTGCTAAGCAGTTGCACAGGAATTGCGTTCAACCGCCTGCACCCCCGGCCACCCGCTCGCCCGCTCACTCGTTCAGCCACCCGCTAAGGCACACTTGGTGGGTACATTCCTCTAGGGAATTTCATTTCACCCTGCAACAGCGGCCACTGCCACTGTGGCCGCTGTTGCTGCGAGTGCTGCGGCAGCCAATGTTGATGTTGTTGCTAGGAAGCCGCCTACCTTTGCATCTGCTTGTACATCTTGCTACCTTTGACCGGTCACACGCACACATCATATCTGGCGGTTCAGATTCAGAACTCCATCGTAATAGGAATGTACGAGGATGTATGATGGCGTTGGGCAGCTCAGATCGAATCGGCTAGCCTCACTTCACCTTACCTCGTTTCACCTCACCTCACCTCCCCTTACCTTACTTTAGCTGCCGGATCGTAAATGAAGAATGAGAGGAAACAGCTTTGGGTGAAGAACAAAAGCAAACAAACCTCGAGAATAAGCTCAGCTTAGAGCTGTTCATGGAAAGAGGGGGCAGGAGGCAGACGCAGCAGACATCCAATGCAGCAAATGAGTGGCAAGCATAGTTATAGAAAAGAAAAGAGTATGGATGAAGAAACAGGCGGATAGCGTAAAGTTGGCAAGAAATGAAGAGCCGTCCAGGCAGTGCACGCCAGATGCAGAGCAAGTCACAATCATATCACATTGTAGGACAATGACAAACAAACCTCCACGCCTTGTTACAGCGGTCACTGCTGCTGGTTCTGGTATTGCTCGTCGGGTTCTGCGTACGAGAGACGGAGCGACATGCGCCCTTGCCGTGTTGGATGCCGCTCTAACGCAACGGAACGGGACAGATGCCTTTCGCACGAAGAGTGGCGAAGTCAAGCGAAAATACAATACTAATCTAATTCATTCCTTGACATAGGCAATTAAAGTTGAACAAGTCCGACGAGATGTGAGGCCTATGTACTTGTAGTGCCTCTCACTCCTTGTCTAATATTTCATGTGACAATCGATCGCCACGTCTATACCAAATTCGTAGTTCCATAGCTACCGTTGCCTCATCTGTTAGAATACGAAATTCCACGAGAAGTACACGGAGTGCGCCTGGAGACTGTGCTCTCTCTCTGAAATGTACGAAGTATCATGCGTCTGTCTGTCTGGCACTTGTGAAGCGATTACTGCACTGCCTCTCGCGAATAACACGCCAAAGGCAGCTGACGACTGTATAAGTATCAATGTTAAATGCTTATTCAATATGGGTGAATTAAATAATAAAATGCATGTCAGTAGTATAGTTTTGTCGTCGTAAGCAACAACCGTCGTCCGCCAACCATCGTCTTACACGGCAACTACTACGGGTGGCATTTCGGCAGTGGTCATGATGTAGCTGCCGGACAATTAAGCGTCAGTTATTACATTAACAACATATCGATTCACAGCAAATCTGCACAGATTCTCATGGATGTATGTTTTGGCCTGGCTGTTGCTGCGGAAATACGCTGTACGCACGACTGGCGTAATCAGAATTATTAAATATAATATATAAGAATACAGAATTATTAAATATAATATATAAGAATATTATTCGGAACAAATAGCCAGTGTGCGTTACTTAATCGGTTTTCTACGTTCAATCTCTCTCTCTCTCTCTCTCTCTCTCTCTCTCTTTCTCTTTCTCTCTCTCTCTCTCTGTCTCCGTCTATAAGTCACCCTCTATTTATTTTATATAGGTGTGTATTTTTTATATATATGTACATACAAACATGTACATATCTAATTATACAAAAGATACAACGGGCGAATGAGACGGCAGTGTTAGGAACCCGTGTATTAATGCCAGTGCAATGCAGGTGATTTCCAGTCATACTTGTTCAGAATTGGGAAAACCACATCTCCTTTCTGCAAGTACTGCCAAAGCGAATCAGAGGATACGCCTGAACATACAATTTTGTGGTGCCCGGAATGGGCCGCTCAGCGTGCGGGTCTACCTAGGGCTGAAGACGGCACCCTTAGAACGATCATACAGCTTATGATTAAGTCACACGACGACTGGACTAGCATTGCAAGCATTATGGAAAACATCATGCGCGCCAAGGAGAAGAAAAACCGTTACTGCACGACATCATCCCACGGGGCATCCCGGGATAGCTAAATGCTTAAACTACTCTCCCCCTTCGATCGTTTGAAGTTATGCTTATGCAGTTCCCGATCGATTGGGGGATTAGGACATGACTGATTTTTAGTGGGTTGGAGCCCCACACTACCGGCCCACACTTGCAGACGAGTTTCCTGCGGTGGTGTCCGTGTGTGCGTACCGCATTTCCCAGTTAGTCCTATTAAAAAAAAAATGCCAGTGCAAATAAATTGATGAAAGCCGCGTTGTTATGGTATATATATATATATATATATATATATATATATATGCAGTCGAGTTTTGTACTATGGGCCGACTGACTCCAACTACGAATACTCGTATAAATTGCCCAACTTTTGGGTTAAACATTTTAAGCACGTCGGCCGGAGATGTGGGACAATGACCGGCGACTTCGATATCTGGAGTTGCGGATTTCTTTCCAGTACGATACGTTTACCTTTTGGTGTATTGTTTCGTAGTATTTATAAGTGTCGAGTTAAAATGTAGTGCAAATATACAATCAAATGAATTGATTTGTTTGCCGCGACTTCTTGATTAAATCTAACAGAGAGCATATAAGTTGTAGAGGTGTGCGGACTACAGTCAATCGTTGCCTTAGTGTGTAGTACCTGCTGAACAGGCTTCGTCTCTCAAAAGTGCTTTTTCTTGTCGAGGTGGAACGCTCTACAGTAGCGGGTATATCTTTCGGGCGGTGTTGCAGTTTTCGAACTTAGCCAATTTCGAAATCTTAGGAATCCATCTTAGCCATCGCATCTTCTCCGTACGCGACACAAGTGTTCCCTAGGGCTGGTGTGGCAGCTACATGACCTTGACGAGAGACGAAATGAAGAACTTTAAAAAAAAAACACCTTTTCTTCCCAGAATACGCTGTCGAGTCCGAGTAAGAGTGAAAGTCTATATCTCCGGACAGAAATGTTGACGACAGGTCACTTGCAGCGTGTCCCCCCCCACGCCTCCAACATTAGCCTACACTCCAAAAACCAGTAACTTTTATTCAGTTGCAATCACAGTTCTGTCATTCTGGCCAATGTGTTAAGATGGTTTTCACAGCAAACATTTCAGTGAAAAAAAAACCCTAAAAAGAAGACTGTCTCATCTATATTCTCCTTTACAGCTATATTCCAGATGATATTAACATCGACTGGTTAGCAAATGATGAATGTAATTTGCCCATAGACCAAGTTAATCAAATGAGATCTGAACGTAGTTCACTGACTATGACGGCGAGCTTGGCCTGTATATACTTTACGTTTCGTGTTATTGTTATGACGATAATGAAAGTGTACATTTGAGGCATTTTCTAATTTCGGCTAATTTGACCTGCAGACGTCTGCGCAAATGCTTTAATGCACACTTTGCAAAATTTGGCTCTGCTTTTGGCTGGACAGCCAGAAGCTGTAGAACCGAATGGGAAGTTATGAGCATTTCTGCTCTGCAACTCAAAAGGCGTTCAAAACTAAACAATGTAGCTCGTCCAGCTATGGCCAGATAGACGAACGGGCGAGAAAGGAGCTGTCGTACCTCTTATGGCCACCGCGGAGAGCAGGAGACAAAACGTTTTCGACAACCAGATCGCCTGAAAATACTCTCGAAATTGTTACATGCAGCTGCTACTCAAAATGTGAACTGAAGCGGTTGGTTTGCTCAATTATGTCTTTCTTCTTTTTCAGGGGGTGGTCTGTTGTTGCACTCTCATCGTTACTGCTTGTCACTAACATTATTACTACTCTTGTCGACGCTATCTTCGGCTTGTTGTTGTTGTTATTGTTGTTGCTACCGTTATTGTTGTTGTTGTTGCCGCCACTGCTGCTGCTGTTGTTGTGATCATTGGTATTGTTGTTCCAGTAGTGGTTGTTGCTTATGTTGTTACAAATACTATTTAACGTAGCAAGCAGAAAAATCATCGTGCATTATATGAAGCAGCTACCTTGGCAATATACTGGCTGACTCAAATTAAAGTTATTTTGTCAGCGCTGTCAGTGTGCACGAAAACATCAAAAATTGACCAGAACATGCGTCAATGCTTTTAAGTATCCGTGTTTAATGTATCTGTTTTAAACAACGTTACAGCGGTCAGAAAAGAAGTCACGGCTTCCGATTTGTAACGTTTAGAAGTTAAACCTCAATATATAATATGCAATCTTCACCGATGTCTTACTCAATCAAGGCTATAAATAGTACAAATAACTCAAGAGCAGAGTCATTTAAGACGTTTTTAATATGGCGCACAAAGCCATATGTGCAAAAATTGACGAATTTTTAAAAACGCTACAAACTGAGCTTACAGTATCGATAGGTCGCAAAAGAACTGGCCTGTGCAGCAAACTCATGCTCAGACAAATTCAACGTGATGCGTGCCTGTAGTTTACGCTCTACCCGTGGACTAAGTGACTACAATCGAAACTTCTTCAGAGTATTTCAAGAGTTTGGGTCAAGTCGGGATATACAACTGGGGGCTAGTTCGTTTAAAAGGGGAAATCACTTAGCATGTGCGATATCTTTTATATGCTACCAACAGCAGCTAAATGTTATATTTTCTCTAAACATACGCACCGCTTACATTAACTGCGCGCGACGTATCTACACTCTCTAGCCGGAGTAGTTTACTACTTACATGCGCGGAGAAAAGCCTTATTTTATTGCAGGTAAATTATCTAGCGTCACGGCTAAACACTACATGTGTGCAAGCTACCTAATATGCTTTTTTTTATCCGATAAGTTTAGAAGTTTAGCGTAAATAAACTTCTAAACTTGTTGTAAAATAATATTTTAAATGGTGACCGTGAAGTTTAATGTCGTTTGCAGGCGCAGAACATTCTGGCATCGGTTTGCTAGGCTTTGACCCTCTAGCCAAACTAGATGATTTACTAAGCAAAATGTTGAATGACTGAACCATCTATAGCTGGATCACAATTGATCAATGAGAATGGCGGCGATTTTTCGATAAGTCTCAAGAGCTCTGACATGTTTGCATAGCTCTCAGAGCAAAACACTCCATAAGTTGTTTTTTAACAAAAACGCAAGATCTTGGGCACTAGCCCTACGGTAGATGGCTGATTCAGTCGAGCCCGGTGGCGTGGTGGCATGCGTCTGCGCCTCGCGACCAGAGGAGACACATAGGTGCGCGGGTTCGAGCCCCACCGTTGCACATTTGTATTTATGGGGGTCCGTCTATGAAGCAATGCGAAAAACAGTCCTATGGACGTTAAATCTTGGCTGAGAGTCAGCCCCGAAAAAATTTTTCTTTAGATGGCTGATTCAGCGAGGTCTGCTCTGTAAGCAAACAAACTTCTTCTCTATATTGGCCTTGTCTTGTAAACTTTCCGGGCTGTAAAAAAAATTGAAATGCAGAAACAAAGCTTTTTCTGCTAGCGTAATATATACATACTTACATATGAGGTGCGTCAAACAGTGATTTCCATTCGTGAGCATCATTCCATTCGCGACCACGGACTAAAAGCTTGCAAAAAGCGACAGATCGACCATAGACATGTTAGCCTTCTACAGATGGAAATATGAATTTCCCTATCGTATAAGGTAGTACACACTGTACGGTCAATAATAGCACATCGCAAAAGAATATCCTTTCCGATTAGCTACGGTCGCAGTTTCCCCGGTGTGACTCTCCCATAGGAAAAATGTCTCTAGGACGTTGCCGCCCAGGTTAGTCAGAAGGCAACTAGTCTGCACGCCGACAAAGTAGATGTATGCATAATTCACAAGATGATTCAAGATGATGTAACGTATGGCAGCGCGGTCGGGGGGCTAGTGCGCTAGTCATGGTTGTCATCGTCGGGGTTCGCCGGTTCGATACCTATTGTTAATCAAATTTTGTTTGAGTATTGTTTATTAAACGATACGAGAGCGAATCGGCAAGTTAAAGTATTCTGATTTTTTAAAACACTACCGAAGTGCTTAGGTTTGTGTCGCTTAGAAACACGCGGATCAAATTTCGGTTGTTGTTTAAGTTTGGTTCAAACGTGAGAAGAAGTCAAGGTTCGGCAATTTTTACTACGTTTATTAGTTTATTGATCACAGTTACGAACTACTTACGATGATCAAGCAGTGTCCAGAAACACTGCGTATACGTGGTATTGTCGATTTCGCGACAAACGTGGAAAGATCGAAGATGACTTCCGTTTGGATAGGTTTTCGACGCCCACGACAGAAAAAACATTCTTGATATCATATATAAAAGATGCCGAATGACTATCAGGAAAATAACTAAAAAAAATTTAGCAATTTATTATTGCGACATCAATACCAAATTCCAGACTTTTCAGTGGTCCAAGGTGAGCGTTGATAATATCCGCATCAGTAAGATCTTTTTGAAGTCATGCAATTGCCGACCACAACTGGAATTTTCCGCTGTCCATACCTACAGACTTCTTACTATACGGCAAAAACAACGAATGAAGTCGCGTCACGAAGGCTCTGCGGTCCTCTGTGCTAACATAGATATCTGTTTCGTAAGCATAGCAGACTTATCAGAGACATGATGGGCATTTAAAAATACTTATAAAATTCCGGTTACTGTCCAACCTAATATATATATATATATATATATATATATATAGGACGAAGGAGTAAATTGACGTATCTTTTGCTGTGTCTATTCTTGCGGGTACGCAGTAAACGTTCTCTTTGTTGAGACCGATGTCCCCACTAATGCAATGGACAAACTGCGTTCGCTGTGCGGCCGTAGAAGATGGCGTTTACTGGCAGGCCTCAATCCGTAGCATCACTGCGTACGTTACCTAAAAGTGTTATTGCTTATACATATAGCTGCTGTCAGTAAGAGGAAAGCGGCGGAAACAATCGATGATGCTCATGACAACATCAATAACAACAAGAATAACAACATCGACGATGACAGCAACAAGAATAGCAAAACCAACAATTGCTTCGTCGACGCCTATGATGTATGATGACCGTTGGGGGTGCAGCCTCCATCACTGCGAGATGACTACCGCATCACAGAGCGTACATAGTTAACCCGTAGTCAGTTCAAGCTCCTCTTGCCCTCTTTCTCTCTCTCTCCTTGCGTCTCAAACTCTCGCTTCGAGTGCTTCTTATCCACAGTATCGTTTATATGCAACGTACGAGGATATGATATCACGAAGGATCTTTTCTTAACAGTGGATGCGGCTAGGGAATCGAAGCCCTCCTGCACCTGGAGAGCGAGACAGACAGATAGTTGGAGGGGAAGAAAGAGCATAGAGAGAAAGATGGAGAGAGGGATACAACCGATAAAACTATTCCTCATACGCTGGTGATGGGTCTGACAAGATAGCATAACACCTATGCATGACATATGAACATACAAGATCGACCATGCTAGCAATCTCCACAACGATGACACGGGAAGGCAGTGTTTTGGCGACGTTTTCGTTGTAGTACTTTTTTTCCATGCATGCACATGATTGTACGTGAGCATGTTTGTATATATGTATATATATCTTCACGTCTCTGTATAGGTCTGTATGTGTGTGTACGTCTGCGTACACATCTGCATGTAGATGTACGTATCTCTGTATGTACATATCTGTGTGTTGTATTCCCCTGCTGAGCAGGTGGTCCAATGCCCCTTCTTCAAGTACCCCCTTCTTGTTTTGTTGCTCTCCTCTTCTGATTCTTCTTATTCGTCGTCGTGGTTCTCTTCTTCTTCTTGTTCTTCTTCTTTTCCTCCTCCTCCTCCTCCTCAGCTGTCCTGCGGCGTGGCTTGACTTCCAGATGGGTCTGGGCTGGTCGGCCGATTGCCCTGTCTGTCTGTCTGCGTGTCTATCTATCTGTCAGTTGCCTCTTCTCCTTGTTTTCTTTTCATGCAATCGCCTTCTCTGAGCTGCTGCTCCATATGAGCATGGCTGTCCTCCTTCCTGTGCAGGAGGCCTCCTGCACGAACACTTGCAGGCTTGCCGGTGTATCCATCCATCGATTCGTTTGAACGGACGCGCCGCCAGAGACGTCGTCCGGATGAGACGTGAAATTCTTATCAGTTCCTCCGTCCGTACGTTTGCCCGTCCGTCGTCCGCCTTCGCCGTTCGTTGCGCTTGCCTAGTCGACTGAGGACCGTCGACTCATTAACTCACTGACTGACTGACTGTCCGTTCATCCATCGGTTGGTCGGTCTGTCTGTATGTATGTCTGCCTGCCTGGGTATGAACTAGCTCTCAGCTTGCGGCGGTTCCAGCGTCCAGAGCCTCGGTCTCTTTCGTGGTCGTGGTTCTCGTCGTCGTCGTCGTCCGTGCCGGCTGAGTGAGCAGTATCCCCAAGCTGTACCCCTCAGCTCCGGCCCCCGAATACGCCTGACAAGCGGGGGGGGGGGGGGATAGAAGCAGCCCCTGCGATGCAGCTCAAGCAGCGGTGGCAAGCGAAACAAACGGCTAGCTGAACAGAGACCAACCTACATACAGGCAGACAGTCAGACAGACAGACAGACGTACAAGGAAGCAGACCTCCAGGGGCCATCGGCCCGGTAAATATTGCAGATGGCTCGTAGTTGGCAGTTGCATTCGCATGCTGCTGCTGCTGCTGCTTGCTGCTCTGCTGCAACTGTTGCTGGCGTTACTTACACGCCCCCCGAGACGGTGCACTTCCTTCGCAACAACAACAACAACAACGACGACGACAACGACTACGCCAACAACAGCGACAACGCTTAACAGCAACAACAACAACAACAACAATACCAACAATAAATGCGGCAACAACAACAGTGCCCCTGCAGAGAACAGCAATTTATCAGTTAATATTGCTTGTATTATGTACAAGGCCATTTTTTGCTGCGGTGATCGGTTTTGATCTTTAGAAAGATCTCGAAATAGGGCTACCTTCTAGTGGTACCTTCCACAGGGATATCAGAAGCGTAACAGTCGTGGAGCAAATACGGCAGGTTGGTGTGGCCGTACCCTTTACCACGGATTGATAGAAGTAAAAGGTAAGACAGCGTCTGAATGCTGCAGGCTCTAATGCTACTGAACAACACGGCCGAGCAACTTGAACGTCTAAGGGCAGGCGGACATTGACGATGATTAAAGCCATCATTACAATATTTTACCGCATACAACCTGTGAGCTTTGTAGGAGGAAAACCACGTATGATAGAATTAAACCGTTTTTTAAGAAAGTCTTTTTATGCGTAAAAGAGGCTGCCCTACGCGGGGGGGAGTTCCTCCAGAGATTGCTTGCGCAAAAGCACAAGCTATGCGGTAACGACTCTCATGCCAGCAGAACATGTATGATGATATTATCATCAAATATATGATAAAAGTGCCATTTCAAGTGAAATTTAAAGCATCTTTGAGGCCATCCACAGAGTTCGTAGGTTTAGAACTGTAACCAACAAACAGTTGTCTCAAAATACAGCGCACGTATATACACTGTACTATTGCATTTGTCGATTAGCTTACAATTGTAATGTAAATTAAATAAATGAGGAAGTAACATACACAGTTTCACTGCCGTCAGCCTCCCATAACTGTTTGCAGCGATTTCAGAACAACCAAAGTTTTCGTACAGCATTATTCTGACATTTATTTAGCGGTAGTAATTTTTGGACATTTGAAACTAGACTTTAACTCTGACTTATGTGGTCCAAATCTGGTGATACGGTCCTAGTCAGTCAAGATAATGGTAAAGTGCTGCTTTTTAGAAGCATCGTTTTGCATGTGATTGATGCTTTTTTTCAGATTGACAGGACACGTGCCTAAGCTGCACAGATGAAACTATTATAACATAAGCGTACTGGACGGTCTCACCCTTATCCACAATGAGAGGCTGCCACGAGAATAAGCTCGACTGGTAGCGCTTCTTACAAGCCCAAGTGTAGTTAGTTAACCACATTTCCCTGTAACCCTAAAATTGAATAATAAATATACATGTACTATGTATGAGAAAAATAACATAAGCGTATTGCCCAAATTTTGCCACAACAAAGACCTGTAGGTTACACAATATATATATATATATACATACATGAATACGCATGTCTGTTTACTTATTATGTTCCCTTTTATAAATATAACCCAAATTTGCTGACTTTTAGGAATTCTGCTTCAAAGGTGGGCACTTGTCGCGTCGGACCTAACCCACGGATCTCAGTGCCGAAATCGGCGGCCGTCTTCTCAATTCCTTCCCATCAAGAGCCATTATTGGTTAAGGTTTTTGTCTTTCTGTAACGTATTCACTTTCTTGACGATATTACGACGTATTCTATGCCAGTGCCTCCCTAGATGAGTAACACATTCCATATAGGCCTCCAGTTTGTAGCGAAACAAACTCACTCCATTTTCTACCAGTGCTTTTTTCGTAAGGCTCATTGGTGTTTCTCGACATTTGCTCGATGCAGAGACAGTGATCGGCAGCTGCCGCAGAGGTGGAGGAAAAGCATGTCATGCGCGTTTGGCAGGCAGAGTATGCCTGACAGACAGTGTGTAGCTGTTTTTCCGAAACAAAGCCGGCCGAGCGGCCTCGCTGGAATTTGTCTGGATGTGTGTGCGTGTTCGTATCGCACGCACGTAACAATAACTCGATCGTGATGAAGACGAGACACAGCTCGATGAGTGAGTAACGATACACGGTCAACGCTTTCGTTCGCCTCTGTCAGTCTCCGAGCCTTTGACGGCAACTGCTTCACGGGGAGACGACTGTGCCTGAATGTGCCGAGCTGGCGGGTTGGCGGGCTTGCTAGCAAGCAGTTTGTTGCTTAGAGAGAGAGAGAGACAAATTGAGAGTGATTTTTGCAAGGCTTCTAGACCGGTCTGGCCTAGTCAGGACCCCGACCGGTAGGCACGCTTTCAAGCGAGACGGGACACGCGTTGATCCGTCGTCCTGCTCGTGACCGTTCGCTGGTCGCCCGCTGTCGCCGTCTTTGCAAAGGCTGCACAGAACCTGCTTGTTTGGCGGTGGCTTGCCCTAGCATTGCTCTCCAGGCTTCCGCTATCGGTCTCATCTGTGTCTTCATTTCTTGAAGCCTCTCTGTCACCCTATCAGCATATGGCTTTCTCTCTCTTTCTCTCCCCCCCTCTCTCTCTCTCGTTGTCCCTGCTTCTGTTTACTCCCCCACGTTTTCCATCTCTAATTTTCTCATGTGCACTCCTTTTCTCTCTCTCTCTCTCTCTCTCACTGCCTCTGCCCATCTCTCTGTAAGCCCATATGTCCTAGTGGTGGTTCCTCATTCTACGCAGATTCTTGTGTGTCGTTGCCACGACAAAACCATGCGACGAAACGGGGCGGTCCGCAACGGAAACGAGGGACAAGCAAAAGCTTGCCAGCTATTTGGTACGCTCAGCCAGTAGGTTGATTTGGGTAGGCTTTTTTGGGTACCGAGCAAGATGGCTTAGTAGCAAAGCCTTTGCCTTGCATTCGGGAGGCCTGGGTTCGAGACCCAGACCGGCCACTCTTTAATTGGTCTGCATGGTTTCCAATTTAGACAAGGTAAATGCCGGAGTGGACTAAACATCAGCCATGACATGAAAAAAACGTACACGGGCAAAAGCCTTACGGAAAAACGTAAAAAAAGGCTGGGCAGTAGGTTAATGTAGAAGGAACGACGCAAGCTCTGTGTCGGTTGCCGTCTTTCCGTGTCTGCTCCTATTCTTCTGTCAATCCGCTTATCAGGCGCACAGGAACCGTTTGAGCTGTGTAAGTTAACAATGATGCTGAGAGGACAGGAATGCTCTAACAAGTAGCATAGGACATAATAACTAGAGATAATGTGCGCCCATATGCTGCGTGGTCGAGCGGTCGACGCAGGACACAAGCAAACCTGGATATCTGTGCTCTTTATATATATATAGATATATAGAATGTTCCGATCATTTCGTCTTTAACTCTGTGGTACGGTGCAATGCATTTTTTAACCAATTTTTCTAAGCTTTGATTTTAGGTGGGCTATTCTATATAAGTTTACAAAATACACGATCGTGCGAGAGCGCGTCACTCAATTGAAAAACCGAATATACCGGCATTTCTACATTATCTGGCCTTGGCGAAGAGAGAGAGAGAAAGAGAAGAGCAGGAACTATTGTGATATAAAGATGAGCTCGATGAGCCGGGTCCTCCTACATAATCTCGCTTTGTGGGCGCACTTGGCTAACGCTACTTGCAATATCGCAACGGGCCTTGTTCTTATTTGCGTCTTTCTCTTACCCTATCCCTACTAGTGACGTACTAGTTATCTGGACAATTTAGTTGTTTGACAAGTTGACAATGTTAAAGCTTTCTCCGTCTGCATGTGTATATATATATATATATATATATACATATACACGCTCACCTGTCGGCCAGCCATCAAACGAACAATGTGTTCGTAACACGGCCGATGTGCTTCTGGCAGCCAGACAAGCATAACTGTAGCTAACAGCTGTAGTAGCAAGTGTGGTTATAGTAGTAGTAGTAGAGCCTGGTAATCTTGTTACCCGAGTAGTGTAGGCCGCCATAGACAGTCGTCTCGATCGACAGACGACGATGACGACCACGACGACGACGATACACTGTGTCAACAGGCGGCACGACGCTATAGGGAAACGACGTGCCTTGCTGTACGCCGAAAGAACGGTGCTAGCAGAGAGTTCCGTTGCTGACAAAGATCTTTTGTGCGGCGCACAACAACCAGCGGCACAAGCTCTCGCAAGCGACCGACGTGACATCGGCGACGAACCCGGCGTGACCGACCGGCGGCCGCCGCATGTCAGCCAGGGGGTCAGACCACGCACTCTAACGCGCGACGGCAATCGAGCGCGTCTAGAGATAATACAGAGGTAAAGACAATAACACGAACTAGGTATAACATAAATGGCCTTGGCAAGACGACGAACCTAGTCAACACGTCGGCTCGTCGGATGACGCCCGCTCAAAGACAGACACGTTCACCCGATCCGAACCACGCCAGGCCTGGAGTAACCAAGTCAGCATCTGCAATAACAACAATAGCAGTAGCAGCAGCATAAATAGACACGACAAAACAGCAGCAGCAGCAGCAACAACAACAACGGCAATGAAAAGCGATGAAAACGAAAGCAGGAACAATAGCGACACAAAGTTTCGATGCGTTTCGTGCAGTTGTAGCAATTGACAGCTCCCAGTCAAGCCTGCACCAAGTGGGCAGGCTTTCCACACTATCGGCAACCGAAAATCTTTATACATTAGGTTTACAGATGGTCAAATTGGCAAAGAAAAAAGACGACATCGAAATGTTGTAGCCTTCTGTGACTATAAATCCTCTGATCCAGTGAACTTACAAGGTTCTTTTCTATTTCGGGACCTAATATTTCGGTTTTGCCTGGACCCAATCTCAAAATCGTCGAGCTCGGTGGCGTGTTGCATCCGCCTGCGCCTCCCGACCGGAGGAGACACATAGGTGCGCTGGTTTGAGCCCCACCGTTGCACATGTGTATTTCTGGGTGTGCATCTTTGAAGCAATGCGATAAGCAGTCCCGTGAACGTTAAATCTTGGCTGGGGGTCAGTCGAAAAAGCATTTTGTTTTTTTTTTGTTAGCCCAATCTGGCAGCACAGTGGAACCTGTTGCGATTTGTTACAAAATATAAGTGGTCCGGTAGCGCTACAACCAGTGGCTCGGTAACACAACTTGTTGACGTCAAATCGAAATAGATATTTTACGTAAAAATGTTGGCTTGAAATTGAATCGTACTTTGATAAATTGCCATGGGCTAATATAATTTCGCCGCCCAAACCCACGACGTGTAGAGTTTCAATTCAAGCAAAAGTGACATAACGTAAATGACTCCCTGCTTATTTATTGAATAAATTCAATACTGTCATTGATGCCACAGTCTGTCAGCGCGGGCTCGGGTCTGAGCGCTGAACACGTGGATAGCGACAAAAAGCTCATGCCCTCTCGACGAAGCCGAGAGCAGAAATTATTTAGCACTTCTATAATAACCACATTGTGGGATCTGCCAGCAAGGGGATAACAACATTTTTCTGCTAGCGAGCTAAAATAATTAAGGGCGTAACAGCAGACCACCACCGTGAGGGGGAGTACCTGACCCACGTGCAGTGTCTCGTTGTAGGGGCAACATCGCCATCGTCATACTTTGTGGTACGCGAAATAAGTAAAAGCGACTTTACATATTCGAACTTCACCGAACAGCATCGAGCCGTTTTTTTAACTTGCACACAAGCTAAAGTTGCACTAGGGCGTCAAGCTCAAACAGACTAAAAGAATGATAGGATTCTCATAGCCGCGTAAAGCAAGCTCTTTGATCGTTTTATTACCGTCAACGCCATTCACATATATATATATATATATATATATATATTTATATATATATATGGACATCCTTGAAATTCTCTAGGTATTCCGTATAAATTCCTTAATCCTGGGGCAGCAGCAATGCCACAACCACCGCGTCACTTTTTTAGTGGTAGAGCTGGCAGCGAGCGCCATCGTTGTCGTCCGTCACCCCTCGTCATCACGGTGGTCAGCATCATCTTTGTCGTCATCACCATTCTTATCATCACCACCATCATCATCACTACTGTCACCGCCCCCTCTGGTGTCGCGTCCCGAGTAGGCCGTGTCCGCCGAGCGGTCTTGGATGGCCGCGGTCGGTCACTTCTTCTTCTTCTTCTTCTTTCGCCGACGCCGCCGCTGCCACCGCTTTCCTTCTCGTCTTCTTATACGGGTGGAGACGAGATGCACGTGATCATCACATCGGGTAGCTCAGCGGCGTCAGTAAGAATCGCCGTGCTTGACAGGGCTATATGCCTTAGCAAGGCTGGCAGTCGACAGGATCGGCAGGCTGCGGGGTTTGGGTGGCGGGGGGGGGGGGGCGTCTGGCATTGAAGAGAAGAGAGATAGGGGAGGGGCAGCAACACGGGAAAGAGGAAAGCCTCTACCCGTACAGGCCGCATAACAACATGCCAGCGTGCCGCCATCTCGTCACGCTGAACGCGGCCACGCCTGCCGTGGCTGTTGGTGCTGCTCTTGCTCCAGCCTGTTCTCTGATGCAAAGGTGTGCGGGGTCGAATAACAGGAACCCCATATCTCCCGGGGCGTAGCCCCCCCCCCCCCCAACTCTGGCGCGCAAGCAAGTGCCCCCATAGGCGCAAGTCTATGGGCAGGAGGCGAGACAAGATTCAGGGCGACGGCGTCAGCAGCAGCAGCGGTGCTGGTGACGACGGCGATATGCTGCTGGGGCTGCGGCTGCTGCTGCTGCTGTCTAGAAGGACAAGATGAGACAAGGAGAGTTGGGGGAACGCTGGAGCGTTGGCGTTGAGAAGGATAGAGGTAGTGATGGCTGGATGGATGGAGGAAGCAGGATAAGGGGATGTGGGGAGGAAGTGGGGTGATAATATTGAATATGAACATTCCCTGTGTCATGGTTCGTCTTTTTCTTCTTCTTCTTCCGTTCCTTTTTCCTCTGGTGGTTCCTTTACTACGACCACTCTTCTGTTCTTTTCTATGCGTTGGCCTATTCGCCACCACCACCGCTGCCGTCCGTTGGTCCGTTCACCCGTCCATCGACACGTTTTCCTTGACGCCAGTCAAGTCGCTAGCCAGACGCAGCCTACTCAGCGTCTACCGCCATGTCGATGGCACCTCGTTGATGGTATCACCGTCACCCCCCGACGTTGGTCCACCCCCGACGTTAGCCCACATCCGCCGGCCGAGACGAATAGCCGAGCACATCCACTCTGTACATCGCTGCATACTCTGCAGTGCGAGATACTGGATGACGAGAGAGGGAGAGAGTAGCCGAGGCGGCGTCCTGCGCGCGTCTCTCGATGGCGCGTCTGATTCGCAGAACAACAAAGCATGACATCGACTCGTTTTGGCAGGGCGTTTCACAGCAAACGCCACGATCCCGTCACCAATCAACCATAATCAAATACAGGCTATCGTATTGTACAGTTATGCAATATATATATATATATATATATATATATAACTCGCCATCCACCGCGGAATAAGATAAGTAGTGATTCCTTTGGACCAGATGCCGCACCAGACTGTCACAAATGGCATTTTTTAACACAATTCGGCATCACGATGCATTCGCTCAGAAGCCCAGTTAGTGGAGTTTAATCGCTCCTGATGGTTTATAGGAATAAGCTTATACAATACTGGAATCTTATATACATCGCTAGATCCAACCTCTTTATATTGAGGTGAGTTCCGTGGTCTTCCACGGCTTGGCCCAACACGTACCTTTCACCGGTCCTGTGAAACTTGCGCACAAGTTCACGAATGGTATTCTCACAATGTCGGTTATGTCGACGAAATTGTACAGAGTTTCAATTTTACTGATAAATGTTCATAATCTATGTTCGTTCTTTTGTTGAGTAATGCTCCGTCTTGGAGTTACCCTGTTCTGCGAAAGCGGCAGAACTGAGCGCGAAATCTTTTGAATGCTGCCAGCTGACTATTCGGGCACCCATATACAGGGTGTCCCCAATTAAATTACCAGAGAGTTGTACAACTAGTTAAAATTAGCATCTATTTTTAATTATTGGGGCAAAATGGTCTTGTCTATGATTGATGGTGAAATCACGAATATGTGATGTTGTCAAAGACAATATTCATGTGACTAATCGGACGTCACGTTTAAAAAATTCAATTTTGGGAGAGATAATATGTCAATAGAGAAATTGAACATGCTAGCGTGTTCAGATGAAACGTCTGATTCGTCTGTCCTGTGTGAATAAAGGACAAATAGAAATGCTTACATTCACTTGCGTTAAAAACTTGGTTATTGTCGTGATAACCACAGTCACAAGTCCTTCCATGTCAAGACAATGCACACTTCGTGGGGATTATTTGATTATATATTTACCCAATTAGTTGCATAATAGTTACGGTCTAACGGTAAAAATATAAACCGGTACAGAAATTATAAACTATCCCACAACTTGGATTCTCCCCGGATATGCGGAACGTTTTATGAAACAACATATACGTGATCGCGGCATGTCTGAGCGTACACATCTTGTCAGTTATTTAAAAATGACTCTGGAGTCACCGCCATGTACGTATCTCTCTACTGATTACTATATTTTGGCCACCTTTTTGTATTTAGATTATAGCGGGCAACATTAACGCCAAATATGAAATAGATGATAATTAAAGAAATAGCCAACAATTTTTATTTAGGACGGTTTGGAGTAGCGTCGTTGGGAAGTAAACATTTTGCGTGGCCATATCCACCTCCTGAACAAATACATGGAGAAATACAACAAATATTTCTGGGCAAGACCCTACCAGAAATCTATGGGTAATCCATAGAGCATGGATAGAGCGCCAGCTGCCCGCTGGTAAACATCCGCGATTTCTG
The DNA here is from genome assembly GCA_003439945.1 of Dermanyssus gallinae. Taxonomy (NCBI): domain Eukaryota; kingdom Metazoa; phylum Arthropoda; class Arachnida; order Mesostigmata; family Dermanyssidae; genus Dermanyssus; species Dermanyssus gallinae. The sequence goes on from QVRM01004105.1 coordinate 225,760, forward strand.
CCCGCCCTACCAAATATTTTGACTTATTTTGATGGGGGGCCTTAACTACAAAACCTCTGTTCATTCAATTGAAGGGTTGATTGCCAATATATACCGATACTGGAACCGTTACGTTACGTGTTTCCTTACGTACTCTTATGTATAGGACAAAGTCACTGTACTAGCAACATAACGTAGATTCCAACTGGGAGTCGCTTTTAGAGCAGTTTTTGTGACATGCTACGCAGTTTCGCGTTATTTTAAAGGTCATACAACTCATACATGAAAACGCAAGACTAAATCTTCAATACGATTCAACACGAGTATTACCTAATCGTTAATCAGTTCGGATCACCTTCACACAGAGTTGACTTTTCATCCGTGGATGATTTCTATATTAACAATCATTTCTTTCGTTATCGTACATTTTGAAAGGCAATGCCCAGCCAATCAAATCGGCATAGCATCCGTCGTGATTTCACTGTCAGTAGCTAAGAACGACATAACTGCTAAATTTGTCAGAACTACTAATTTTTTAACATCCCTTGCCACGCACTCGCGGGACCGGCCGTAGAGGCTGAGGAAATTGACTACAATGCATTGTTTGAATCGATGCCACAAATGCTCCCCCATGAAGGCAGATATTACAAACATTTACATCATGCAAACTATTCAATCTGCTAGTCTTATATATGATATTTTTTATGTTTTATTATTAGATGCCCAACGATTTAGGTCCGCCTTTATTAAAGTCTTGTATTTCCCAAATTCACTTGGAATTATAAAGTTTGATGAAGAAACATAATAATATAATTAAAAAACGTAGTCTTAATTTCATCGACGTATTGCATTGAAATGTAACGTAGAACGTAGTATTCGAAAGCAGGTTTTAGAATATACGCACGAATCTCTCAATCAAATAGGCTGTATTGTCGTATACGCTGTTATATGAAATGTATTGTCGAAAACAATTTCACTTTATGACCGAATCAACAACACATGTTCGTGACGCATGGCGAACATGTTGAGAACCATGATCTCATGATAAAACATCAGCCATCGTTTCATTGCATATACCACTAGTTTAATTTAATGTTAAATTGTCCTCTATAATGTGCATTTTATGTATTAAATTCACGTATTTTTGTGAATAACCACGGTAATTACGATCTAGCATTTGAAAGTAATAAAGGAGTACTTCAATTGAAAACTGATTTGAATATATGTACTTCCTTATATTGATTTGAATATATGAGGTTGGGGAAGCGCGTGAAATCTGCCTGGGCCAAATCTGGCAACTATGAAGCGCATTGTCATAAAGAGGACACCATTTGCTGGGATTGTAAACATGGCGCCGATCACGATAAATTCCCGCAAGCAGACGCTCTGAAACTTTCAGATAAAATGCTCCAGTCTTGACCAGGAGGAACAAAAATTCCGGTGAATAATTTTTCGAGAACCAAAAAACAAAGAACTTGGTTTTGGATTTTGAGACCAGGGACACGTTTTTTGACCGGTCGTGCCTTCGCGGTTAAAAAATATATTCATGCCACGGGCATTATTAAGGTAATTGTTTATCTTGCATCTTCACTAAAATATCTGCACACACAACCTGACCTAGTTGACCTGTTTCGCGATATATTATTTTTTTGTATCTTTATTTGTATCTTGAATAAAGATTATATACAGATAAGGTTACGGACAAATTGTAAATAGTTGTGCAAGGACAGAGAAGTCAATGGCACTCTCGATTGTGTAAAGTAAGTGAACAGCAGATCGTAGCTAATATGATCGAAACCTGATTTGTTTAGTAAATTGAACACAGTGTTATCATTTGCATTCGTTTGCGAGCATTGCCCTATAATTTGCCACTTACATATATAATTTGCACTTGTGGAAAAATAAATAATTTATTAATCATCCATGGCGCGTTACATCGATAAAGCTGTTTTTATCAATAACGTTACGGTCGGGTCTACAAGAATTTTATTTATGTGCTTAAAACAAAAAAGCCTTGAGAAACCTCTCCACATTACACAAATGTTTGAATATAATTTCTAGAGGTTTTCTGGGAATTGTCGCGTTTTTTGAACAAGCAGGATTCTGTTCGGTGCAGAGATTGTTCACGTGTCTAATGCCGATAAAAACTTAAACGGTTCATATTAGAAAAGAGTATATTTGCGTCCGTATAAGAACGACTGTAACTGTCTGCAGTCGCATAAAATGGGTTGCTAAGTCAACTTCTTTGCTGCAATTTTTGTGACATCGCTTCTAACTAGGCATTTGCCCGCAATTATTGCTGAAAATATACTAATTTAACTCCGCTCTGGCTCCATAATCACTAGATATAATGTACTTAACTTCATTCGCCGTCTTATTTCTAGCCAGTGCGCCCAGGTATCACGCTTTCCTGTACATAACTTGCGCCTAGGCCACCAACATCTTTAAAGCCCGTTCAAGTTATCTCCAGTGAATGTGATCGACTTTCGAAGTAAATGGTGCCTCTAATAACGTATTGCACCATGGCGTAGCCTTGTTTGGTCGCATGACTTGCTTAGATTGAGAGGAAATCTACCTGCAACACAACCAAATTAGCGTTTTTATTCGTTTTTTTTGTAAATGTAAAGCAATAACTCTTACTTTGCGTTCTTCATAAGTTCTAGAGTCGTAATGTATCATTGCGGATAAAAAAAACGTCTTTGCTAAAAGGGGAAGACGCTACTGCGTTGTACGACTAACCTTAACTATAATTCTACTTTTGTATTCCGCATGTGCTAAAAATGAAGGTTTTACTATACTAGAGGCGCGTTTGATATATATATATATATATATATATAGACTGCCAGGCAGGAAAAAGAGCACAAGTTTCGCGATGAACACAGTCGCTCTTTCATAGCTTTAGCTTGGTCGACAGTTCGGTAAATCACGGTGTTGTTGTTGTCCAAGTTTCTGCAACCGAGGACCCCATTAGCGGGTCAACGAACCACCGCCTGCATGGCTCGGCTGCAATATGAACCAATCGTCTGTTGCGCAAGTGCGACCGGGCTGTTAGCAGGTGGAAAATAAATATTTGCCCCGACAATCTCAATTACGTTGGCATCGTCCATTGTCATCAACACAAGGATGGTAGGTCACGCTGTAGGTAGACGCGACGAGCTAGGAACACCTACGCTCATCTTAATTGCTTTTGAAGCTTACCGCCAGCTGAAAGATAGAGGAAGGCATTTACCGCTTGAAACTCGAGCTACTGGAGCTCTCACGGATCGTGTGATCTAAGTTTGCACCTTCAGCAGTGCGACAACAGTGGGAGAGGAATTAATTAACCGTTCTTTGCACAATCTCTACTCTACTAAAGGTAAGTGGTCTCTTTTTGTCTTACACACTTTCTCTCTCGCTCTGTTTTCTCGCTTTCTCGTTCGTCCGTCCGTTTCTCTCGCGTTCTTATCCTTAATCGCCGCCTCTTCTCGCTGCGCCGGGCCTAGCAATCTAACCACGGCGGAGATGCGATCAGATTCAACAGTAGAAGTTCGCCGACGCAGCCGGCCAGGAAAGTCTCATTGAAGGGCTCGCTCTATACTTGAATGTGGTGTCTGTATGTGTTTGAACGTGAACGTGTGTGTGTTTGTATGGATTTAGAGGGAGAGGGTAAGGAAGTAACCGGAAATGCGGTTGTATGGGCGTGCGCCGTCTTCTGGCCGAATGTGCATTCAACGAATAATAATAATAATAATAATAATAATAATAATAATAGTAATAATAATAATAATAATAATAATAATAATAATAATAATAATAATAATAATAGTCAAGACACAGGGCGCAATTAGCTAAGGATATGACATCAAATGCACCAGCGGCAGCTTTAGTTGCTTCTGGCAGTAGCAGCCGGACGACAGTCACTCGCATCGATTCGCGTGCTTGTATTCGACACAGCTCCTGAGCCTGTAACAGTCGCAGCAAACGCAAAAATGTAATCAACATTTCGGTGAGGTGATGTTGCCCCATTATGAGGAACAGCAACGACAACGACAACAACAGCAGCAGCAGCATCAACAATTACCACGACGACGGCAACAACAACAACATCATGCGCCATTGGCGGACACACAGGCGACCGGTCGGAGCTCTTATGCCCTCAAACAACCTGGCAACATTCCACAAATGCCTGAAAGATGTGCCCGGGCAAAGATGGGCTACCCCATTGTTGTTGCTGTCGTTAATGCTGTTGCTGCTGCTGCCTATGTACTTTGGAAAGAATTTTCTTCTAGAGCTGCAGGCGGCTCTCTGGCTGGCTGCTCATCCGTGTGGGTAATATATTCGGTTTTTGGCTGTGGGAACAGAACCTTTGGCGCTGGTCATAAAGCTTTAGGTGGCCTTCCCATGCGTACGTGCATACGTGCGTGGGGTGTGACGCAACAGTACCGACACTTCTTACCGGAACGAAAGATAGACTCGGCAAATCACGATCTTGGCGAGTCCTGTTAGTTCAAATATAGACCTGCACAGTACCCTACATGATGTATGGGAGGGTCAACGTGCCGCAGCAAACGAACACAGGACGTCTAAGCGGCAGGTATTTGCACTGCTAATTCGACGTACACTAGTACACATGTACTTTCTCACTTTTGCAACATAACGAAAGCGGACTCTGTGACACACCTCAATGACGTGCTGGATTGCAAAGCATTTCATCACTATTACTAATTAGTCAGCATAAAGCTTGACAGCGCTCGAAGACAACAATCGGCCAATAGAAATTATCCTGATCTCAACTCATCAACAGCATGCTTGGTTGGCGCATCGTCAAACTAGCAGAAGCAAAAAAAATATCTCTGACCTATTAGATCAACTCCTACCCACCTACTGTGTACGGGACTATCCGCCTGTTCCCACTGGCTGTGCTGGGATGTTCGTATTAGGCCATTTTCTTTGTATTAACATAAAAGCGTTGGCTATGTTGTGTTACGTTCCAAGGCAAATACTTTGCAGTTGATTACATTAACGCCTACGAAAGCTGTTAGGAGCTTATAAACATTATTCGGTTAACGTATATCGTTAGACATACGGAATATGAAATCGGTACGAACTGAAAAATAAACTTCTTAAAAGGAAAAAAAACAATGTTTGTTGGTTTGATGAATGACTTAACACAAGCAAGGACGTTCAAACACAAAACGGGGTAAAAAGCTTGAGTTGAACGCAAGTCGAGGTGGCATCGTCAACAATCTACTTGCAACACGCTGATTTGGTGGATAGTTCGCCTTATGTAGACACATGCGATGTGTAGCGCAGAACTACCGCACAGGATTACCGCTGCAATACATGTCCTCCGAAGCAAAGGCTGGCGCCAGCTGGCCAGCGTACACAAAAGTTGCCTTGCCAGGCCGGGGTGTCCAGATCGACGGCTCAGGGCAGGCACACAACCTTCAGCTTCTCATTTACTGCCTGCCTTCCATCCTCTTTGCCCGAGCTGTACGATGGGGCGTCCGACTGGTATGTGACGATTGCTTCTTATCCGGCAACATCCTATTGCCATACACCCTGCCTCGTTGGCTTCATCCTTTCACCGTGCAGGGCACGACCTCACGTGAACCGTATTCAACTTAGATGAATCTGTCTTGGAGACCTTCCCAGATGCCGATATGACATCATTGAGAGTGGCGCTGGGACGGACACCTTAAGAGGCTAATTGGGGCGAAGCTATCACCGCGGCAGGCAGCGGGTTCATCTTCAGTAGAGGAATTGAGGTTGGACCTGGTTCTGTTCGGTAACGGTAATGACGGCGCCGCTGCTGAGGCTTATTCGAGGCTCTTCCACAGATGGGTTTGCTTGCTATCATCTCCGTACTGTGAATGGAGTTCGGCGCTGCAATGAGTGTGTCATTGAGCATCTCCTGGGGCCTGATCTCGTTCGCCCCGGGGGACGTGTTCCGCTAAGCCGAAGGTAAACGAAAGGAAAAAGAAGTAAGCGAAGAACGAACATGTGATATGCATGTGGATATCTCGTGCCTACAAAATATTTTTCTCCGCAATCAGTTGCTTTACGATGACGCGTGTCAAAAAACAACCTGTATGGTGAGTAATACTTTTGCTTGCAGGTCGTTTAAACGCGAGCAGGTGCAGAACGGTCCAACGCGGTGGGCTTAGCAGGTCCCGGATCGTGTCTATTTGAGCAGCATCAGCCTGTGATTATTTGCGCTGTAGCCGGTACGTCGTCAGGCTTACGCCGACCGATATTATGATTTTCATTTTGCTCAGTTTTATTTGTCGATCTCAAAGTAGTTCCTTTTTCAGCACACGTTTTGATGACGCCCGCGGTAGACTAAGAAAGTATATCTAGTCTTGGCGTTTTTATCATTTAGCGGAAAGCTTGTCCGTTCAAAAAATGTTGACTGATAAAGGTCATACTTTAGTCTTCTCTGGAATTCCTTTGTAAGTGCCATAGGTTCATGTGCCACGACAAGCGGGTTTCAATGGTGGTTCCTCCACTAGCGCGGAATAACTTTTTTTCGTTTCACTGCGGTGAGGCCGGGATACGTGCGAGACTTTGTAAAATACCCAAATACCGTTCTCATAGCACCCGGTAAAGTTTAATTTTGCTTTTACATATCCAATGGTAGGTATTCTTATACTATTACTATTAAAGTAACAAGGCTGGCCTTGTTACTTTAATAGTATACGAATACCTACCATGAACTTGAGATCTTCTGAGACTGTTATTTGGGTGAGGAGGTCCATTACAGCATTCAGCTCGGACGTTCGTTGTATGCCTAATGTCGCATGTTTGAATTTAATAACAGGTTAATTCGTAATCCCGCACCACGCAATTCCAAAGCGTACCGTCCTCTAAGCCTGCCGGTTATAAACAAATATTTAAAATCATTTCGGATGCAACACTGTCCTGAATGGGCAACAGTGTTAGCCGAACGAACCGACACTGCATGCAACCCATAGTGCAACCCTCACAAAGTGAATACACTCAAAACCTATCTACTCAAGCCTCCTATGCCTCGTGCAAACATCCTTAAACGCCGAGTAGAGGCCAAAGCTGCCTGCAGCTGCTGGCCAAATGAAACACTGGATTAAGAGTGAACTGCAACACACCAGCCAGTGCCAGATTTACTACCCAACTGCATCCCAGCCAGCTGACCCTGCAAACATAGTTATTTGGCTATTCTCACCCCATTGCCCCCTGAAGATCTCTTCTCGACTAAGCACTACGACTTTGCCCGTGATAGTCGTGATAGGAGACCGGGCTCCTCGTGTCTCTCTATGCAAATTAACCAGCACTGCTTGTCTGATCCGGTACACAAGCTATTCAGGCGAGAGGAAACCTATCCAGGCGCCGGCGCCGCTCTGCGTTCATAATTTCGTATCCAAACGTACACGCAGTAGCCGTTCAAGCGAGTAGCAGAGCTTATCGCCTATTGTACGAGGCGGAGGCGTGTTTACCGAGTTTACTGGATTTGGCCATTGATCCCGTCTCAGTTTCCTGCTTGTCCTTGATTGTGTAGAATTCTGCTATAAGCAGATGCGCGTCGACCTAGGTACAGACGTATCTCGGATGCCTTCTCTAGACGTTTAGACGTATGAAAACATAGTTGTTAAATTATCCCTTGTCTCGGTGGTTATTTTTTTTTTTTGAGGAGGTTTAGGGTGTAAAGTACGACTTTACGTACGACTGAGGAAAAGCATAACAGGAGTTGGTAAGCCCCCTAACATGCCAACGCTCAGACAGTGTGGGACTCAGCCACCTAACGGCAAGTCTTGGCGCTTGACAAGAGTCGGGCTGTGTCTGTGTGCGCGCGTATGTCTGAAATCGTCCGAGCTCGTGTAAAGTGCGCCTCTTTCTTATTTTGTCACTATTGACACGTTATAGTTGACTCAGCCCACTGTCGCATTCATCTTCTTCCGCGGACTCAGAAGGCTGCTAGGCCACCACTCATGAGATAAGAGGCACCGTACTGCATGAAACACTGTGTCTCTGTGTTGAGAGGCATCAAATATAAATAGATTAAGAGGGCAAAATAATTCCAGACACATATATATATATATATATATATATACACGTAGTAGAAACATATAGAAGATACGTTTCAACTACGTGCCATCGATAAAGGGCGGCCAACGAACAGCAGCAGGCTGTTCACGCGCATATTAGCAAACTATTTCATCATCGGTTCGGTAGGCCCCTCAAAGACTATCATATCATACTCGTCACACGTAAGCGGTTCTATTCGTCGGTCCAGTGTGTGGACGACCGTAAACCGCAACCAGTATGCGAATCAGGCATACCTCTCTCTCTCTCTCTCTCTCTCTCTCTATATATATATATATATATATATATATATATATTTCTCTCTCTCCAGTGGCTTTGGAAGCTAGTGCCTGTCAAACGAAGCGACGGCCGGTTAGGGCCGACCAATCAGCTGTCGCCGTTGTCGTCGCCGCGCGCGACTTGAATGAATGTCTTCATCGCCTCCGAACCGAATCGACCAGGTTGTGCGTGTGCGCGGTGGGTACGGCTGCTGCGACTGTCAAGTTGACGCAGACGCTTCGTTTGGTTTGGTTTGGTTTGCCGGTTACCGCGACCATTAGAGCGCGCGGGGCGTATGGGAAGGGGCGGTTGGGAAGGGCTCGTTGGGGAGTAGTTGGTTGGTCGGGGATGTGAGTGTCCACCCATGCACCAACACTACGAGAACCGACGCGTCCGTCAATCGACGGTCATCCAGAAGCACCGGCCACCGTCACCGTCATAGCTTGTCAGCGCCTTATCTGAGTTTGCAGCCTCCCTCTCTCTCTCTCTCTCTCTCTCGGTTCTCCTTCCGCTTTCCCTATTCCTCTCTCTCTCTCTCTTCCTCTCTTTCCCTCTCGTACTCCAGACGGCTAGTCGACTGTAGCCGCCTGCTTACGACGAGTTTCTAGCAAGGGAAAAGTCAGCGCTAAAGGCTCCCTCGTTCGATCGCTTACCGGATAACCGTTAGTATTAATACTACATACTACTACAATGATTGCTCTTAAAACGACTACTACAACAACTACTACTACTACTGCTACTACTAGGACTACTACTAGGACTACTAGTCTGACTATAGTCGACTACGGTATATGCAGTGAACGACGAGAATGACGACGAATGACAGGAGGCGGCGGCGGGCTCTGATGAAAAAGGCGCTTAGAAATCGAGCTCGACAGGGTGAACCCAGCAGCTGCCAAACGTCTTCCACAAGACACTACCGTTCCGTATACACCTCGCGTAGGCGCCCGTCAAAGCAGCTGACGACGACTACGATGACAACAATGACGACAACAACAACAACCACAACCACAACCAAGATAATGATTATGATGATGGTAGTGGTGATGATAATGCTGAGAATGGTGGTGACTATATCTATCGTCATTGCGAAACGAGCACACCAACTAACGAGTGCCTTAGAGTGCTGACGCAGGTAGGAACATACGTGGGTCCAAAGAGACGATGAAAACCGACCAACCGCCCGACCGACCGACGGACCGCACGATCAGCCAAGATCAAGGGCCGACAGCAATTATCTACGGCAGTCGATGTCTCGCCTGAACTCACAATGATCGTATAAATAAATTTATATATGTATATATCTACGCACACACATATATGTATATATATACATATAGAAAGAGGGAGCTATCAGTGTGTCGCAGTAGTATGAGACTGCTCTCACTCTGCGCGGAATCTGGAGTCTACGTTTTTGAGAGCAACGCTCAGCCGGTCGTCTTAAGCTCGTGCGGGTACTAGACGAGAGAGAGAGACGCAAATTGTGGTCAAGGTAAGACAGATTCTCCACCCCCCTCCCTTCCTCCCTCCCTCTGAGATGATTGATTTGGGCGCCTTCGAGAGCGCACCCTTGTGCGCTACTCTTGCTATATATATGTTATATATACCTTTTAGCACGTCGACCACCACTACCACTGCCATTACGGCCACCGCTGCTGTTGCTGCCTCTGCAAAGAAGACGTATCTACGGCTAGGCATAGGCGGATATATGGCGACTGGCTGATGCTGCTGATGATGATGATGATGACGACGACGACGACGATGCCGCCCTTGGCTCTGTCGATTGGCGGACAGGCGCTTGGTCAAGCGCTCGGCGGGCGGTCACACTGGTTGACTGGTTAAATGAATGACGTCTTGCCTTGACCTGCCCGAGGAAAAGAAGGACGATGAGGGGAAAGAGGACAAAGTCAACTAGAGCAATGTCGTGTCGTTTGGGGGTGTTTAAAGACTAACCTAGCAACTGTTTGTAGGTAGGGAAGGTAGGAAACGGTTAACGTACTTTCAAGGGCAGCCTACATGCAGGAGTGACGGTCGACCATTATGATGCATTTGCATTTAGTCATGCGCCAGACGAAATGGCTGTTTATATGTCATATGCGGTGGCTCCGTTATGGATCATTAGAACATATACTTATTTTGCAGCTAAGTGTACATACACAAGATAACATGTTAACATGACATATATAGCGCATGCGTGATACAGTCAATGCTGCAATCTCTTTTCTCGAGCCTGCTTTTAGCGTCCGTTCGTTGGGCGAGAGATGGCAAACAATGTCAGTGCGTCTGACATTTAGTCGCGTGAACCTTAGCGCATTCCTGCGAACCGAACCGGCAGCGGCATTCGTCCCCGACCTGATGAGGCCCACAAGTAGAGTAGTGAAAGCCAAAAAAAAAGCTATAAACTCCCAAAGAGGTACGCAGTTGCATGAGCAACCTTCTATGACTTCCGTCACCTTATTTTGCCATTTGCCCAAAAATATCGTAAATTACCTCAGCATGATTAGAATGTTTGCACTGCTGGCTTGCAGCTTACTAGCTGGCACACCAATCAAGTCTGTTTTGAACGCGGCACACTGAGAACCCGTTTCATGTATATATATATATATATATATATAGTTTTTCTTGAATTGTGCAAAATTGGGCGCTGAGAGATGCCCTTAGATGCTACTACAATGAGCCAAAAATAATTCAATTTTAAGCTTAATGGGTCGCACTGCAGTAGCTAGGGACAGCCTTCAACACTTCTCTCAGCTCCGTGTACACGGATGCAATTGCTGCGCGGCACCTGTCTGCGGTGTGCTTTGAAAGGGTCGTTCCAGTATAGTGAACCCAATATGGGAAAGAGTTAATAAACTTCAGCAGTTGTCCACTACAGATGACTTAATCTGCTGCAGCCAATCGACCCCTTTAGCGAAACTTTATGGCGTTTGCCTTCCGTGAATTCACTTGAAGACCCTTATCGTTTATGTAGGCTTCAGTGTCGCCGACAATACGTCGTATGGCACCGAGGTCGCGGGGCTTTATAGGAGGCCTTAACACAGTCAATGACGACCACATATACGGGGCTTCGGGATTGCGCCAACACCCGCCATTGGGGTAGAGTGGATCGCGCTCGGTATACCCCAACCTTCCCGAGCCCGAACTGCTTCTCGATGAACTCTCTACACAGTTGAAAGCACGTTTTCTGTAACTATCTTAGAGAAGGTCGTTCTAAAAGTGCACTTCGACGCAATGCCAAGATCTAGATGTTGATCATCTATATCAATATTATTTTTTCCTTAAAAGAAGCGTGAATCTTTGATTGCTGGATGTGCGATCCTCTACAAGCCTGTAATCTGTGTGATTGACCTGTGAATGCATCTTCTGAATTTGTCTAGTGCTCGTAGTAGATCCCCTCTATACCACTATTTTTGCAGGCAGGCTTCAGGTAGTAATGCAGCTGCTACCTCTCCGTCCCTGAAAAGCAGGTGTATAAAGTGCTGTTCAAACAAAGGTCAATGGTCAGGTTCAAACAGAAGTCGACGCATGATCATTAAGCAACAAAGCTGTCTGGTGGTGACGAACCTGTGCGCAGGCGGTGGACCAGGTAAACATGAGGCGCGGCTTTGGCCTTCTCAGGAGGGCGCGGCTTGTTCTGCTGGTCATACTGGCGCTTACTAGCCTAGTTTCCTTTAAGAGTGAGTAAAGTCCCTTTTCGTCGCTAGAGCTGCAAAATTGTCCGACATTTTTGATAGCAGACTATGTCGAACCAATCCTGACCATGTCAAGGCTTTTTTTCATAATAAAGCAAAGACGTTAGTGGGTTGTGTGGGACATTGACCAGGCTGTTGATGTGGATGCTTAAATAAAAGTGTGCAGTTACCTATGCATCTAAGTCAAGTGTCGAGGTAAAAACTACGAGGCTGAAGTCATTAATTTCATAATCAAACTTAACGGCGTTCTGTCTAAGCGCGACCAATTTAGTGGGCGAGAGAACCATGCCGTTTGCGGCATACTATCGGGCAATAGCAGGACGGCATACGATTTAGGCCAGCAAGCCGGGAGATATGTAGAGGTTTATATTTTGTTTATTAAATATATAAGTGTATACTTTTCTAAGAAAGATTCTTATCTGAGCACATGCAACCTCTTTCCTCTCCCACTGCTTCTTTCTTGCCTTGTTTTTTGCTTGTTATTGACAATGTTATTTTCGCTTCTTCCCTCTCAATTTTGTGCAGCTCTAATCGTAGTGTGAAACGTACATTTAGACTTAACCCTTAAATTCCTTTTTGCTTGGCTTTGAATTACTGAACTCAGGCCTGATCCAACTAAGGTGGCCAAGTGTGAGAATGCATAAGCTTGCTGTCGGAGGGTTATCGTTTTTTAATGTATTTTTATAGTTATTATGTCACCGTGATTTTGGGCTCTTGTGACTACAAATTTCAGAACAACAGCTGAACTATAGTTTTTGAAGCTACTGGCAGCATTCTGTGGGCCGGAGAAAAAAAGGCGAGAAAGAAAAGCATTTGTAAGAACGAATAAAACACTGCATCTCTGTAAGGATAACAATGATTAATGGGTAATAATCGAGAGAACCCTGGAAGTCAAAATCAAATTCTCAGGCCAGCAGTGGTCTGGTGATGAGAATATTCCGCTTTTCCGGCCCTCATTAACAAACAATATACATTCGCATTCATGCGTTCAAAATACTGAGCACGTGTTGAAATTGTTGCACTGGTTATTGGTCGATAGACGAAATGGTCGAGCATCCGAATAACGTATCAATTTTTGGAGCTTTCTACGAACAGCACCAGCTCACATTTGTAGACCATAGTTAAGCAATGTGTTTATTTCAAATAGGGCGTCAATAGGGTGGTGACATCATTCTGTCAAGAAGAGTGGCTAAATATGCAGGTGCGTGTAGCATAAAAAAGGACGCTAGGTAGGGTGCAATACGTTTTAAACCATGCAGGAGCGCTGGCAAAACTTTATTGTAACAGCAACCAAAGAAGATATAGCCATGTCCGATAATGTGAAACACCGACTTGTGTTTTACGGGTAATTCGTGAAAGCATTTTAAGCCCGGGTTATGAAGGTGCTGTCAGCTTATCGAATTTCGCACACAGCAAAACGTAGTGTTGACAGTGTGTTCGTTTTCAGTGGTGGTGGTGGATGTTAAAGAAGAAGGGGACTGTCGACGTGCGTAAAGGGTGGTCAGCAGGAAGTTGATGCAGTTAGTCAGGGCAGCGAACAGCCAATATTTGCCTCTGGAATACATTCAGGTTAGTCCGAGGGCCATGGTCTCCAATAGTGTGCCACCACTCCACCATGTACTAGCAGCCTTCCCAGTTAGTAAGAGGGCCGTACAATTAGCAACCGTATTGACCGATTATGATTGAAGCAGGCGATACGCAAGTGGCGGGTAGGGGAACGGAGCATTGGAGGAGGCCCAGACATAGAGCCAATGGCAGCGGGCCAGAGCGTCTGAAATGGGAAGCTTTTTGGCCGGTGGGTGCTTGAATGAGGGGGAGTGTTGGCTAGCAGACGCATGCAAATAAGCTATGACAACATAAGCCACAGATACAGGGACAGAAAAACAACAGAAAAAATACGGATACGGGGAAGTGCCGAACAACAGCATAGACATAGTGGATGGCAGATCGGGAAAACAACATGATTTATTTCCCAAGGGAGAGGGAATAGATAAGAGCAGTGGGAACGAGGGTGTTAAAGTAATAAGCAATAGACAAGAGCAGAGGTATCGGAGGCAGTTGTAAAATCAAGGGTAAAACAGGCATACACAGACATCTGGAAATTGTGAATATATATATATATATATATATATATATATATGTATAAAAACGGGATGGACTATGAGCAGACGCCAGTGTAGGGATGTTACTTATCTAAGCTAATTATATAAAAAGGAAAGTACAGAATGTTAGGTTCGTCGGTAAGGGAATGAAGCACTTAAACATAATGTACAAAAGCGTATAATTTTTGAGGGGATTAGATATATAGGCATGACTAAGGCACTAGCTTTAGGTCCGACTGTTAGAACGAATCAAGTGGGTGTTTCAATGAAGCGGTAGGCACGTATTCAGTAGGCATTGGAAATGACACATTGGATTTATGGATGCTTAAGTAACATAAATGCTGCCATTCTAAGCTCCCCTGATATAATAGCGTGGCATGTGTATTAAGGTATACGTGTCAAGCGAATAATAAATCAATCGGTAGCGGCATAAGTTATTTTCTCTGCAAAAAATGCATGTACATTCGTCAATATTGGAGTAGTTTGGCTTCATGCATATATAGTGGTAGTATCGGTGCTACGTTATGCTGTATGCTGATCATTGCGGGATTTTTCCGTAACGCTTTTTTGTCTGACTGAAGGACTTAGCCTTTAATCTTATGTTCTTAGTCTCTCTGTATCTTGCGGAGGGAATAGAAGTTATCTGAACGGCATATTTTATTTATCATAATTTACTGATAACTGCAAATCTGATGAAAAATTGCGTTAAAAGGGTACGTATCGCGATGTGATCAAACCCGCGAATTCCTGTGCTGGAGTCGCCAGCTCTTCCAGTTATACGGTTACTCTATATTTAATCAGTCTCTGGTTATTACATATTTTGATCATAGGAGGGTTTGACGTATATGTTAGTAGTCCTTGCTCTACTACTTTACCCTAGTAAAAATATTGCCTTAGTTTGAGCCGTGTTAACGGGCATAGTGAACGAATGCTTAGTTTGTGCCGTGTCAACGGGCATAGTGAACGAATGCTTGTGATAAGGTAACCTTAAGATATGTAACGTGATTAAGTATTTCAAGTGGTCGACCGACAACTTTAATGCAGAACCTGCGCCTCGCGATCGGAGGGCACACATAGGTGCGCGGGTTCGAGCCCCACCGTTGCACGTTTGTATTTATGGGAGTCCGGCTATGAAACAATGCGACAAGCAGTCCCGTGGACGTTAAATCTTAGCCGAGAGTCGGCCCGAAAAGTTTAAAGCTTAATAAAACTTTCATGTAGTGACTTGCCGCGGCGTACGTTTTTTACAACAAAAACGCAAAATGTTGGTCTTTCTGGTGCCGATTGTGAGGTAGTGCTTCTTGACGAAGACACTTGTACTTTTTGACGATAGCTTATTTCACTTTAACACACTTTTTTGACAGAGCTACGCCCCTGGCCCAGACATATGTAAGATGCGTCAGCCAGTCACGATCATCAATAATTAGGCTTTTTTGGAAGCAGAAGAATTCCGAACATAAGCTGTGACGAACTGCAAGCGTCGGTAGCTCTGGTAGAATTTGTTTTTCTTCTCTTTTGTTTTTAAACCACTTTGTTCGTTAATAGAGCTCGTACCGTTGGTATTACATTTTGATGCCTACAGGAGGCATATATCATCTGAAGGCACTTTTTGTCAAAGCCTATGCTTTTGTGTCGTGCTTTAACTTAGCGACCAAATGTATGAAGCACCAAACCCACGTTTTCATGCAATTGATATTTCTGTTCGTGTGTCGCAATACGTGTTCCAACATACGGGTGTCCAATAAGCGGTCAAACTTCAAAATCGCTGCTAAGGGCTATTGGGTCTTTTTTTAGTAAGACCGTAAATGATGCACACTCTTTGATCCGTTGAGGACAATACTACGTCTACAGCACTGTGCGCGTCATAGCTGGAATCCTCTTTGAGCATTATAATTTTAACGAATGTACGCAGTTCTCTCTACAGACACCAGTGCCTTGCATTTTAAGATGAATTTTCCAGTGTACTATAGAAACAGGTTTTGTGATGGTCAGCAGTTCAAAACAAAGGTCGAAGCAGACCTAGGTGTCCGCTAGCAATCCATTGGCGAACCGGCGGTGAGTGTGATTGTTGTAGCACCCCTGACGACCCAAAGATTGTAGCACACCTAAGCCGCAATAGAATTCTAAAGTTAACTACTGTTTCTTCACTTGCCATTTTTAGTTTCACAATAGCCTAGAGGCAGGAGCCATTTAATAAGGCTCATTACCAGTATATTACTAAAGACCTATCACATCTCTCAAATGCTGCCTCCCTAGTCGAAAAATCAAAACTACGTAACGTGTTCCGTTGTAGCTCACGTGCGCAGATCTAATTACGTACAATGACGTCATGGTACTGTGGATGATGTCAACGCTCTACTTTTGACATTACAATAATTATATTGAAGTGTAATTTATTATAGATTTTGTCAACTCCTTTCATGCTCTAGACATTGATAATTTCACATTTGATATTAGAAATCCTACACTCCAGCACTTCAGATGGCCAGCAATAGTTATGTTAGCAAAAAGTAAAAACGGCATATCCTGTTAGCAGCGTCCAGTACTGCCGAGACTTGGCGTATATTTTGAATTATATTGATCTTGTTTGAGAGAAAACGATGGATAAGACTATCATATTGCATGTGATATTGAAGTTGCACTGTTGAAGCACCGTCTTGCACTAGAGCGTCAGTTATATGCTTTTTATACTTGTTCAAACTCGAAGCCGGCGTTAGCAAAACAACTCGTATTAGATATTCCCTAACGGTTGGACGGATAACGGTCTATCTCGGGCGAACGTACAAATACAAACGTACAAAGCCATCTAAGTTGGTTGAGTAGTTGTCAGCCTGGCGCTCACTTTTTCCCCCGCTGCTAGACTGGACCCCACTGCAAATGTCTATTTTCTTATCAGCGCACAAAGCGCGCTGTCACCGCGTTCCCCCATCTATGGTAGCCCTTTCTCTGGCCCAACCTTCACTGTGTCCAAGCCAAATCTTCTTCGCTTGAAACCCTCGACTGTCTTTTACAATAGTCCGCCGGCGTCTTGCACTGGCCGAATTTCCTCAGACCCGAGTCGGGTCGTCTCGACTCCGCTCGACTGTCCTTCGCCTTGGGTTGCTGCTAACGCCTAGGAGCGGCGCAAAAATACAACAGATCCATATCTGTCCAGGTCGGTCATTTGTTAGACACATATACCAACCAAGCAAAGAATCGACGAACGAACCAACCAACCAACCAGCCAGCCAGCCAGCCGACCGACCAATTCAATCATTATTATACAGACACTGACGACCCATATCATATCAACTCACATACGCAGAAACACATCCGCGTACATCTAGCTACGCTTTCGTGCCGCCTGGTCTACGCGGCTTTGCGCCAACCGGGCAACTCGATCGACAGAATCGAATCTCTAACAATATCACCGACGACGACGACAACAACGCGCGTTTATCGTCGTAGCTTTTCTCGTAGACCTCACTCAATGTCGCTCGCTGTGTGAATGAGAAATGAGCTTGCTCTGTTCGTGTTGCTGCCGCTGCTGCTGCTGCTGATATCGTCGTTGGCATCGTTGTTCCTCCCGTTGGCTGCTGCCATTGACTCTTCGCATTCGCCTTTGGTAAATGCTAACGCTTATATCCCGATTGGATCGATCCTTCTTCTTCTTTTACTATTTCCTCGCGTTCTCTTTGCCTGCCCACCTAGACCTATAGTGTGCGTTTCTCCAGTTGCCAGTCGATCACTCATTCTGTCTTCATCTTTCTTCTATTCTCCTCGTCCCATTCTTTCTCTTTTTCCCTTCCTTGCTGTCTTTCTCTTCCTTTCTAAATCTTCTGAGCTGCTCGACCTCTCCTTCCTTAAGCTTCCTCACCCGTTCTCCTTCGCATCGTTTTCCCATCTACTTCCTCTTTCTCATCCTGCCCATTTTCATCTTGTTTTTTTCCTCGTTCCTCCTTTTCTGCTGATACGGCCTAAGTACAAATTCTGATGTTCCAGATCTTCGCGTCGGCACGCAACCGCCGTTTCATCTCTTTTTATCGTCGTTGCTTCACTGCAATTCCTTGTCGATGATGCCCCAACGACGGCGACGACGATCCTCATCACTTGGGGATGACGATTTTTCCGCTCTTTCTATTCGATAGATAGAGGGGGTCGTTGTTGTTATTCGCGCCCTTCGACATATTTCTCTCCCCTCTCCTTCTCTCTCTGTTTCTATTTATCTCTCCACCTCCTTCCCCATGTTGCTTCTATACCCATGCCCGCCTGCTTGCGCTTGCCCATTTACGAGCCTCTCGCCCGTTTTTCAGTGTCCCTCGTTGGACCCAGCCTGTAGTTGGCTAAAGGGTAGCCTGTGATAACTACTACACTACTACTACGTGCAGCCTAATAGGTCATCAACAATAGAAACCTTACTGTTCCTGCTATGAACACTACAACCATTATGGGCATTCATCGTCATCATCATTACCACCAACACCATCGTCATTATTAACGTCAACATCGTCAACATTTTCTTCATCAGCAGGATCTATATTTTCAGAGTGCAGGAATATTCAAGGATGCATAAACGCAATATGATTGTCGAAGAGATGACGATGCTAACGGGTACAACAATGTCGACAGCGTCACCACCATTGCACATAACTGCGCTCTACAGGTCAGCGACTCCCATCCGGCTCACATTGGAGGGCGGCAACGCTACGCCCTACAAATAAGACAAACATAAGAAAATGAGAAGGATGAACAACAGGAGGTTGAATGGCTGCCCCGTATTCCACGGCTTATCCCCGTAATAGATCTCAATCTCTGTTATCATTCGCAATATACTAAACAAACTTTGCTCAAGTTGACCTCTCGCTGACAACATCTCCATCAATGTGCACACGCATCATCTAATAAAAGAAAATCCTATTTCCCCAGTGACCCACGTTCACTTACGCCGCTAATAGTCAAATGAGATAGAGGTAACGAATCAAACGCTCTTATGTATCGTAGTGCCACCAATTTTTAAAACTTTCAAGAATTGCTGAAGATATAAACAAGCATATCATAATAGTTTATTTCGTTGTTTTGTATCTCGACTAACATGACTATATTAAAAATTGTTAGATTACGCTAGGTCTACTATAACGCGTGGTGTCGGGACTGAACTCAAAATTTCCCACAGCATTCGGATTGAATTCATCTCCGCCACACCATCTTGTCCGCCGACCTTGTTCTCGCGTTCTATATGTCCCTCTCTTTTACGCGCGCTGTTCGTCCTGCCTCTTTCTCTCTATATATAGGTATTTCATTTTAGGATTGCAGGGATATGTGATTAGCTAACTATACTAGGGCTTGTGAGGAGCACTACCAGAAGTAGGACGTCAAGAACTCTTTTTCCCCTGTCGCCAGTTCGATTCGTTTGCCAATTTTCTGAAGAAGCGACCATGTCTCAGTGCCGGGTTCCGCGGAACTCGCTGGCGAGCTGGGCATATGTGTTGTTCTTTGGACGTTCAACCTTTCGTGCCGCGGAGGCCGGTTGGCTCTCGCATGCACGGCATTAGAGCTGACCTTAGGGCTGGGGCTGTAATCTCATTAACCTCGCTGTGACGGCTCTGGCGTTCTTTGCTTCTACTGCAGGAGAGCCCGTGGGTCCCCCGCATGGCCACTGATGTTCCGCACGGACGCCAGTGCTCCTCAGTTAGCCTTGTACCCAACCTCAAACCGATGCTCAGACGAAAGCTTTTGTGAACAAGGAAAGTGCTTAGGTTTGAGGAGGAAATGGCTTTGAGCCATTTGCTGGCTCCTTTCTGGACGACCGCATGCAGTCGGGCTTTGTCTACCGTGGTTAGTGCGTCGGAAAGTAAGCGCCGGTACTTTATGGAGACGATGAGGTCGCCGTAAGAAACCTGCAGGCATTTATTTGCCTCTGGGAGTAGGTCTGCGAGGTTCTCCAATCTAGTATCCGCAACCTCTTTGGCGTCCTGGAAAGCCTGCAGGCCTACGGGCGGGCTGATGTGTCTGACAGTTGCCTCTGAAGTGGCTTGTAATGATGCAATGTGACAGCTAGCTGCCAGGCCTGCTGTAGACCAGATTCCCAGACCTCCGAGTCTAAGAGAGAGTGGCTTGAGCCCAGTTGTTTTCGTCTAGATTTAGAATAAAAAGGTCGCTGAGTCTAGTCCTTAGGCTTTTGTCCAAGTTCCACAGCAGATCCTGGTTTGCTCCGACGTCCGTGTAGCGGAGGATATGAACGATTATTGCTGAACCCATGGATGATTTGAATAGGCGATACGCGCTGCGGGGCCTGAGCAGGTTAAGTCGGGTTAGACGGGAGCGGAGGCTCTCTATCCTACCTGCGAGTTCCGGACGAATGGCGGTCGACCCCACAGGGGACCCCAAGAGCGTCATGTCTGCTGCCTCGACGAGTTTGCACGCGGGAGAAAGTGCCTCGGATAGGCTAGCCTGGTCCTTGTTAATAAGTTCGCACTTCTGGGAGTTGAGCTCAAGCCCACTTTTCAGTCCAAAGTCAACAACTATTGTAGTTGCACACTACTAACGAAGGCTCTTGTAGTGTGGACTGCGGCTTTAATCCCATTGGAAGGCGTATTGAAGCCAAGCTGGTGAACCCTAAGCTTCTCGCACACAAGATATATTCCTAGTTTGACAGTGATTTTTGCGGTAATTCTGCGGAAGACTGAGGAGATGACGATTGGACGAAGCAACCCACTCGGCTTTTTGATTCCGATGAGGCAACCACCAAAAAGGACAGGGCAGATGGCCTCAGGTATCGTATCACTTTTGATGATGTCGACTACTTTTCCTAGGTCACGCAGTAGACGGCTGGCGAGATTTGCATTGGTCGTAGCAGGGAGGCCTCTGTGATAGCGCGGCCGTCCATACCTGCGCTAGACCCTCGGGAAAGGTCCGCACAGCCTCGCGGACCAGCTCTGCACTGGTGACGGGCGGCTCGGCGTAGGGTAGTCTTGGCGGCAGGTCGAGGTTGGCCGGCTCTCTAGGGTGTTTCGAAGTTATTTCCACGAAATCGTCGGCCGCGCAAACCGTGCACCCCACAGAAAGCAAATGTCTCACGACGCCTCCAATGTCGCCTTCGCCTAGCAGCCTAGGCGGCAGCTTCATCCTCGTTAAGTCGCGTGTTCCGATGCACCCTCGGGACCGATTCGGGTGGGGGCTCACAACCTGATCTGTGTTCCTCGATTCTGTCTCTGAGGTATGTGGCACAGCTAGGATTATATATATATATATATATATATATAAAGATACTCTTGAGATATATTTATTTTAAATCAAGGCTCCTGGCCCGCACCTCTGTGGCAAATAGTTAGTTATACATTGAAATAACATCATGGAGCGGCCAGGTATGATGTAGGTAGTTATTTTCGGCTAAGTTAAATACCATGTCTCGTGAAACCAGCTACGCGCTGCATTCAACCATGTGTGATCCCTTATTAGGTGCGTTGTGCGCTTTCCAGCGCACCCAAGGATCTACAGTACCGCTCTTGTTCTCCCATATATAAGTATCCTCTGCATCACTAAACAACATCGTAAAAATGCTAGAGGATAGTCAAGTCTATTTAAATGAAAAAAGCGTTATATATATATATATATATATATATATCAAGTCTATTTAAATCTAGAAAACGTTATATATATGAGTATATATATATATATATATATATATATATATATATATATATATAATGTTTTCTTACTAACCAGTTTGATCAATCAAGCAATCCAAAAAAAATATATATATTTTAATTTTTTCCAATTTCAAACGTGGTTTATTTACGGAACTGCATTTCACAACGCTTAAGTTCTCGGCAAATAAAAATTGTTAAAAAAATAAAAAAAACATGATTTAAACAATGAAGTAGAAAATCACTCTCGACAAAGTCCAAGGAGTGCTTTTTGTAAGCACTTTACACAATCGCCGTGGTTATTGAGTATCACAAGAACATCAAAACAGCAGCTGGTGTGTTTAATAGAACACGAACAACATGTAAGGCTCTTGTAAATATACGCACAAACGAAGTACACTTCACTAGTACAGCATCTTTACAATTTACAGCTATGGGTAAAAACACGTATAAACATTACTATCTAAGCCGAGTGTGTGCCCCTATATACAAAGCACTACAATCTCAATTCCAAATTTATATATATATATATATATATATATATATATATATATATATATACGTACTCGGCCAGAAAGCGTCGTCTGCATTACATGGGGAGCCACATAAATTTGTTAGCCACTTTGCGTATTTAGGCGTCACATTAACTCTCAGGCTCTCTTTTTAGCAGACATGTCGAGGCGTTACAAGCAAAATCGACGTCTGCATTTGTTTCTTACGCAATCAGCGTGACTAAAGGCCCTGCGCTTAACAAAATACCGTTAGCAGCGGATTTTCTAGACTTATATTAGGCCTATAGAGAAGATAGAAAAATAATATTTGTAGTACTGGTTGAAGCAAATATTGTGGCATATATTCATAGCAAATATTTGTAGTTGACAACTATACTTTTGTTCACAGATATGGAAAAGAGCCACGCAAAAGAATCGCTTGCTTATCTGCCGAGTAACTTAGCTCGGGTACCACCATCACAAATGTATGTAGCCGAACTGTCCTTATATTGAAGTAATTATCTGTAGTTTCTTTGAAGAATATGATATTCTACGGTACAACATATTTGTGTGTAGTAAGTCATCCAAAGTTAGTTACATACTGTGCGGCCGCACTGTCGCATTTCAATATTATGATGTTGAAATTCGGATCTGCCGACTACCAATTCTCTGGTGAAATAAATTTAGAGCATGTATATATATATATATATATATATATATATATATACTTTTTCTTTCAACTTCAAATACATTGTATTACGTTTTATCTGGGAAGCAACTTGGCCGAAGCGACCATAAAGTAGAAAGCGGCTTTGTGAGAGACCACCTAGAGAAGCGCCTCGTAAGTAACGTCAGTGAGCGTAAAAGCTCGATGCCGGCCTATCTGCCGTGTCTATTCCCGTCTTTGTCTTTCAGTCCATCTTTTCAGATTCACTTCTATCTCTCCAGCAGCGGTAGCAGGTACACCGACCAATTCGCCACCAGTCAGTATGCTGTTCCGAATTTGTTGCCTGCGTTTTTAGACAGATCATCTTGCCGGCGTGGCGGGCGTAGAGGCCTTCGGCTTCGCAGTGGTCGCCCATTTTCCGGTGCCAAACGGGTGGCCCGCTTTATGTCTATGTCGACTGTACCCTCATGGCATAATGGGTAAAGTATTTCGTGGCGCACGCCTCTCTCTCTCTCTCTCTGTCCGTTCGTTGCTGTCATGGCACTGGTGTTTCGAAGCGACTTCGGAAGCGCTTTGCGATGTGTTCGTCGGCATCGGCAAACGACGATAGACTAACTCTCCTCGATCGGAGTCTCGATCTCTCCCATACGTTCCTTACCGTTTTAGCTTGCTTGTGCAAGTCTATTGGTCTATGTTCCCATTTTCCGCTCTTTCTCGTACTCTCTCTCTTACCCTCGGTGCCAGCGATTTCCTATCTCATTTTCTCTCTTCATTTTCTTCTCACTTTGTCGGTAGCCATGTAGTCAAGGCTGTCGTGACAACTCAGCGGGAAATCCCAGCCACTGGGGGCGGGCGAAAGGCGGTCGTCCTGGGAACTCGATGTCAGCGGCTGGCGGAGCAGCACTCTGAGCGGCAGCCATGGTGGCAACGACGACGACGACGACAACAACAACAACGCTGGCTATGGAACAGAGCTAGCTGGGAAAGAATCGTCGAGAAGGAAATGGACTAGGAGAGTGGTTTAGGGGATGGCTTGGGGGAAGGGTAAGCTATCAAGTGTGCGCGTTGTCGTCGTCGTCATGCCGCTTCGTCTGGGCTGCCGAGAGGACGTCACCGTCGAGCAGCACAGCAAAAATATGAGCGATGATTTTTTCATCAGAACCGCTTTTCCCACATTTGAAGCTAAGCGTTCTCCTGTTCAGTTTGGCTGAATCTGCCTCCTGTTCCTTTTCCTGTTCCCTCTCCTGCTCCTGCCTACGACTAGGCGTCGTTCGCTCTCGGCACATAGACTTTGCGCCATCCAACTACTTCATCGCGCCCCCTCCTCAACGCCTCCTTCTGGGGTTCCCGACGCTGCTACTGCCACAGCCGCTTGTAGGGCTCTGAACGCCACCGTGCCCCCATTATGGCGCTTTCCCGTTATAGCGCTACCCCCCATGGCGCGCCAAACTCCGCGCCTCCGGCAGTCCCGCACACAAAACGGCCGTAGGCTGCTTCGTAGTTCTCGACTTTCAACCCCAACCCCCGCCGTCCTTACGGACCCTGTTTCCCCACGGCCCCCAATCGCGTCAGCTCTGGCTCGCTTGACGACGTACGAGTTGACAGCGAGTTTTTAGCACAAGTCGCCGCCACGTCTGAGACTTGGCCGTCGGAGTGGAACTGCTATCGCTTAGCCTAGCCGAGGCAACAGTGACGAGGCTTTTGAGGGCTGCCGGACCAGGCAGACGTGGAAACGGGATCGAGCGCAGGCTAAGCGGCGGCAGCAGCAACGCCAACGGCCAGAGAAGATTAACTCTCCGCCTTTTAACAAGGCCTCTCAGAAAAAGCTATTACGGGGATCTTTATCTCTTCAACAACTCTTATTCGTTGCCAGCATTCACTCATCAACTAACTATCTCACTTTTTTTAGATGAGTAATTGGAAAATGTTTGCACACACGGATACTATTCCAGAAAACCTGTCTGCATGTAGGTGCTAGTATTATAGGGCTTCAACGCACTAAAAACTAGTCGTCTTTTATTCCCCACCGATTACACACTGTCTCTTTAAAAATGCCAGTCGCTTTTTTGCCACTGGGGCAGGAACTCCTGCATTGACTTGCATACTCTGCGTATGTCTGCCCTCAGTGTGTTCGGTGATGTTTTTGTCAGAAAAGCTGGGACCGATCGGTCAGGCTCGAAGTATTGGTACCAGCTCTAGACTTCTTAAGCCATGCCCTAGTGGCTGCATCCTAGCAACCTGCTACCTGACGCAGCGTCTCCAGCAACCGAAGGGAGGAACGCACCGGCCGTCACCGGAGCAAGGCTCGGAATGGGACCCGTAAACGTCGCTAAACACAGCACAGTAGAGCTGCGAGGGCGCTGCTCTCACCGTCGGCTCTGGATGGTGTCGATATTTAGGTTGACGGAGACGTGAGCGACCGTGCCTTCTGATTTCCCAGGTTTCTGCGCCGGTCACTGTATGGCTCAAAAGTGTGCCGGTCCCGAACGACCTACCGGTGGAGTGTTCGTGGTGTATAACCATAGAGTGAAGCACCTCAATATCTGCCTCGTCGGGGACAGCCTCGTTGCCCCAAGAGGCTCTCGTTTGCGACTTATAGCGGCGTACGCAAGACGCGGACTACGCGGACTCGGAACCTACTCTCGCACTGGCTAAAAAGTTGGTCGGCGGCATTCAAGCCACGCTTTCGTTTGCTGCCCCTCTGATCGTCGCGGGAGATTTCAACGCTCGTCTCGAATATTCCTCTTCCAGTCACACAACAGCCCTACGTGACACCCTAGCTGACTACGGTCGCTGGATAACTACCCCGGCGTCATCTTCGATTTTCTTCAACCATTCGTGGAGCTTGGCCATTGATTTATTTGTAGCTTAAGCGAAGACTGAGCAACGAGCGCGAGGAGTACGTTGGAAAAAAACAGTTCGTTGACGAAAGGTGATCTCATTCGAGCACGTATTCTTACTGTCCTAGAACTCATGGTGCATGACGACACGTCGAGAGTTCCCAGAGTAATTCCTCCGGCCCGCATAGTAGACGTTGCGGCTCTTCTGGAACGTTCGCATGAGGTCCAGCCGATTCCGTCTACCAGTGACGCCGAGAAGTGTGCTGATCGCCTCGTGAATATTTTTCAAACGTCTACTTGCTTCCCAAAGAAAAGGAGACATCGCTCCTGGTTGGACCACAATTGTCACCTTGCTCGGGCGACACAGAAGGCGCACCATCTGTTGGCAGAGCTGCAACCTGCGGCTAGGCCGCTCGCTGCTCTCTTCCGAGCGGTCTGCCGAAAGACATACACTCAGTAGAAGAAACTACATTTCAAACAGCAGGAGGCTATTCTTCTGGCACAGCTCCATGCGAGTGGCTTACACGCGGTAGACAGACCTCCTGTCCTACTAGCTCCGTCATTCTCATCGGACATTTCACCAAAATGTTTGCATCGAGTAACATGATCCCCCGCAAACAATTGTTCGCCTCTTTCTGGGACTAGGAAACCACGGGACAAAGGAGCCAGCTTCAGGAGGACTTTACAGCCAGAGATGTTCTGCAGGCTCTTCAAGGGCTGTGTAAAAACAAAAGCATCATGTCTGCTGTCATTTGGAATGAGCACCTCAAAAGTCTCGCTCGTACTGATCCTGTGTTGAATAGCATTGTTCAACGAATGTCTCAAGACGAGGCTTCTTCCAACATAATAAAGAAATGCGACCCTACTGGTGATCCCAAAAGGCAAAGATCCTTCTCATGTCTCGGCCTGGAGAGGCGTTGTAAAGAAGAGCGTGTGCTAGAAGCTGCTGTTGTCCTTGATCACGAAAAGGCTAAGCGACTGTTTGAAGGCCACGAACGTTATCCCTAAAGAACAGCATGTATTTCCGAAGGGGCGCTCTACGTAAACAGCGTGCAGAATTCTCCTAGATGACGTCAAAGAAATCCCTTCCTGACCAGGGCAGTCTCTGTACGCGGTATTCGTCGATTTCGAAGTCGCCTTTGACTCCACTCCACGTGAGCGAGTGCTTATTATTCTGGCAGAAGTCGGTGTTCCCTCGAATACGCTCAGTGCCACAAGAAAGGTTTTACAGGAGAACCGGGTGACAAATAACAAAGGAGTCTTGGAACTGCCGGTGTCTTCGCAAACAACCAGGTTCGCCCAGGGGAAGAATCTAAGTCTACTCCTCTTGTCTGCTCTCTTAAAGGACCTGTCAAAACAAATTCGCGGGTGTACGGATCGCGTTAAAGTTGTATTATACGCAGATGACTCAGCCATTTAGAACGATTTAGCGGAGTAGACATTTTCAGGTCCAACAAACGTTGGCCAGGCTCAAAATAACCGTCACAGAGTTTGGGTCAACAATTAACCTTGTTAAGACGAAGACACTCAAGTTCTTAAGTTCAGGAGGCAGGGTCGCGCGTGACAACTTTTTCACATTGGTAGCTCTCCTCTCGCCTATGTCAATAAGTTCCCTTACCTGGAATTAATTCTACCGTTAAACGGCGTAGCGTTCTCGTTGCATGTTATGGTAAGATGCAGGGGCTTTTCTGCGGCTTTCCAATGGCGACATCTTTCATCAGGAGCCCGCACCGCCTGTCCCTCGCGACAGCCATCCGCCTATTCGACCTGAAGATCGCCCTTATCGCCTTGTATGAAGTAGAGTTTATATGGACGCACCTTACTGTCAAAAACATTGACCAGCTGAGTCAGATAAAAGCAGCCTTCCTAAAAGGGACCTTGGGTCTCCAAACGTCAATGCGCAACCGCCTCGACTACCTATTAGCAGACTGTCCACTTCTCATAAATGACTTGAGGCGCCGTTGATCCCTCCCTTGCGCCACAGCCTTCAACGACTGCATTAAAAGACGGGAAGAGGAGTTCTCCGAACTCGACCCGGAATTCTTCAATACCGGGTCGAGTTCGGAATAATAATATAATTGCGAAGTGATAGCGGCCAGAGCGTAGCAACAGACACGTGATAACACGGTTTGCAGTGCACGGTTTGCATTACATCTATGTCAACGTGCTGAGTTCCATGAACCATGTGAGACGTGTATGTGCCACCGCTGTGGTGAATTCTGCTGAAGAAACCATGCCGCGGAATGCAATCTTTTGCAATATTTTTTAAATTAAGCAGCCCGTCAGCATGGAACCTCGTAACTTTGACATTTCGTGCCCGGGAATGTATATATATCCATACATAGGCAGGTTACCCGGTGATAGTCTTGGCGCACTGTCCAAATATTTGTTAAAGTGCTATATTTGTGGTTTAATTGCTACTCAACCTGAGTGAATAAATATGAATGTATATATCCCTCCAGACAGATGTCGCTACGCTATAGCACTCATCTGTCGTCGGATCCTAGGGCATCGTTCTGCGAGATACATGTGCTGCCGCTGTTCTCGCCGTTCAGTACATAATGAACCTGAAAGCTCCGATCCGCTAAGCCCGGCGCACACGAGTCCGGTTCGTTTCTAATGCTTCAGAGAGTGAGGAGAACAACGTTCAATAATCGTCGTTGATAAAACCCAGGTTAAGGAATACTTTGAGGTACTGCGCTGTGCTAATTATATCGATTTTTTCTCTGCTGGGGCACAAGTGAATAGCAAATGAGCTTGGCCCTCGGTCAAACCCGCTGATTAACGCTAATCAGGGAATGTTGTTTTCGAAACCCATGTTAGGAGTTGGGAAGTAGGTCCTTTGCAAGGTTGAGGAAGTGTGCTTCCGCGATGGTTATAAATTTCATTCAGAATCAGCACGAGGTCTGCAGCCCACTATTCGATAGGGAAATAGCCTAGGCGCAACATCTCAACCGCCTTAACGGGTACCGCATCCTGACATTCCGTCATCAAACGCTTGGCGTCAGAGACGTGAATTCCGTCTAAGCCCGGCGTCTTCCCTAATGTGCAGACTACCAATTCGTTCTCAGAGCCCCCAGGCAAGGAGCGCCGGTAAGTGAAGCGTGCTGTATAAACGGTGGTAAAACCGCTTTATTAGTCGCCTCGAGCATAAGGTTTGCCCTCCACTCTACGGCAGGGCACTTTCGTACCATTTTTTTGTATGGGCGACAACAGAAATCGTCTTCCAGCTCTTTGAGGAAGGCCCTACAGAAGTGTGCGTTCCGAAGCTGGTAAACTGTCTGGTGGCTGGTGCAAACGTAACTGGATAACATAGTAATCGCTATCAGATGGTCGACGCTCGAGGTGCGCCAAGCTCTGTGGAAGATGGGAGCAGCAGCGTTAAGAAAGATTATAGATCCTGCCGCCATCTATTCGAGGACTGCGAGCTCCTTTCGGTTGGCCTTGGTAGGCCCTCATATGTACGGCATTAAAATCTTCGGTTATGACCAGATAGATAAGAGTTATCTAAATGTAAAAAAGGCAATAACCAGACAAACATTTTAGGGAGGTGGCGGATGTCCAGTACACTGCTAGTCAATCAAGGCTGTGTACGATTCGATTCGGAGTTTTTTAAGCCATTATTGAACGTTAAACCGCATTTGGCCGTTTCCTAGACCATTGCTTATATATCGGAGGAGAGCGTGGGCTTCTCTGCTGCAATTGAAGTGCAGTTAAAATAATCTAAGAATCTTCGTCATTAATGGTTACAATCTCCCCTGCCTCGGGTTTCTCAGAATTGGCAGTCTTCGCATTCCGGGGGTTTTGGGGAGGTAGCCGTTAATCCTCTTGTTTCAGCTCCTGGACATCGTGCTGAACCAGAAAGCGGCTTGTGTGCTCGTCCGTTCTGTCAGAAAGCTAATAACAGAATACTACAAGAACTTACTCAACTATCATTACTATTCGGATTTCAAACCTAAAATAGCAGCAACCTTAAGGCCGGGAATCCGGTTTGCTAAAGTGCTTTGACGAGCAACAACGTACACCCGAAAAAAAGGCATCTAAAGATTTAAGTAAGTAGCTTTCCTAGTCTTAAGCGGAGCTTGTCTTCGTTGCTGTCCTGCGTGGATACCAGTGCTATTCAATCGTTGACTGCTGTAATAGATAATCCCGTTATATATCTTTCACTTTTGCTATATATATATATATATATATATATATATATATATATATATACAGTAAAGGGTCAGCATCCTTGGCGAGCTTTGACTACATTAGAGAACAACGGTGACAAGATTCGTACCAAACGTATATTTAGATACGCCAATAGAAGACAACGAGTAACCGTCATGGGTTATGCAGATTATAAAGTTATCTGATCAAACGAATGAGTCAAAACTAAAATGAGCAACTCAGGCGTGCCTGTGCCGACCTTATCCAAAAAATGACACTGACGGCGAGAGCAGATTACAACAAATTTAGTTTAAAAAACACGATAACTTTATTCAGAGGTTAAACACTACTTCATACATTATAAGTAGATACATTTGCATTTTAGTGTATAGAACATAAGCATTTGCGTACTACTGAACATGCTGCTAAGTGCAATAAAAAAGTTCGCAGTCTGTGGCAGCAACGCGCATGATAGATAGTCACGCGTTCGTTGTATGTGACTGCCAAACAAAGTCTAAATACGTTGCTCAGCAAAGCCAGTTTCATTGCCTTATTTTCACTTGTTTTTCTTATTTCAATAAGAAAAACTGCATTGCGGCAGTTCATCTCGAAAATATGTGCTAACATTTCTAGTTAATGCCTATGGCAGCGTATCCGCTTATTTGCTTCTCATGAACGGAAGTATACGTGATCACTTGCTAAAACAGCACCGCTCACTGCTTCACACAGCAACAGTAGAGCGCATTGAAAATAAATTATATTTTGTTAGACAAATGGTTTTGCAACGCAATTAAGAGGGTCGCAGTTCTGAACATCAAAACCACTCGCCACGCGAAAGCATCATTAAGCACGTCGGCACGTACTATTCAAGTAGAAAGCAAAGCTCTATGACGGTCGTTACGTACGATGATGAAGATTTGTGATACTTTGTCTTGGCGTACGAGTCCGTGAGATTATGTAAGGCCGTCTCACTTTAACGCTCTAAAATACTTGAATGTACGGTACTTGAGTGGCAAGAGACATTGTGCTTTCGCTTACCTTTAGCGATTTTCCTCCACAAAATACCTATTATGGGGACTTATCACGGTTAGAGAAGAGTATCTACATAGCAATGCAATACCTCGGCGCTATCGGGGCATCGTACGAACGCATATAGACTTGGTAGTTTTAGATAACAATTATGCGGACAGCTAAATTGAAAGCCCGAAAGTTGTCCCTATGCGCGATTCTGCGTTACAATTTATGTCTGGATCAAATAGAATAGCGAGACTCTTACAGTTACGCAGTCTCCACCAGAAATGTCACCACATTAGATCGTATGAAGTGCCATTGCTTTTGGTCGTAAGGACAGTCACTTTGTTCGTGTTTCTAAACTTTTCCTATTAAAACTGCGCCAGTGTAACCTTTATAAGGCTAGCATTGCGCGCATTTCGGCCTCCAAGCGTCACTAACAAAATGATTCCAGACTAAAGTTGTGTGATTCGACTAGTTCAGTATATTTGCTCATTTTATTTAATTCGGCCACTGGTGCGACATAGCCTGCTCCAGAGCAGGGTCTTAAGCGTTCGAGGGCGCAAGTGAGTTAGTCACCGTTACCTCCCAGACAAGAGGTTGGATGCGTTTAAAAGGTGTAAGAGTCATCCCGTCCCCCCATCCCGGTCTGTTACTATTGCTACTGCGCAAGCCGGTTGGCTCCAAGGTGTTTGGGTAGCCCGCTGTTCTCAATGCCCTCGCTAATATATCGTTAATGGCCACCTGACTTGGGCGGCAGCCTCTCACTCAGGAAGCATCCGAATGGTGGGCTTTCTCTCTTACTGGTTCGCCGCATTGCATATGTGGGTGTGGACGAAGGATTCTTCAACACGCAAAGCGACGCAAATCTGTGCGTTCGAGTCATCTAGTAATGTGCTTAATGAAGCGCAGGGCAAAACCTGCAATCAGGCGTTTGCTTTGTTTATTTTTTGCACACATTTGGCCGAGGCTGGCCTGACTATAGCCCTTGTGGGTCACTCGTGGTCTCGTCATTCAGCAAGCAGTCTGCGACCAAAAATGGCCAGGCACCTTGACTGCAGAGGTCCTCCGGGGTAGTTTCCCCTACTCTTACGAGACTGTTCATAAGATGGTCGGGCATAGAAACAATTCCTGCCTGAGCATCCGCATCCAGGAGTTCATCTTCTGTGTCAGAAAGCTGGTGACGTCGTTTAGCTGGAGGTGTGTATCAAGATGCTTAGGGTGCGCAGTGTTGAGTCGCTGAATCGTGTGAGGCTCTCGGTTTTGTCAGATAGGTCAATCCCTTTTAGTATATGTGTCAGACGGGAAGCTAAAGAGGTAGCCACTTAATAAAATTTAAGCCGTTGTGGCAACCTGTTAGAGGAAGACGATCTACGGGTATCTTCAACTTTCCAGCCACTTTTTAAACACTTTCCTACTAGCTGTGGCCCTCCTAGCAGTTCTAACTTTTCGGCGCGTATCACATAACACTATGTGAGGAGCAGAATTTCGACCATTGAGTCACGAGTCGGCACCTTGTTACTAAAAACCTTGAACCCTGATGGACTCAGAGTAATCCTCCTCAAAGTGGAGAATGTACTTAAGTCAGTATGGAATTGTAACTGCGTCGTCGGCTTGAACAAGTGCGAAATGTTGTCGTCGTTGCCATCCTCTAAGTGCTAACTGTTCAGCAGACTCTCTATGAATTTCACCTGATTTTTGACTGCTGAACAAAGAGCAACACTAGGCGCTTTAGGCCCTTTAACTGAGCAACTATTGACGAACTTAGAATATCGGCTGAAGAATTATAGAAGACCTACGACAGGGGACAGAGTGGACGTCCAACCCTTTTGTCAGAAGCTCTCTGTTGATGTGCAACAGTGCAATTTCCGTGTTGTGCTTGCTGGCAAACTAGAGCCAAAGAGGCTTAAATTTAGTTAAATACGAATATGTCTACCCGGGCACAATTGCTAATTCCAAGAGTACAATACTAGATCAATTATTTTAGCTAATTGCAAATATAGACTTGCCTAATAAAAACGCATGATGTACACAAAAATGAAGTGTCTGTCCTAATTACGGTTCTAATTTGGCTCATCACCTGTTAGCCAGTTGTAAGCTCATTATAATATACATTCGCTGACTAGTACTACAACGAAATACTAAAGGACCGTAGATGCTGCGTCGTGTCTGCTGTTCGGTTTGACTAAACTGAGTTTGACGAGACTTTAGACTATACTTAGCATTGCTCTAAATCTAGAGGTCTTCACGATTATTCTCCACATTTCATCAGGACGGCGGGCAAAGCCCTGGAAACAGCTCATGCCCAACGCCTGTGGGCCGCAGCATTTAAGACAGCACATTATCATGTTCGTTGCCGGGTCATTTGTCCTATACGACTTTAGGGCATGACCACAGAGACGCTCGGTACAGTCACCATTGGAAAACACTTGCTCTGGGCCTAGAGGATATAGACCTCAGTGTGGTTACGGCTTAGTGAACGGCTAACGCGGGACCGGCGGTGCTCCAGACCCGAACGATTCGCTGAAGGCTAAGGATTTGAGGTCTAAGAAGCGCCGCAATCTGCCTAAGGATTCAACACGCAAAAAGAGCATGAAGCGTGGGCGCAGAATAAACCGGTGACAAACGTTATGGATCGGCCTAGACAAAGATGCTTTGAGCGCCTGGAACTAGAAGTACCTGCACACGACCGAGAGAACTCGTAGCCCCGCAAACATTGTGGCGATAAACTTAGGGACATCTTAGAACATACAAGACTGGCCTGTCTGGTCGAAACTGCGCACCCTTACATGCGTCGCAGGCTGTTAGGGTCATTCTCCTAGCAAATACGGCACTGAACATTACACGCATTGCCTGAAGAGGAATTCCGGCAGGAACGGGCTGCCCCGCACAACTGTTTAAAGCATCAGCAAGCAATCCACAGTCGGAGCGCTGAACTGGAATAAGACTGGTTTTTATTTGTTTGGAGCTCTACACTACCACATCTGTCCACATTTGCGGATTGCTCTCTGAATAGTGCCCGCGTGTGCAAAGCAAGTTTCTCAGTAAGCCCTGTATAAAACAATGACAAAGCGCAGCAAAGTAACGTGTATTGTGTATTTAAGTTAACTTTAGTACCCTTAAATATTATATATCAAAGGGTTCTATGTGTCACCCCGCAGGGCTGCCATGATTTAACTCAAGTCTTAGCCTTATTCTAAAAGGCGACGGGCGCCAAGGTCGAACCGCTTAAACAATACGCGATAACAAAGTGCGTATTCCCTAAATGTGCACGATTTGGAGCAGCGATCTTTCCAGAAAACGCTTACCGGCACCAATTTTCGCTTTTCGTCGGTAGTATACAAGTTTGACTATATAACCCTTTCTTTAAAACTTAGGCAATTACAGGAATGTATGTCTGGATCTAATAGAGGGTGTATGTCTGAGTAGGTGTGTGGATTCCGATGTCCAAGTACACCATCGTTGGTAAACGAGGGCCGTTTGGCGATGGGCGGTGACTTACGGTTGGCCCGTCTGATACTGAACGGGTGTCGATCACACAAACTAGAGAACGAAGAGGACAAAGAGAAAAATGCGAAAGTAGAGGAGGAAAAAGAAAAAGACGACGATGGACGAGGGAGACATATCGGCAAAGCTTGCTTCGATGCTGCCACGACGATATCGAGCATGGAGAGCCATATCGTCATCACCGCCCTCACTGCCACTACCACCCCAACGACAACAGCACTACACTATACAACATTGCCACCGTTGTCGTCGTCGTCGTCTTCTGCTTTGCGAGCCTCAGAATGCTGGCCAGTCGCCCTTCGCCGACAGACAGACCGACAAACAAGGGGACCGACCAGCGCCTGTCTGGGCCATATTTCAGGCCATTATCCAAGCAAGCGTGCCCAGGACGCCCAAGCACTGACGTTGGGTAAAAGGTAGCACGACTGGTCTAGACCTGACGTCTAGTTGCTGACGCCACAGCAGCCCACAATTCGACCGAGTGTTGAGTTGACACGCAGTTGAGTCTTGGCCAGAGGACAGCAGTGGGACGAGTGGGGTGGGGAACCAGGAGGGACCGGGGAAACCAACTTGCTAGGACAAGAGCTCCACCGCCAAAATCCAGCCGTGGAGCACTGGACGTCTATGAACACACGCGTGCACACACACACACACACACAAACATAAATGAATGCGCGTCTCTGGTGAGCGAGGAACGAAGAACTCGACCAGGATCGGTGTTCCGGGGTTTGGCGAAACCCCGCAGCTGCCCAACATTCACCACCACCACCATCACCACTACTACTACTACTATTACTACTACCATCACCATCTTCGTCATCATCGCTACCATTGCTATAGGGCAATGGCCGTATAAACGACAAAAAATTGACTTTAGATTTCGAGAGAAAATATATTACAGAACAAAATAAATAAATACCTATTAAAAGCTCTTTACGTTTGATGTACAGTCGAACAGTACACGGATGTTTGGGTATGTACTCGTATGTGTGTATAGCTAGCTATGTGTGTGTATGTGTTAGTAGGTAACCATATATGTATCTATGCGCCTACTTGTTCACACGTGTATGTATCCATGAGCCTGGTGAGCCATCTGCCTCTTGACCGGTCGGTCGGTTGGTCGGTCGGTCTTCCACTCGCTCGGTCTAGGGGGTTTCAAGAACCCCCGGGTTTCATCCACCGATAATTACTAACGATATGTCCCGAACAGACCGCGCCCTACAAGTCCACTCGGATCCCACTCATCGGAAAGAGGAGCAGGCAGGCGGGGGCGATGGGGGGCACGGAGAAGTGGACACACGAACGGATACCAAAGAAACGAGGAGGCCTGACTGACTTGCTAGCCGGCTGGTGCCAGCCCTCCAACTTCCAGCTGAGTGAGTGCGTCTTGCCTGATCGTATAGCAAGCGGCTTGGTCGGACGCCGAAGCATGAACACCCACCATGACCACCATGTTTGTTGCTGCTGTTGTTGTTTTCGTCGTCGTCGTCATCATTATCATCATCATCATATCCGTCCCATACAGCTGCTAATCATACCGTCTGAGAGGATACGACAAATTATACGACAAAAACAACAAGCATTCTCTTCACTTGCACGGTACTTACGCTTTCGTTATATATATATATATATACATATATATATATATATATATATATATATATATATATATATACATATACAGGTAGTTCAATAAGTTCTTAGAATGAAAACCAAGAATTTTCCAAATCATGTTTTAAATTTATCTTATTCGATATACTCCCCGAGATGCTTAATACACTTTTCCCACCA
Organism: Dermanyssus gallinae; assembly: GCA_003439945.1. Lineage (NCBI taxonomy): Eukaryota > Metazoa > Arthropoda > Arachnida > Mesostigmata > Dermanyssidae > Dermanyssus > Dermanyssus gallinae. The sequence continues at coordinate 261,933 of QVRM01004105.1, forward strand.
AGATTTCAGAGCTTTTATACCTCTTAAGTAGAATTCCGCGTCTTTAGACTGAAAATAGGCATTGACAGCAGCCTTAACCTCTTCATTGCTGGAAAAACGCTTTCCACCGAGACTATTCTTCAAATGTCCGAAGAGGAAATAATCAGAGGGGGCCAGGTCTGGAGAATAGGAAGGTTGTTCAATAAGTTCGAACCTCAGTTGGGCCAGTTTTGCCGATGCTTGCCGGGACTTGTGTGCAGGAGCATTGTCCTGGTGAAACAGGACAACCTTCTTCTGCAAAGCGGGCCGTTTCACGATGAGTTCTTGCTAAAGGCAGTCTAACAGTCTTGCCTAATATTCTCCTGTGATCGTCTTACCGCTCTCAAGGTAGTCGACCAGCATTATTCTACGTTGGTCTTAAAAAACTGTAGCCATCACCTTTCCGGTCAATGCCGTTGTCCGCACCCTCTTCGGAGGTCCTTCATCAGGTGCACACCATTGGCAAGATGCTTCTTGGGTCTTGGGAGTGTAGTGATGGACCCAGCTTTCATCGACGGTCATGAATCTGCGCCAAAAATCCGACGGATTGTTCGACATCTTGGCCAAATTTCGCTGTGAAGCGGAAAACAGGCGCGTTTTTTTGGCCTTGGTTGAGCAAATGCGGCAGCATTTTTCTCTGAGCTCTTTCTCTTCAAGTTTCGTGCAGGAGTAAATGCACACTACCCAACTGATCCCCAAGGCCTCCGTATCTCCCTAATGTTCACTCGCTATCTGCGGCAACGATTTTTCCGCACCTTTTCACGTTTTCTAATCAGTTGCCGTTTTTGGGGTTCTGAACGCTAGTTCATCCCGTGCTCCTGCGACCTCTTTTTAACTCATTAATCCAGTTGGAAACAGTGGCAAAACATGGCGCAGAGTCACCGTACACCTCGTTCTAACTCAGTTTTCACTGGTCGCATTCCAACCTTTGAAATAAATGCTTGATAACCACTCGAACTCTTTTTTCTCCATTTTTCAAAATCACGCCGATACGTTGCACGGGAAAAGCGATCAAACGAAATCGCAACCGCCAATCACCATAATATTTTGACTGCTGGCAGTCGAAAAGTTGCAGTTCCTAATAGCGGTGGAAGCGCGCCAAAATTCGAATTCTAAAAAGCTAGTAAAACTATCACTTTCATTCCGTACTGTCGATTATATATATATATATATATAATCGACAGGACGGAATGAAAGTGATAGTTTTACTATTTAAACATGTAAAATAAAAACATTTGAAATCATTGTAGGGACACGTAGTGCGCTTATGAAGTTACAAAACTGATTTTATAAACAACAGGTAGAACTGATCGTTCTGAGCGTTCTAGAACGATTTTGTGGCGCACCATCTATTCAGCAACGATGGATGGAACAGTTAGCAATAAATAGGCCGCCACCAAGGTAGCGAAGGTCGCGTTTTGCTTACGTGACGTAAGTTGCGTTTGTCCTAGGTTCGTTAACCCGTAGTTGTGACAAATACCCTCATTGACAGGAGCGGAAAATAGGGAAACAAGGAAAGTGCGAACCAAGATAGACACTTAATTAATGCTGTCCGCTGTTCTCGTCGAAGGCTGTGTGAAGTCGATTGCGAAGGACGGCGAACCCGGCGCGATGCCGACCGGTAACATAGCCAATCAAGATGAATAGCAGCCGTCTTACTGCAATCGAACTAGGAACAACCTTGGCAATCAAGAACAAAAGCATGCCAACTGCAGCAGTTCTGAAGGAAACTCACATGAGCTGATTCGTTAGGTAATCTCACGAAAAGTGGAAAATAGCGTAAACAGAGTGACAACTTTCAAAAACGTTTGCAAACAGCTTATTGTCTCTACAAAGTAAAGCGTTTAATTTGTTTTTTGGCATGCTAACGAACTGAAACGCGATGCCAATAATGAGAGGGCGGACACAATAAGCGAAGCAAAAATATTCTTAAAATCGCTTCATTCTTAGACATCCTAGTAACATCCATTATCTTTATTAGTGTACGTCCAAGAAACATAAATATATATGAAAACTTAATGAGTCTAAACATTTAGCTTAGCCAGTGACGTTAGCCACACACACTGCACCGTGTGTGTTCTTGCACTAGCTAGAATAAAACATTTTTTAAGTAGGTTGTTTTTTTTAAATTCTAGTCTATCCTCCATCCCCTACGGGCTTGGAACTTAACCTGAGGTATATCTTCAATGCACCGAGGGCCGGACATGTTAATGTATCTACAATTTCCCTACCATTCCTTGTAACAGCGTGGCCGCTGACTCTTAGCGGTATGGTTTATCATCTATTCTCAATGAGCATCGCTCCAAAAAAAATTCGACTAACGACAGGGATTGATTCGGCGACACCCCGATAGAGGACAATCATGACTAGTGCACTAGTCCCCTAGACCACACCAGCTAATGGCGTACAACTTTCTGCAAGCTGCTTTACAATATTTGCAGACACACATGGGCGTTTGCCAATATGCAGTCGTAGTGGTGACAGCCATCTTGTCTTGTACAACGTGACTGTCACTTCGACTGAACCCTAACCTGAAATCCTCACGATACTTCAGTACAAGTATCGCAAATTGGGATAAAGGGTTTTCGGAAGAAAAAGGCCGGTGCTACAACTGACTCTGTTCTCTAAGTATACCTAGACTTGATAACATTGACATACTTAGTTTCAACAATGTTACTGATAGCCAGGTTTAATGGAATTTTAGAGCTTACGTTTGCTGGGCATCAAGGTTCAAAGTAAAGCAAGTGTTTAGTAGCTTCATAGAGCTTTATTTCTATGCTGCGGTCAGAAAACTCAAAACGATGGGTCGGCTTGAAACTCTGTTAGACTACCACGAGAAGAAAAGCCTCGGGCTTCACGCAGCTGTGGTACGTAGGAAAATGTTATACAACGCTGACTGTGGCAGTATATAAAGATTTACGCGTTCTGTCGTGTATCGCAATCGGAGATTCAAATATCAATTCATTGACTAGGGTTGTTTGTGAAATCTGTTTACTGGTCATCTCTTTGCGGAATTTCTGTAGCCTGCCGGTTTTTGATATCTATATTGACTATAACGCTGTGAGCAACGAATTGCGAAACATTTCAGAACAAACGTCCGGTACTTTACTCTCTTGTTTTCGAATTATTATACGGCCGTGTCTCCTCTTGTGGGCAAGCCTCACACTTGCCCAAGGAATGTGCTCCACGAGTTGCCTCACACTTGTCCAAGGAATGTGCTCCGCGAGACTTTAGCTATGCACTGGGTAGCATAATAGCGACATTGTTGCTTATTACACGTTGTACAATGAGCCAATTAAGCTGGATAAGTATCTATAATGCGAAAGATGCTGTCTCTCTATGTTTAAGTACTTGAATGGTCTCCATGCTAGAGAGTACAATAGCGGCAGAATAAACTTGAATCCAAGCGTCAGTAGAATTTATAGTCCTTGGCAAGACTCCAATGCCTAGGACAAAATGCCCATAGGATATATCTACGGCTAGCAAAGACGGGCAATCAGAAGTTTAAGTTTTATACTCTCAGTTAAGTCCTAAATATAGGCTATCATAAACTTGTCTTACAAGATGCGTTTTAAGTATCTCAGGGAGGACCTTTCGGAAATGTATAAAGTTGTTAGGTGGCCAAGACAATCTAAAAGCTAAATTTTAAGTAACTGCAGATGAATTGAAATGGCACTTTGCGGTAGTACGGTTTCGAGACGGTATCCATCATCTGCATTAAAGATTCCGTTTTTCCTGAATTCGAATCCAGTTGGCGGACTGAAAGGCCCCATTTGTGTCCAATAAAGTTAGTAAGCTAAAATTTCAGAAGGCACTTGGCTCCGTAAAGGCTACGTGGATCATTCACGGCAAGCCAATAACAATATTATCATTAGTTGTTGCTAACTCTTTAGGTCATGTGCTTGACCTTTCCTTTGTTGTTTGGTTGTATTTGCGTACTGAATCCATTATTAAACATATTTGATACCTATTGATGAATAAAAGATGCCGGAGACGACCGATTTTTTTCTTATTTCATACCTGAACCTCAAGTCGATAAATTTCTTCCATGATTTACTTCGTGTTTGTTTGATTTTGCATAACGAATCAGCGTTACTGTGGGGCTTTCCTGACTGCTTTTAGTTGCCTGCGACAGCATATTTTACTGCAAAGTTTCAAGTGCCCTTGTTACAGTTCCTTACACCGTTGTTAGTTTGCTTAACTCACACCTTTTAAACTAAAACGAACTGCAAAGGTCGGTAATGTGAAATCATACTGGCAAAAGAAAAACGTTGTTCCGCCACAGGGTATGCGTACAGGGCATGCGCAACAGTGCAATTGCATGCGTAATATCCCCGACAAGTTGTACCTTGCATACGATTTCATAGAGTAATCTCTGCAAAACGTTGACTTCTGCTAACCATTATTTACTCCTATTCACCAATCGGGCTCCAGCGCTCAAACCGAACACACAAGCACCGTTTGGGAATTAGGGAAATATTGTCTAAAACCTGTTTTGTCTGACGCGGTTTTTATTCCATTGATCTCTATCTAGGTCGTCTTCATCTGGACGATTTTTTATTGAGTACTAAGACCACCACCTGCAACAACAACAACTGTTACAATATTGATTACTTATACCGCTGTCCGGTGGCATACTTGCCAAACTAAAAGCATACTAGTTTAACGAATACTGCCGACGCAAAGTCTACGAGTCCGCCAACTGATTTGCGCACCGAAACCTCCTGCGCCGAAAACGACCTGCCTCACGCGCTGTCACCGTTCTAATGAAGCGGCGTCGTCTTTGCGGCGAACATTGTAACGACGTTAGAGGTGAGGTTAGTGCCTCTGCACGTCTATATACGCGTCTACACGTATGTGTCTAGCCGTACTTATGACGTACGGCACGAGAAGTATAGACTATAGCCTCCGACGACACTCTCACTACTGCTGGTGCTGCTGCTGTTGCTACGACTACTACAATAACTACTACTCCTACTAGTAGTACAACCGGTAACATGGCGTGTCGTAAGCAAACAGAATGCGGCGGACACGTGGCGGACAAACGCCGAGCAATCAATTAGCTCAGCACACACTAGACAGGCATAACTACCATAACGAGGAAGACGAGGAAGACGGTAGAAATGAAAGTGAGAGGGGAAGAGAGACGGACGTAGAAAATGCCGATGAGGCATGAGGACGACAGCGGCAACTACCAAGCACGAGGAAGAATAGCGACACCAGCAGGGGCCAGCGGCAGCCTTGCCCCCCCCCGCGGCGGCTTGCTGGGGTTGGGGCAGGGCCTACGGCCACTTGCTGCGGCTCGTGGTCGACAGTGGGAGACTACGTCGGACCCAACTGCCGGACAGCCGACTAGATAACCGAACACACGAACAAAGAGGACAAATCTTAGCCTCTCAGCATGGAACTCTGACGTGTACGGCGAAGAGGAATTGCGTCGGGCCGGTGAGCCGACAGGCGGGCAAACGGGCCGGCGGCCCGTTTCGTTGCCCGTTAGAGAACGTGGGCGCAACAAGGAAACTAGGAACGTAGAGAAATAAACGAACGAGTACGAGAGTGAAAGTGGAAGCAGCGGGAAGAAGGAAAGAGCACAAAACCGGAGGACCAAAAGGGGAAACAAGGTCGACGGCGACAGCGTCGTTGCGGTGATGATCGCAATGTGGTAGTGGTAATCTTGATGCTGGTGGGATCGGGCACAAAAACAGGGGGAGAGTCAAGAGCAATAGCAGCCGTACAAGAGCGCATTAGGGCGGCCGTACGAGAGAGAGGCAAGCGGCTTACGGCGGGGTTCCTCGTCCCCGCTACGGCGGCTGCTGCTGCTACCATTCCCGCCGTCGTTCAGCAGCACCGCTTGCTGAACGTCGAGTGCAAAACCAGCCAAAGGGCGTCCTATGAGAGGACCCTCTAGCTGGCACCAAGGCGGGTGGGCTGCCTGGCCCGGTTTGATGACAACGCCAGCCATCCAAGCGGAGAGCAGGGCAGGACAGGGCAACCCAGGCCGTGCCGCCATGCCGTGCCACACACCAGAGTTCGGTCTGATACAGGGTATGGAAGATGGCGATGCTGATGCTGATGCTAATGCCGATGATGAGGAGGGAAAGATGGAGGACGACGGTAACAACATTAAGAAGAGCAACAACAACAACAACAACAACAACCACAACAAGTGTCGACGACTACTGGTAGTAGTAGTAGTAGTAGCTCAAGCAATAGGGTAACGCGCAGTACTAGACACCGATGGAGGCGAAAAAGCAGAATGTGAGAAAAAAGTAAAAGTGAAGTTTTCCTACACTTTGTTTGCTTCAGCAACAATGTAGTTGCAGCAGCTACAGCGTCATCACCACCGTCACCATCCATTTCCACCACTTCATGCACTGTACGATGCCGATTGCCTGGTGGGTTGGTTGAGCCAACACAACGCGATCATTTTGCCATGCAGCCCCCTTGTGCCAACCTCCAAGTCTTTGCAGTATTCCTGCTGCGGCTGCTGGCCTCATCGCCAAGTTTGCCTCTTTGTTTTGTCGCTTCTTTTCTCGCTCGCTCGCACCTTCTTCCTTTCTTCCAATTTTCTCTTTTTTGCATTGTTTTTTCTTTTCCTGAATGAATCTATTTTGCTCCGACTCATTTGGCCATTTGTGTACTCACTTGCGTAGCGGGCTCACAGTTCCGACTAGTGGAGAGGCTGGCGGACGAGCGGACGGGTAGTCGAGGGTAGCCGTGGCGTTGCCAGCAGAACCGGGTGCTACTTTTAGGGCTCTCTACTCAGCAGCTATTCCAAGCCTTCCTTATCTACGAGCGCTTGCTTTTTTGCATGCGCGGGTGGGTAGGAGCAGGGGGCACGCGGAAGGGGGGGGCAGCAAATGCCATCCACGGTTCCGACTAGGCCAAACGGGCTAGCGAGATTTAAACATATCCTTGCGCCTTTAGTGCAGCGACGGACAAACGGACTGCCACACAAATGCCAATATCGGCAAGAGAATCAAGGCGAAGCAGGCTCTTTCTGTTTGACTTTGGTCATGACGCTACTTTTATGAAGATACTTCTGTCTATCTATCCAAATGCATCAGTGGGGGAGTATCGTTTTTGCTGCTCTCGTTGCCTGTTTCTTGTTTGCAGTACGTAGGTGCCATTGAGCGACTGTGTGCAAGCGTTTGAGTGATTTTATTCGTATTGTGTATAGTAACATTATTACACTGTTGCCGGCAGCCTTTGGATATAGCCGCCATAAACACTGTCTGGCTTTACAGAAAGTGTTACGCTCTTAAATGCGCCGCATACCCAGCAAATACACGCACAACTGCAAGTGTCAGCAACTGTGTGGAAGCATCTGACGGAGTACATATGCGTAAATATACTATATATTATCATTAGGTAGAGGTATTAGTAGGTAGAGTGCAATAGCCGTTTGATCTAGTCATCAAGATTACTGTCATGTATCCTGCTCATAATTGCGCCCTAAAAGACGAAAAATACGCACAAAAGTGCAAATGCTTCGCAAAGATTGTACTTCTTGTTCTTCTCTGTTATCAACTGTTACTTGGAATTGTAGTAAAAGGGATGCTAATCGAACCCGTGCTAGATCAGTGTAAAGCCTCTGATCCACAATCAATAGCGCCACATGCTACTTCCACTAGATCAATCCATGAACGGACATGTGTAAGCACTCACTAATACAGCGGTCATTACATTACTACATGAAATCGAATTTGTCTGATTAATCTGCAATTACAACGCAAGTAGGGGGTAATGCGAAAGAACAGCGTAACACACGAAATGGCTTAGAACGAAATAGAAGAACAATCTGGGAGAGCTTTCTTGCCTAAGAGGTTCGGATGCATCGGTCAATCTTGAAAACGACCTCAACCAAACTAAAATAGGCGTGCAGAGAGATAAATTCGTCCTTTCTGTTTCCGCCCGTCCGTATTTTTGTTCCATTGTTTCTCCTTTGGAGAAAAGTTGCACAGCGTGCGATTCGAGATGCTACAATAGAGTGACTGCGTGAGAGGTGAGCACGAAGGAAGCGCGGATCTACCTGCGTGCTGCCTTTCTGTGACACGGCGCAGGGAGCGAGGGTGGGGTCACGCGCCGCATTGCCGGCAGGAAGGAGGGAAAAAAGGCGACCCGGAGCCCGAGGATGCGCAATCTGCACGTACTTCTAAACGTGGTTCTCTAAATTGCGTATGTCGGTAATGTCTGCTTAGCGTGGCGTCAGAGAGCGGCGCTTTTTCCTGTTCCACCTTTTTTTCCTTTCTCCTTTGTGGAAGAGAGACGGGGACGAAGAAGAGAAATAAGATTGGCTAGCTGGCTTGCTCGTCCGCTTAGATCGCCGGTCGGTCGGTCTGTCTAGGCAGGCCGACGGACGAAACCGACAAGTGAGTGCCGTGAAAGAACGACTGGCGAACGGCTGACAAGTGGGGCGAGTGGATAAACGGAACGTCGGACACGTTCGGACCGACGGACAAACGGACAGGTCAGCCAGCGAGCGGGTTGAAAGACCCGCCGAGGTAGAGCTGGTTGAAAGGTCCGCGCCGAAGTAGTGCTGGTTGGTTGGCGGGGTACAAAGGGGGGCTTGGAGTTGTTAACGAAGAATGATGGTAGTGGTAGACACTCCTTCAGACCCTGGCGCCGGCCAACCGACCCTGCTGACCCACTCTCTCGTAGCCAGCATATGGGGATGCGGGGGGGGGGCGGCGGCCGCGACAGCCATTGCTGCTCCTACGCCCGCCTTAGTATGGAAGGGGCGGCCCAAGTCCGCCATCGTGCTCCGTCGTTCCGTTGCACACCTTCCTTTAGCGGCGTTTTAAGTTGGCCCGTTTGCGAGCTTACCCCTAACTCATCTCTCTCTCTCTCTCTTGCTGCCTCTTCTCTCTTCTTATTCATTCCAATGTCTGTATTTTCTTCTCATGCTCTTTATTTCATGCTATCCGACCTCTTTACTATTCTTTCTCATTGCCTTTCACTTCCTTTTACTTCTTCTCCTTTCCGATTGCGTCCCGTCATTTACTTTTTTTTCTCTCGTCGCTCCGTTTCTCTCCTTTTCTCCTTTCAATCTACATCATTCTTCTCCATCTGTCGGTCTGTCTTTGCGTTTGACACAGTCGGCCTCCAGTGCCTGACTCGGATGCAGTTTCTCTCTTTTAGCCCAACCTCGTGCACTACTTTACAGACACCCACCAACGGACAACTTTGCTCGCCTACCCATGCTTCTAGACCCCACTCGCCCCCTACTTTAGCAACCTTCGCTCATGCTTTAGACTAGTCGGCGGACAGAGCCTGGCCACCTTCGCAGCTCGAGGGCCATTCGTTAAACGCACGCCTGCCTGCTTGGCACCATAAAACCGGTAAAGCCTTAGCCGAACTGAGGAGTGAACGAAAGTGAGTTTGCTTCCGTTCGTGTCCGCCGCCTGTTTCTTCTCTCTCTCTCTCTCCCCTCATTTCCTCCCCTTTCTCTACCATCGCCATCGGACTCCACATCCAGATACTTCGTTATGAAGCCCCTACGCCTGTTCTCTTCACAACTACATATCATGCCTGCTTGTCTTGAGCTGAGAGGGAAAGCGGCGAGCTGCTAGAAGGTTTTCAGCGTGGTCGCTGTGTGGGTTCTCGGAGAGAAGCTACACTTTGAAAGAGATCGCCTGTGTGGCTGTCGGCCTGCTTAGATGGATATTCGTCGCTCCTTCGTTTTTTGCACCAAGTCTATTCAGCGAGGTAGTAAGCAAGGGACCCACCCACACGATAGACCGGTCTACCGACCCAGGCCCAGTGGCAGTTGGTGTTTTTCTTGACGTTTGACAGTGGTCCCTCACGGACCACTGGACTACGATCCGACCCACTGCGTGGATGACGCCCGTTGGCTGTTGTGAGGCCATGCGTAACAGGCAGAACGTGGCTGATACGTGTCCTCCGCCGTGCATGAACGGACACGCCGCGCCTGCAGCCTGTGTCGAATAGACAGCGACACTCTCGGCGACGCAACAGACGAAACAACGGCAGCAATGGCAGCAGACGTAGCCTGGCACGCGTGCTAATTCGGAATGGTTTAGCAATGTGTGCTCGTTCTACAATATCGATTGACAAAACGTGGGTAAACACAACGATCTAGTTGATACAAATATTGTTCGCTGACAAGAAGCAGAATATAGTCAGTGTTGCCAGACGTGGGCAAGCCCGGTAATTTCACCGATTTTACTCGCTTGGAGTGGATTTTAAGTGCTAACGCCAACATAGCGATTATTAGCTACCTACTCTTTGTCTTTTTTTTTTGATCTGGGGGGTTTCGGTAATGTATGATGCACATGCGCCACTAGCAGCCTGCGTGACTAGTGTAAGAATCACATACCCACTAAACCCGGATTCCTCCCCACCCCCCAGGCTCGGTACTACGTTGGCATTACTTCGAAGTCTCTGCCGTTCTCCTCTACTCAGCTCTATCCTGCTTTATCATCCCGCATGTCTATCTGCGGTTGGATAGGTGGTTACTGCCATTTTGTAAACCGTCCTGTGAGGGTGCGTCGAGACCGTGAGGACCCGGCTGCTTCCCCCTCCGTCCCTCTCCTTCGGCTCCTTATATCGACCACTTCCCCGAGAGATCCGCTCAAGCCTTTCCCTCCTGGCCGTTTCCTTGGCTTTCTTGAGTGTTAAAACGGCGTCGAACAAGTTCGCGAGCCTCCCTCCATGACTCCGCCGAAGTCATCATGTGGGCGACCACCTCCCTGACGGGTCGGCCTCTCACAGCAGTTGGTCCTGCATCCCGTGCTTCTTTGAGTGCATCACACCGCAGAAGAGTATGCTCCACGGTGTCCGTCTTTCCAGAGTTACACAATACGCAAGTATCGCTGATGGCCTTCTTAATCCTTGACATGTTACTCAAAAATGGCCGTGTCCGGTCAGTACCTGAGTCGTCCAGTAAGAAAGTTTCCCGTTTCGGCGGTCGTACCACACCCTGAGGTCCGGTATCAAAGTCTTGGTCGAGCTCCCTGTGGTCACAACGGGTCTTACCTGCGCCCATTTTTTTTGCCAGGCCGATAAAGTGGCACTCCTGTCCCTGGTGAGATCCAGATCTTCATCTGGATACATTTAACTTCTTTCAGCCGCCAAGAGGTCCCATGGTAGCATCTTGGTTAGGACCAGGATAGCTTCAGTCGAGAGCGTTCAATACGCCTGGCTTACCCACCTACTGTTTGTCTGCCCCTCTAAGCAGCAAATTACCTAATCGGCTAAGCGGTACAGCACACGCAAATCATAAACTCACTACCCCACTTCCAGATCTCCTTTTGGGATCTACTTAAACAGAGCGTTACAAGCGACGTAGTTAACCTCGACTCAGAGCTCAATAGCAATGGTGTGTCCACCCTTATACTATAGGTAGTTGCCTTCATCCATCTATTAAGCTTGTGCTCATGATTTTATTTAATATAGAACTCGCTGATTAGCTATAATTAGATGGCGAGACAGAAATGTCGTTTTGCAACAACCAAGAAACAATGCGTTTTTATATACATAGGCCTAACACAGTAAAGCATATAGCCCTTCGAACCCAATCCGTACCGGCTACCATTGCTATTAGCCGTAGATATTTTTAAACGGGCTGACATTCCCTTTGATTACAGACTATTATAGACTTTGTGTATGTGAGACTCAAAAAAACCATTCATCAACGTTGCCAAGGACATTTGCAATGCATACAAAACCATCAAACATTGACAATGCATACAAAGCTTTCCCGCAAACAAGCGCGAATAGATTTTTATAGCGAGGTGAGAATCGATTATAGAGCGCTTTGAATCAAACACTGCAGCATCCGTCTTGTCCTTGGTAGAAAAATCTGCAACAATATCTGGCCTGCACAATCTATAATGATGCTAGGACATGCCAATTGCTCATTTTGAGAAGCTTGTCGTGCTGAGATGCGCTATGCTAACACAAGTATTAAAAAAACGAACACATTTATATATATATATATATATACAGGGTCATTCATATTGTTGTGCACGCATTTCGAGGTTTGATAGAACTCGGCAAGAAAATAAGCTTTCCCTATGGAGGGAAGACGCGGAAACGTCTTGTTTAGGAGAGAGAGTGAAGTTTATAAAAGTAGTTTTTCTGCCTTTTTTCTCCTACATAGTTGTGCGAAATCTACGTTTGCGGGAGAACCAGTCAACGCATGAAGGAACCGATTACACCGGCGTGTTCGGATGAAAATTCTCAACAACAGAAGACACTTCACTAGCTTGCGTAGCAAAAAGCGAATACCCAGATTAAGGAAAGTCATGAAAAGTCGATATTTTACGTTAACGCTTTTTCATGAAAAATCGTAAAATGTTTCCATTGCGACCAAAAATGTACGTCCAAAAGCCCACTCTCATGCAATAGCAAATATAATGCCCATCATTTTCGTGCCAAGGTGATGGTGCTGCGTAACGTAGTTGTCAAGTAACTAAGCGTTTTCCACAGTCATAGTTGTTATGTTTTACGTGCAAGTTTTCACGTTCAGAACCGTAAAAATTTGCCAAGACGTTTCCGCTCCCTCCTTCCACTAGGAAAAATTATTCTTGCTGAGTTCTACCAGACCTCAATATATGTACCTAACTTTCTCATACGCCCTATGCAAATATGCATGTCTTCGCTTTCGATATGGCTATCGAAAAAGCTTAGTGGCTTGACAACTACGTAACGCAGCATCATCACTTTGGTACGAAAGTGGTGGGCATTAAATTTGTTATTGCGTGAGAATGGTCTTTTGGACATACATTTTTGGTCGTAATTAACAAATTTTACGATTTTTCACGAAAAAGCGTTAACGTACGACATAACAGCATATCGACTTTTCATGACTTTCCTTAATCTGGGTATTCGCTTTTTGCTACGCAAGCTAGTGAAGTGTCTTCCGTTGTGCAGAATTTTCTCCGAACACGCCGGTGTAATCGGTTCCTTTATGCGTTGACTGGCTCTCCCGCAAACGTAGATTTCGCACAACTATGTAGGAGAAAAAAAGCTGAAGAACTACTTTTATAAACTTCACTCTCTCTCCTAAACAAAACGTTTCCGTGTCTTCCCTCCATAGGGAAAACTTATTTTCTTGCCGAGTTCTATCAAACCTTGAAAGAAGTACAATACTCCCTGAATGACCCTGTATATATATATATATATATATATATAATAACTGACACACTAGTTTTTATATAAAGTGCAAGGTCTTAATGTTTCACCATGTTTGAGTGTGTCATAAGGCTGCCTAGGTTGTGTTTATAGCATTGATCTTCTGTATACAGCTTTTCACTCACCTCTAACGCTCCCCCCCCCTTCTGTATGCCACAATGTAGCATTGTTGTAACACAATTGCGCTGTTGCTCCTAATGGGAGAAGAATGACGATCTCGGCACGTCCTGTCACATCTCGCCTCCACACGCAGTGCGTGTATCTATCTACTCGACTACGTGTGTTCATTTGTATCTCTGCAAAGATGCATTAGCAGTAGTAGTTGTAGTAGTAGTCTTTCGTAGTAGCAATAACAATGGTAATAATAATAATAATAATAGTCATCACCATTATAATAATAGTCAACACAATACGTTTAGCTACTGTAAGCGTGACCCTGTGTATACGAACCCTAGTGGCTTTTGGCCGCATATTGTGCCCGAGTGGCTCGATAGCCGGCCGGCTGTCACCTTCATAGCGTCACCGTGCCCCCTCGTCGAACGCGTCGGCGTTAAATGTAGGCGACTGTACTGCCCGACTTCGCTACAAAACGCGTGCACGTTGCGTGCATTCGTACGTGTTCGCTGGAACTCGAATACTTGCTACACGACGGCCACGACGCTGCTTCCTCCATCTCTGTCGGCTAGCCAGCAGTGAGGCAACAACGGCAGGACATCTGCGGGAAGCGGAGCGGCGGCGATGGCATCGCCATTAGCAGCCAGACAACTGACTGCACCTCATTTCACTCGCACTCTCCCTATCTTTCGTTCTCGCCCGCTCGCATTTTTTCTCTTCCTCTTTCTCTCCCTCTCTCTCTCTGCCTCTCTCGCATTCTGGGCGAGGTACGATATAGCGGTGTGACACCAGCCGTATACAACGGAATGGTATTCAACATACCACGCACTAAAGCAGGGCGTCGAGCGTCGGGGCGGGGCGATATTATCGTTGTTGTTGTTGCTGTTGTTGTTGCTGTTGTGGTTGTTGTTGCTGTTGTTGTTGCTGTTGTGGTTGTTGTTGCTGTTGTTGTTGCTGTTGTTGTTGTAGTTGCTGTTGTTGCTGCTTTATTCAGAGTTGACTAGTGCTTCCCCACCTTCTAACCCCTCCACGTTATCCACCTCGACAACAAACTGACATGACGTCGTCGTTGTCGTCGACGACGACGACGATGATGATGATGATGACGACGATGATTATACAAGCTGCAACATCATGCGGCATTCAGCACGCGAGAAAGACCACACGGACTTACCCTGGTCGGGCCGCACCAAACCGCGCCAAGCCTGCCGAGGTCCGGGCCTAAACTAGCATCCAAGCTTCCCCGAGTCAAGCAAGACTACTCAGGCCTAACCCCTGGATGCCTCGGGGTACCCCAGGACGACCCACCCCTGTCGGGCTTGACCCCCGCCGAGGTGATCCAGACCATCGCCTAACCTCTGGCTGGCTGTACAACCCTTGGCCGTACGACCCCTAGGCCGGCCGACTGACTCGGTAACGTACGACGACGGTCATCACGGCGAAAGCGTGCTGCCTCGGAGTATACTCGGAACGCATAGCCTTCACACGTGGCTGGCTGGGTGGGTGGCTTGCTCGCCTGCGGCTATAATGGCTTTCGGCTGCCGTGTGCGCACGCACTACTTTTGCTACGGCTAATAGTACAGCTACTAGGACTACTACGAGGCTTGGCTACTCTCCGGTACTACAGTTAACACTTCAAACGAAGCGCACATGGGAAACGGCAGGGTGCGAACGCCTGAACTGACTTCTCGGTCGCCGATTCTCACATCATCGTCGTCACTTTGACACAACTTTCCATAGCATGGCCGCATAGTCGAAAGAATTGGCGGCAAAACATGTCCGCGTTGGATCAAAGCAGACCCAGCGAGGGAGGGCGTTCATATATATATATATATATATAACCACACTATTTGCTATTTGGGAATGCCACTTAGTGGGCTAGCACTCGCAGTAGACACACTACGATACAATGTAACAGAGAGTAATAACTTGTAACAGAGGCCGTGTGCCATTTAACAAATAATTTCACAGACAGTAGATATTAATTAGATTATCTGCAGCTAGCTGTTTCACCTGTAACCCAACATACTAACCGTGCGTTCGTTTCATTGTCAACGACATGAGCGTTTTACATATAGTTGACACGATGATAGGAACCTCAAAGCAAAAACAACAGTCTTAGTCAAAATATATTATATGTATTATTACTTTGCCTCAAATGAGTAAATCATTGACTAGACCGCGTTCAAATTTGCACATTGAATCGTATCGCTGTGCGTGTTTAGTGCCTATGGCATCGTTAGAGTCATCTACAAAATTGGTACACACCGTTCGTAGGACATTTTTCAGGCCATAGAAGGTGTTTTCAGTACATATAAATGTATGCCAAAGGCGTTATAACCTGCAGCGTTCAAACTTTAGGGGCTCGTAGAATTTGTCAAAACGAGCATTTCTAATGGAATGGAAGAGAGAGGCAAGCAGTTTTATTGTTCAAAAGTGACAGTAAATGCATGTTCTACTAATGCGACTGGCAGAACATCCCTTTTTTTTGTAATTTAATTGCGTTTGCGGAGATTTGTTTAGTACTTTAATGTCTCATTAAGCTTTAACGTTTTTTTTTACTTAAAGTTGTGCCACTACCACACATGTATCCACCGAGCAAGGTTGCCTAGTGGCAAAGTCATTGCCCTGCAGTCGGGAGACGATGGGTTCCAGACCGGCCATTCATAAATAGTTTTTCATGGTTTCCAGTTCAGACAAAGCGAATGCCGGAGAAGATTTTAATCAACCATAATCAGAAAAAAAACAAAACGGTAGCACAAGTGTCTTAATAAAATCAGATGGTGCGTTACCATCCACCCCCTCCACTGTTTCACGTTTAGGATGTACATTATCTCCAGCTAACTATCTCCGGTAACTCACGACTCACACCTGGTTTCTCCATATGCGTCGCGCCAAGGGTCGCCCGTCCCTTCCCTATTTGGGCTATACAGATTATTCACCACAGTCAACCCGTGTGTCCTCACCTTTGTTAGACTGCAAAGTAGGCAGACGAATAGGTGAGGAGAATCAGAGGTGCACTGCTGAGTGCCACAGGTCATCGACGTCACCAAGGGAAACAATAACAGCAGCAACCGAACGACAGCGCCGAGAGGCCAGGTTGGCTATCGTAGAGGACGGAGAGGGCGACGGAGAATGGCCCGATTGGTGCCTGAAAGCTAGTGTGATGACAAGGTGTTTAAAGAAATTGGCGGTACGTTGCATGGTACTGGAAATGGCGTGGAATGGAACAAAATTCAAAATCGGCGAGAAAAGGCAATAAAAACAGCTGAAAATAAAGTAGCCAAAACATTGAGTCTGCAGTTATTCGGAGCCCATAAAAGGCGTCTCCTACGGGAACCCAGCCGAAACCGTATTGTTTCACTGCCCAGATAATCCTGACGTACTAAAATCTCTTAGTGCGTCGGGATTGTTTTTGTCCTTTGTGTGTCTTTTCTACGGCTGTTCTAGATGGTCGTAGAGCTTGATGAGTCTTTTCCGGGTCCCAACGCCCGAATTACGATGCAAGGCAAATTGACGATTCGACCAAAATACCCAAACCAGATGCTGCCAACGAAAGGGCTGGTAACAAAGTTGTGCGAATGAACATCAGTGTTTAGCTGTAATAGTGAAACACAAACGTTTAGAAAGGAGCTTATTTTATTACGATTATTTTGGGGTACTCGACTTGTAGCAGTTTGGTTCGTAGTTGCTAAGTAACGTAAGGTTTACCGATGGAAATGTTGGAAGTGAGTGTACATAAAGTGTCATGTATTTCTTGTTTTGCTGTGTAAAATATTTCATCGGTAGAACCTTTGGATTAATATGGCACCGTGTTTATGTCACAACAACTGCTCACCGAAACGATCGCCAGTTCCTATGTGACAATCGCAAGTAGTTTGTCGCACGCATTTAGATACACTAGCCCTGTATTCTGCCTGCTGACTAAATCGTCAATTGAATCAAACAGGTTCTCGTAGACACGACTCTTCAGGTGTCATAAGGCTGAAATTAAGACTTAATCAGCGGCGGAGGATTACGCGGACACGCAATGGGCCCGCCCACCCGCCTGAGTTAATCCATCGATCTTCGAAGGTCACGCCTGGGCGAATCTGTACTGCAACGTCGTTGTGTACTGCTGCGCTTCCGTGTTAGCGCGCTACATTCTCGAAGGAACACTTGCTGAAGCGTGCACTTACAGGTCGTACAGGATCACTTCAGATATATATGCCATAATTCTCGATTTTGCCGACTTCCGGGTGGCAGACATAGGCCTATAGGGAACCTTCGCTTAGTTTACATCTGTCTGTCGAAGCCAGCAGCATGCAGTCGACACGATGTTGGTGATTAGCTGGTCGCAATGACTGAACTTGCTGATACCAGTACGAATGTAGATCTTCGTCGATTATGCACGGTACAACGACTACATCAATATATGCCAGCGTTACGGTAATGCCATGGAAGGACGGTCGGTTATCCTTTGAGTGCATTTTACTGTTACTACTAAACAAGGCGTGCTCGCTCCACAATTCATATATAAAGACTTTAACGAATTCTGAGGCTGACTGAAATATGGTCGCTGAAACACCCTGTATCTATATATATACATATACATATTGACCCACGACCTAAACCCCTGTATATATATATATATATATATATTGACCCACGACCTAAAAACGAGTTGGTACGGGCAGCCGTAGGCAGGCAACCGAAGTAGCGCCCTACTTACGCCTTTATGACTCTCGTAACCTCTAAAGGGTGCCGCTAATGATGATCACAAGGTGAACCCGGTCGAGTGTTTACAATCGGGCTAGCCCAGCCGAACTGAAGTTGTCCCGCTGTGCACGTGTCGGTGATTGCTTTACTATGCTTAGCGCTATTTATACTGTTTCAAGGATTCAGGTCTGCTCGATATGGCGTCGACCGGCGACATACAGCATTTCTTGCTCTCACGACGTTGATTTGCGGTTAGCGCCTTCTCTAGGCATCACGACGGATGTATCCAACGGGCAATGACACTCTCTTACCTTTACGCATATATATATATATATACATATACATATATATACATGGAATTGCAGAGCTCGTTATAAGAAATTTTTTTTTTTCAGTGGAACGGGGTCTCTAAGATTACTACAATTTGTATTATATATATATATTTTATATATATATATATATATATATATACATGGAATTGTAGAGCTCGTTATAACAATTTTTTTGTCAGTGGAACGAGGTCTCTTAGAAGTCCCTTGTCTTCGAAGTAAGAGTGAAATTACTACAATTTGTATTATATATAAATATAATATAATTATATATATATATATACATATTATATATATATATATATATATATATATATATTAATATATATATAATATATATATATATATATTATATATATATATATAGCTTTTTCAGTCAGTACGCAGTAATATTTACAGGCACACGTGGTTGATCATAGAATCTGGTGGCGGAAGAGAAGTTACAATGTATGAGTCCAGTCAATGACCAAAATGGTGATTAAGTTGTACCTCATTGCAGTTATATTGATTGCCTTATTGCTGCCTCCACGGTCGTTGTTCTCGCTACTGCTGGTGTTATCGTTGAGCTAGTAGTAGGTGACATTGTACTTGTAGCGATGGTGCATGTGATCATGTTGTTGTTGTTGTTGTTGCTTCTGCTGCTGCTATTGTTGTTGTTGCTGTTGTCGTGGTTGCTTCTCCGTATCCAATCACTGTCACAGACGCCGCCGGCTCTGTACCACCGGCAGAGCCCAAAAAATGACCCAAAAGTCTGATGATAAGGCCGGTGAAATATATGGGTAATAAAGGGCAGTGGGAAGTGAGCTCGCCCTCGAGCTTCTGAGTACTCCTGAGTACGACTGCGAGCCGGCCACAGCAAGCTAGCAAACGCGTTTGCGTGACAGCGAGAGGGCACAACGTTGTCCGCGCATGGCTGCCGGGTATGTACGAAACTAAGTAACATTTCATTATAGTTTGCTGTTTGTGAAGCTACCGCAGCCTGCGATCGCGACAACGATAGGAGCGACCACGTCGTTGACGACGACGATGATAACTATACATGCCCATAACGATCTATATCGCAAACGCGTAATGCTGGTATGTTTCCCTTAGCTGATTTTGATCATCGCTCTACTTGTGCGCCATCCGGTGCACGTCAAATCGGCGATCCTTTCGTCTGGAATAAATAGATCACATAATGTCTAATAGGGAAATATGCTCTCAAATGGAAAAATTCTAGTTAGTTTGCCGCACAGGAAACCGGATACATATGCATATATATATATATATATATATATACACACATATATATAATATATATATATATATATATATATGCATATATATATATCAAAGTTATAATCGGTGCTGTGTAACAGTGTAAAAGACTTGCCGCTTTGCCGTATAGTAGTAACAATGGCAGTAGCAATATTATTTGGATTTTATATCGTTACCGCACTGATAAAAAGAACTTTTTCAACAGTGCAGATAATTAATCTTGAGCCTGTTTTGTTCGTTAGCTATCGATGCCGGTTGATCCAGCACTAATCTGGAACGTATTCGAACAGGATAATTGTTTGAGAAGGAATTCATGTGAAAAGGTGTTATATATATATATATATATATATATATATATATATGGATAAAAACGTGTAAAAAGATCATGCCGATTACAGCGCCGGAGAGAGACGATTTTCGGAAGTAACAAAAATAAGTCTCATATGGATTGATATCGAATTGCATTTGTAGCAGGTCGCTCAACTGCAACATATCAAGCCCTCCAATGACAGTGAAGCAGAACAAGTACCGTGCTGTGATTAGGCTTTGTTTGGTCTACTGATGGAACTATATAATCTAGGAACTGCATGCGGACCATTACATTGCTCTTTAAAACTGATACGTGGCACAGCTCGGGGAAAAATGAAAGGGCAAGTTTAAAAGATTTCTGACTCGTGTGAAGAACAATATAAACTATGGTGGATATAAAATTATGCATTTATGCAAACAAACTAAAGCAACGTGGCAACCATTCGAGCTACGATGGAGCTATAAAACTGCCACGTGTTACGCGGAGAGCAGTTTGGAATTGAGATGAGACTGATCCGCATTACTCCTTTGGACTATGCCGAGAAAACCTGATTTACTCTAAAATAATGCCACCAGCACGCGGCGAAAAGCCTTCCGCCGAGGTAACGATGGCACCGTCGAGGCCCCTGTGGTGTGGTGCATTCGCCCCTGCCGTCTGCGGGACCGGAGGAGACACATAGGTGCGCGGGCTCGAGCCCCACCGTTGCACATTTGTATTTATGGGGGTCCGTCTATGAAGTAATGCGAAAAGCAGTTCCGTAGTCGGTTAATCTTGGCTGGGGGTATGGCCGAAAAGTATGTTTTAACGTAACGAGGCACAACTCGACCGTAGAGGTTTTAGTGACCGTTTTCCGGAATGCAAAAGAGATTCTGTTAAAAAACGAAAAGTCCGACGAAAAGGATGCGCGATGCAACCGTATTGTACTGTACCCGTATGGTTAGTACGGTTTGAACTTGTTGACACTATAAGTAAAATAGGACTCAAAAAAAGAACTCACTTTCGTTAGCCAAGGTTGCTAGATAGACCGTGGCGCCGTTATTGACAAAAGAGATGGGATAATGGTCTCCCTATGGCTCGTTTTCGTGGAGCAAAAGATGGACTCGGTACGATGTGCATCGAAGGGCTGCACTGCGTACGAGAGCGCCGAGGCAATATGTACATGAAGTTGGGCGGCTGCGAAAACAACATCTGGACCGTAAAAGGTAGCAAAAAAAGATCTGTAGAGCAGTTTTCCGAAACCGCAAATTACATGGCTACAAGTAACACTAGCAACCAACCTAAACATTCAGACTCCTACTGCGTCATGTGTGGGCACAATGCAAGCGGCACAGAAGAGCTGGCACATGGAGAACTCGGTCGAGGTAAAAACCCGCATATGCCTAACGTTAGATATGGTAGAAGCGCCGTAGCCTCTAAAACATTGTGTGTTTTATGTGGATACATTTGGTCAATAATATGTTGCGGACAGACAAGTTAAACAATAAACCCCCAGATGTTTGTAGATGACCAAAACGGCAGTTTTGTTCTAGAACTACGACCTACACGACGCCGAAAATGATCCAAACCGGGAGCCGGATTCAAGTTCACACTCAAGTATAAAAGCAGATCGGCAACGACAGGACTGTTAGGGAAACCCTAGCTATTATCTCAACATGTCTGGCCCTTGGTGCATTGGAGATATACCTCACGGTGAGTTCCAAGCCCGTTGGAAACGGAGGATGGTCTAAAATTAGAAACAACCTTCTTAAAAATGTTTTTAATTATAGAACTTGCCCGTACAGCTGTGTCAACAATAGCTGCCAAGTCTGAATTGGACTGAAAACTAAATGGTGGCCGTGAAAATCGCATCATCATCATCATTAACAAACAGTGCCGGTAGCTGCAAACTGCGCGTTATATATATATATATATATATACAGGGTGAAAAAGATAACATTCAAAACAACCGTTCCAGCAACAGCAGATGTGACGCCGAGAGCAGAAGAGGAGTTTGTGAAGTGGGTCGGTTGGTAAGTTGATCACGGGCGCGCTTCGATAACCGTGTTGGAAACCGACGAGAACCAACATATCGAGAAACCGAAGCGGTTCTGTTGGCGGTAGCCGGACACAACCACGTCGATTGAACTACCAAAGTATGATATCGATTACTTTTAGTCAGGACGACCACAGAGTGCAGACAACTCGGTGTATCCGCGCCAAGAAAGAGCGCTTTAACAGAGCCGGCCGCTATTGGAAACTGCTTGGTGATGGCAGAGGAAGTGCGGACCGGCAACAAAACAATGTAGCATCTGGGATGTCGAGACTCGCACTCCGCTTCTAACAACAGCTGTTCCACAACAAAAGCCTGCTTACGAACAGGACGTGTAAGAGGTAGACGAAACAAAACTTACAGAGGGCCGACACAAAGACAGGACCATGGCGGTATCTACCCACAATGTGAATCGTGTGGGAGTTGAGGTACGTATAGATGGGCAAACATTAAACTAGACTTATGTAGTATATCCTAGCTCTTATGGGCACAATGAGGGGCTGCCTCGAGGATAAGCTCGATTGGTACCACCCCTCACAAGCCCAAGGGTAGTTAGATATTCATATTCCACTGTAACTACAAAATGAAATAAAACCATATGTTTTCCATTTGTTCCCAGCTCTAATGTTTGCTGAGAAACACCTAGTAAATAATCAAGAGTTACCAATAATCGAGTAATATATTTAGGGGGTCTCTAGTCTCGAACATCAATCCCGGGACCAAGGAGAAAACAACATCTTGCTATATGCAGTACTTTCCGGTGATTGGGGCGGGATGAGACTGAATGAACTTACCCACTAGACGGGAAAGGCCACTAGAAAGAAAAGCAGGTGTTTGTGTCTATATATATATATATATATATATATACGTGTGAGATGTACTCGTAAATAAAAATACTACATTTTTAAATGAACTACATTTTTGTTGTTGCTCTTCGTGGCAGAACGGTGGTAATTGGATAAGATTAAAGCGCCCCCACATATACATTATCAAGAAGAGAAAACTACAGAGAGTGGCTACAAAGGAGTTTCATACTATATCGGAGGTTGACTATTCTAAACACAAAATACAAAAGTTAATAAAGAGCGACGCGATTTTGGTGAAGTACGACATTTTGCTAGAGCATAGCATTGTAGACCATGATGAAAAGCTAAATATTGGATCATCATGTCTTTGGAAATTGAGATGCAGCACATATGTAACCCTAAAAGGAGCAAGAATACGGGTCATGCATGAGAGATTTGTTTGTGCGACTGAAACCGCTCGTGGACTCGAGTCCGGCTTAAGCAAGTACCCAATCGTGTTAGTGCCAAGAATTTGATTTAAAATGGAGCAAATACTGGTAGACAGTAAACCGTTGGCCCGGATCGAGAACGGAAAGGAAAGCTGCAATAAGAAAAGGCGGCCGCCTTTGATCGTACTGAGCTCCTCAGTGGATATTGAAACGCCTGATATGAAGGACGATCTGAACAGCAGTGGATACAGGAATGAAAACCATTCTACTGAATGCTACTAGGAAATATGTCCAGCAGAACTACAATGGGCCTAGACACAATGCCAGCATTAACTTTGAAGTGGCAGGGCAAAAGGGAAATGCCTACCTTACTTCACAATGTAAGAGGACATAGAAAAGAATCCCAAAAAAAGACCACTGGAGGGTAACCGCTGTTGAAAATAAGGACATTCAACAAAGGATACCTATTGACTTATTAAACTGCTTATATACACGCAGTTGTATTAAGACTGTTGAGGAAGCCATAGATATCTCAACATGTTCGCGTATGCTCCCACTCTAAGCACCCCTGATATATAAGGGTGACCTGTACATCACGGGAATAGTACATCCATTTATAAGTTATTAACGAATGTATTTACAAAATGAGGGGAAATCAATTGCAAAGCTAGGTCAGAATGAGGAAGCACAAAGAAAATAATATCTTCATGCTGATATCAATCATAGAAATAGTATACCCAGCAAAATAGCTTGGAATATATTTTCTAGCTACCACCCGAGCATATCAAATAACCAATCTAGAACTCTAAAATATTTTGGGTACAGCTCCATTAACTTGATCCATTCATTTCAAGAATATCTTAAAAAGCTGTTCCATGTACCTAGCTTTACACGCGTCATGACATTTATGTCCAGAAGGTGGTAACATCGCCTAGAAAGCCGGCAAAGAGATCCAACCGAATGAGCGCTAAGGATACTAGAGCATTTAGATGCATCGGAGTCCTCAGACAGTAAACTACAACGATGTATTTTCATAAAAAAATGATTGATATATACATCGCAATACAAGTCACAGTGGCATACTAGTCTTAAGGATCTTAGGGATCTGTGTCATAGTTAGCGCATATAAGTATGCGGGACTAAGGATAGAAACTCACGCTTAAGCGAATTCAAATCCGTCCGACACTACAAGACAAAGTGTGCAAAAGCGTGTGACGGGTAGAAGAAGCATCACTGCATACCTAACAACCTACCCGGGCCTACTGCGTGCATTTACAGCAAGTATTGCCACCTATATAAACCCAGGCAGTGCACATATATATATATATATATATATATATATATATATATATATATATATAGTGGTGTATCGATACGCTTTGTTTGTGATAGATGCTTCAATTCCACTGAATCGAAGAGACAGCAATTAATCTGTCTGATGCTAGTCTTCCATCTAAATACCACAAATATATATATCTTAGACCGACACTACTATTGTACATATTAATGTGCAACTTTTAACTTCTACTTTCGACGCTATTTTGCATAAATACAGTACGTGACGAGATATGACATAGTGCTCCCTGGGTAGAGATAAACAGAATGATGGTCGAAAGACCGCTGTATTTTTGCGATTTTAACAACAACATCTGCGTAAAATCGCGCCATCGTTCACATACGAAACTTTTAAAGAAATCTTACCACCGCTGTGGACCAAGACAACGATGGCATCACGTGACGGCAACAACACCGCCGGAAGACTCACCGGAAGCTTTGACCAGGTCAAAAATGCTGTGCACCAGACACTAGAGCAGACTACCCGTTGGTATATTCCCATTGTGTGAAGTCTGGTATGACACTGTGAAATCAGAACATATAGTTTTGGAATGCAACATGATTCCTATTAGGCAATCACGGGTTTGACTGTTTGACTGACGACTCGCCTAACTGATGACATTGAGTGACGCTGTGCTGATGGGATGGGGATTCCAAGGAGTGCCGAAGCCAGGAGACATACATAACATTTTTTTTTTTAGATTTTCCGTAAGGCAATTGCCCGTGTACGGTTTTTTAATGTAATGGCTCATTTTACTCCACTCCGGCATTTACCTTATCTAAATTGGAAACCATGCAAACCAATTTAAGAGTGGCCAGTCTGGGTCTCGAACCCAGTCCTCCCGAATGCAAGGCAAAGGCTTTGCCACTAAGCCATTTTGCTCGGTAGGGCACCAGAGGTGATACTATCGTAAAATCTACTCGGCTGCTTTGGTAGCCCGATATAATTAAATAGAACCTGCCTTTATCTACCGAATGAATGCTGCAAGGAAGTGAAGCCCGCAAAGCCGCCTTGATGTGTGATTCTCTGGCTTCACGCCAGACACACGAACAAATGATTGATTATTCTAGGTCTTGCAATACATTCTGGTAAACGCATTATTTGGTTTCTATTTCCGTCCATTGTCACATCAAATAAGCGGTCAATAAACAGAGACGTCAGCTGGACAATTTTGAGGCGGTCCCCAGCAGTAACAAATCTATAGTCTGCACGACAGTCAGCCGATGAAGCTAGATGCCGTGGACGCAGCCGAGTCATTAGGCAAGAGCTATCATAATTTACTCCTAACGATTACGCAATTAAACTAGCTTGATTAGCGATTTGGCTGGATACAGACAACGAACGTTCTGTGTACAATGACGCTGTTGAGACAATCATCCGAAGCCCACACTTTGGGCGTCATCTTGCCCGATTGGGTTTACACACAATACGAACATAAGGACGAACTCTCTACGCGTCTACTTTGGCCAGCGGTATTCCGGTGGGCAGGACCGAAGTTGTGATGATTTAATGTGAATATGTCTGGCTGCTTGTTGTGCGGTGGGTATGCGTTCACCTCTTTAAGCCGCCCTCCGGAGGCCGGAGCCTGTCTCATCAGACAGGTTTGCGTGCAGCAATGTATGTCACGCAATCTTGTGTGGTGCATCTCACGCGACGTTCTCATTTCATTCGGTGTCGCCAACGACAAGAAGTGTCAATAATCTCTGCTCGTACCCAGCGAAAGGAACATGAGTGGAATGACATAAACCTGTCGTTATACATTGTATCTATTCAAATGGGGCTCTCCGTCCTAGAGTTTCCGATACATTTGGAAAATGCTACTTCAACAGTGTGTCATTTTGATTTATATATATATATATAAAATATTGTGATAATTTATTAATAATTTACAATACGTTTGCACACTCGGCAGTGCTCGCCTTATATATATATATATATATATCAAGTTTTTACATCGTATACTGAAACCTCTTAGTGCGAGGCTCCTATATAAGACAATATTCAATACGGTCGTGTAGGCCATTAATTCTAGGTTTATTAGCGTGGTTCTAGGTAGTAGTATGGTTATACTAAACTAAATTATGATATCGTGGCGAAATGTAACCGCCGATCAACACTCAACTCAATTTCAATAATCAAGGAAGAGGAAAGAATTCTACCCAGGCAGGATCTGATCCTAGCCATGGCAACACCACAGTTTATATATATATAGATATGCAGGCGCGAATCGTTTCACGGAGTCGTTTCTCTGAGTGCAGGTGCAATGTGTACCACCTCCGACGATGTTCGAGTGCTTCGCCGCTATGTCGAATATGCTAATGATATCAACAAGATTACCATGTAACCAAGATATGAACCATATATATATATATATATATATATATAACACCGTAAATAAATATGACAAACGTACTTTATTTGCATTTATATCAGGGGCCACATGTGGGTATACTACTCTGAGTACCGAAGCGCTTTTTACAAAACTACTACAACTTTGCGTTCTGAATAGCAACTGGTATCATACCGATACTGTACACTTTAAAGATCATGTTGAGCATTGCTTATTTGGCTCGTGCAACGTTCATAAAATGTATTTAGAGGTATTGTATAAACACCAACAACGACGACAACGACAAAAACGATAACAACACCAATCACTATACTGGCTTTGCGATGAACTATTTTGTATGCTATTTTGTACATTGCATGTTCAAATACGCCACCGTTGTTAGAGACATATACGCGCACTGTCTCACATACTTAAGTACATCCGCCCATTCATTGTCCAGTTTGAACGCCAGCAGTCGGCCAATCCATAAAACAGTCAATGAGATTTCGTCGGGCTAAACTTCTACTTGCGACTGTATGTTGGGACTGCCTTTAACTGCCTTGTGGCCGGGTCACTGCGATACTTCAGACTTCCGTCCCACCAAGAAGCGGAAATTTCGAGCTACGAGGCATTGACTTGCGCAAACGACGGGGTACAACTCTCTGCCTTGGTATGTTAGACGTGCACGTTCTTTGACCGGCCTGTAAATGGTATCAACGTAGCGGAAAACAACGCGCAGTTTGCAGTATATATATATATATATATATAGTCGGTTTCAGCAACTATTGTGGTATAGCACGTGGGTTGGCTGATCGGCCAGTCACGCAGGCAGTCCCTAGTGGCATGGTCGTGGGTTCACTTCTACTCAGTAGAGCGGTCTCAGCTGTACGCTCCTCGATTCCACCCTTATCTGGCAGCGTCAGCACCAAAAGCAGTAGGGGTAATCGTGTCGGTTGTAGGCAGTTGGCTAGCAGTGGGTGGAAGTTGTGGGGTAGCCAGTAGTAGGAATCGTTGTAGTAGTATCATCAGTAGTTTTTCTATTTGAACGAGGCGAGGAAGAGGGAAATGGCCTCTACGCACACCCCACATACAGTGTTTTACTATCCATCCGACGAAGCCTCTGTTTTCAACCGCTAGACTGGGGCATGCACTGCTTTAGCATTACTTACTCAGTGGGATCGGTGTCAGCGAGTGCAGTCAACGCAGCGCTGTAGTTAATAGTCGCAGCGGTCGCAGTAATCGTAATTGTGGGATTGTGGCGGCAGCGGCTTGTCATTGCTGACTGCAGGCGCGAGCTAGACTCAAATCGCCGTGCGCCGGTACCAGTTCTTCTTAAGAAGAGGTGGGAGCTTAACGCTAGCACCTTCAAAGGTGAGCTAACGCGAGTCGAGGGGCTAAACACGGAACCCCTGACGGACGCGGTGTCGCAGTGCCGCTGACCCCACTGACCCCTATTCAAAAAAGGCCATGCGCCCACTAGGAAACGTTGTGTCGAAAAGCCGCACAGCGAAGAACTGCTGTATGCAGGAAATCGCTGATGCTGTACAGGCCTGCGTGATGGCTGGAAGGCTGCACACACGAGCAATAAGCAATAAAAGCTACAACCATGCAGCCTATGTCAGCTTATGCAGAACTGCTTCTTATATGCGAGCATATCAGAAGTGTATATAGAATAAATGAGAATTTACTCCTTTACCTACGTAATAAGGGGTGAGGAAAGACCGATCGCAGAAGAAACCTACGCAGTCGCTCTGTTATGAATAACCCTGGCCATGCGTTAGGCGTACATATTAATAGGTGCTCCGTTCCACAACGCATCTGACCACGTACATTATTTGGCTTCGGCGATTGTTAAGCCGCACTTCGAGAAGTGATCAATAAGATCAATCATCACCACAAATTGTCCCATTACCCGTTTGTCATTGCTCCTGAGTGTGTCCATTAATGGCAGTACAACAGTGTCGTTGTGTTTGAGGTCACACCTTCTGCGAAGTCTTTTTAAGAATCTCCTTTGCACACCTTCAATGTACATATGTATGACATACGTAAGTATTTACACAATTGTAGATGCCATAAGGGTGAACAATCGAATTGTACAGACGAAGGTACACGAAGGTAGGCTCCTTAACAATGAAACTGCGAGACAACATGTTTACAAGTATTAATAGTGTTTTGAGTAGTTGTTTGATATGTGCGGGGAAGGCCCGTAGAGAGTGAGATACTAAGATCTCGCGTTCGACCGGCCGCTGGCAATGAACGGAGGGCTGCAGACCGTTGTCAATGAACCACCGGCCGACACTGTACACAGTGGACTGCAGTGCTGTGTGCGCTGATAAGGAGTCCAGCGAACTATATATTTTAGAATTGTGTGCCTACAATAGATACTTAACACTAGGTTGTATATTGAGTTTTATATCCAGAGCAAAAATTGTGCACAAAAGCGGAGAAATGCAACTCCCCTGCGGTACACCAGACGCGGGCAGTCCACTAAGGCGTCCTGTGTCCTGGAACTCGGAACGTCCGGTTGCGCCTGTCGAAAGCGCTGTTCTGATGAAAGTGAATGAATCACTGCAAATGTTTGTTGGCGTTTATGCGTAACGCCCGGTCGTGCGTCATCCCTAGTAGTTGCGTACACGCAGATTGACGAGGCACCAAACCATGTTGTGCCGCATCCAATCCCTTGTTTCACGATCATATAACTGGTCAAGTGTCTGACTAGAACCAAACTTTCAAAAACTTGTGCATGCAACGAAGCCCTGCGACACAGGCCGACAATTTGTTTTCGATCGGCGGGAGGCCGTTATGTATGTTGCTTCATTTGAGCTTTTAACCCAGCAATTGCGAGTGAATGCCCGCTCGTTGTACTCGATCAGAGAACAATCGACGAACTATGCACAGACGTCGTCGTGGTGGATCTGCTGGTTACTGGAGCAGAGTTGAACAGAAACGAGAAATGCGATGCAAGGAGCTCAGCCTTATCCTCATTCTTCAATGCAGAGCGCCAGTCTGATTCCAGAATCGGGAGGGCTTTATTGCTGGTGATGCGCATGTTGGCATTTCGAACGAAGCCCTGCTGCCTTTGACGTTAATGTTCAACTTTGTCAGGATGCGTAGTCGCGTTGTTCTTCTCATGAGCTTCCAGTAAATCGAGCAGGACAATTCGAAGTCCGACGACCAGTCGGTCGACACGCGATACACAGGTGCGTATGGTCTCAGTCTTTTTATCGGCGACAGTGGGGGGTAAAGCCTTCGGTTAGAAAACGGCAGCGTCGGGTAAACTTACTAGACATTTCTTTTACCTCATCATGCAGATTTACACTATTAGAGGCGGCTATTTGTATAATGCAAATGTCATCTGAAAAGGCTACGTAGATATATATATATATATAATATAAGGTTGGTCGCCGTTCAACGCGTGCCTTAGAGGTAGCCGCATCCTCTCGGACTGGGTCGTATTTCAGTGATGCCTAAAGGCAAATATAACCCCAGACTCCCGTCCGCTCGCCGAGAAATTGCTAAACAAAGCTGCAGTGGCAAGATTTTACTATCGAATGTGACGGCGCTGCTCACGTCATTATTAGGATCACGTGGAAGCATGCCGACTGAGCAATATTCCCGAATTTCGAGCAGGCGGCTCCACTGTTGCTGGCCGCAGCTTCCTACTCGACGATGCCCAACGGGTTCTTTCGCGTGGCGCATCTATATACGCTATATTTGTCTACTTCCGAGCCGCTCGATGTCGATGTCTGCAAGCTTGGACTAGCTAAAAAAGCTATAAAGTTTCGCAGGGGACGGAGAACACGTTGCAGCCTTCCGGTTGTGTTTAAAAATATACGTCAATAGATTAAAATAACCCGGAATCATCATTCCATTTAATAGCCGCTTCTTCACGGCCCACATCATCGATATGATGATGATGGGCGCTTTTGTTGCGGCGTTTAACACACAAAAGCCACAGCTACTTCCTCTGAACTACGCTCGGTTTATTTAGCCTTAAGGTGGCGCCAAAGCACCGCAATGGCTCCGTACGACATAAAGTTATCTGCCCGCAAATCTAGAAAACGTCGATCGCTCCAAGCCGGCTTTTCTCAAAAGAGTGCTTGTATTGCGCTTCTCCTGCGGAAATTGTCTTGTCCATCTGTTGGCGGATAACCGTTTGGTATTGACAATTTTACACACTAAGACCTAGCTTACCACCAACGCCAGTATACAACAAATTTGCATTTAGAAGGACAAAAGCAGGCTAGTATAAATCCAGAATACTTTAACACGGGTACAATGAAGTCCTGCACTTAGAAGGGTCTTTTTCGCACTAACCGCCTAATGTAGTGGTTCGTTTTGCAATCTACCATTTTCTCTGTGCATCCAAGAGCTACCACAAGCCACAGCCGTCATGTACTCTATGTGCTCGACGCGGAGCCTTTGCCCAACGTATTATGGGATAATGTACGCGGATGTCGCTTTGATCAGTAGCCTCTCAGAATTGGATCCCTCCTCATTTATAATACCACGATCATATTCACCTAATAGAAAAAAGAGAGAGAAAGAAGGAAATAATGAAGAGTGATAACTAAAGTCTATCTCACGTGAATTTTTCCTGAAGATCAACAATGATGGGATGCTTCTGTGGGGTTGGGTTATGTGCGGCAAAGATAGCTTGCAAATGCTCGTAAATGCTCCCGCTCTCCACAGGACGTGACTGTGTTTGTCGTTCCTTGCCATGTCGTATATCAGGTGTCTTTTGGGCATTTCCTGATTGTGTTTCTGCTGCAAGGTATTCATATATACACTCTGCCTCTTTCAGAACGCGTTTATAAAGCATTTCAGAACAAATTTACGCAAATGTTCTAGTTTTAAACTGGATATTTTTTACCTGCATAAAGTACGGTGCCTACCACGCTCTTTCACATGTTGGTTCAAGAGTATGTGTGCAGGAAAAAGGTAATGCGTGAGGTTCTGACTATACTCATTGACACTCTTGATGTCCGGGTTTCGCTTGGGGGAAGTATAATTTCAGAAATTACTAAGCTTATAACACATTAGATTCGTAAGAGCCTCAATAAACGTAATTGTTCTCTAGTCTATGGGAACGTCAAGTCTAGCGTTAAGGTCAATGCCAATTATACTTCATTGGTTCATTTCCACTAAATTAAGGACTCTTGTAAGCTGTTCTACTAATTCTACAGTGCTTTCTACACTGCGCGCTTGTACGCGGTTTTCTTAAGCAGGGACGCTTTTACTGGACATTACTAGTGGTAAGAACACAATCCGGTTGAATCTTAAATTGCCAGCAGCTCATCGCAAAGATTTCCAAATGTATTTCCATCGGTAATTAGGGGTACCTGTAGTAGTGGTTCTAGTAATGACAGTAGTTGAATAAATCAATTTTCTAGAAGTTTTTCTGCGTGTTGTTCTGCGTGTGTTTTCAAAGTTGTACCATGGCGACTTGTAGCCAGATAGCAACGATTTTAGTGCAAAGCGTCCTGTTTCAGTTAATAGACCTGCCTCAGCTGCCGATAGGCCACGGCACTTTCCAGAAACACTACCATCGCTTTAACGGAGCACACTCTCTGTGCTGCCTTACGTGCAACACCGACAAAGCCAACGATACAAAACACACCTTTTAAATGTGTCGCTTTTGAGCCTAACCGGTACAGTACAAATTGGCCCTGGGTTTTCGGATCCAATTAACCTGCACTGAGACTGCTAAGACAGTATTGAAAGATGTGACTTCATGGGGTTTATTAGGCGGTTTATACTCTAAATTATTCAGCTGAGAGATAATATTTCCTGACGAAAATTTGCATCTGTACGGACAGCGTAAACCCTCCGTAAATCGTCTATACTACCTAGAACAAGGGATCTTTCTAGAAAAAAAGACAAAGCGCGAGTCTCGTATATGTAACTTATATCTATTGTAGAGTGAGCTGTCTGCCCTTGTGCGACTTTTGCGCATAGCACTACTGTGTTGTAAGAGCGACGGCTCAAAAGAGCTTCACGCCTGCAACGACGGAGCCGTCAGCTAATGGAGTTTAGATTGGCACTTCGTTCTGGTTGGTCGATTTTCGTTCAAAACAGTAACACGTACCGGCCCAGTTCGCCGACCCAGTGGCCCCCGTGGCCTAGCAGAGCACAGCAGTCCGTGTTCTGCTCTCTCGTGGCAGCGGCAGTAGCTAACGCTACTCTTTTGGCATTGCCAGCTCAGCACACATAGAACGAACGAGTGTGGTCGCTCGTTCCGTCGCTCATGGATAAGATCCCAATTTCCTGTGTATACACGAGCTTGTACTCCGTATAACGGTGCGCCGCTCATGTGCCGTGTGTCTGGAGCCGCCGAGTGCGCATTCACAAGCTTCAAGCCCCGGAGAAAAGCTGGCCCGACCTAGGTAAGCAGGGTTCTCTCACTCTACCTTATTTCACTCCCGCTTGTAGTACTGAAGCGTGTGTGGATTTGAATTGAGAGCGATTATGAGGATTGAAATATAATTGTGGGCAGAAGATGGAGGAGCGGTACGAAAAGCAGAGGAGCACAATAATTTAGTGCCCAAGATGAGGCGCGGCATAGTGAGCAAAGCAGACGCCGCAGACACTATTGTAGGAAAAGGGCGTACTGGTTGAAATGACCTTTGTGTGGCCAGATGAAAAAAAGGCTCAACGAACAGAGAAGATACTTCCGTTGCTACTTAAGCTAGCGACGGCGGCAAGGTGACGATGATACTAAGCAAAGGGTCCAAAGATCGGCCGAGTCGAACAATTCCTTCTTGCTGGATCGAATCTTTAGCCCACTGACCGGGGCAGCAGAGCACAAAGCTGGCATTGTACAATGCTCCCCGCCGGTGCTTATCCGCCGTACACTCCACTCGTGGTTTTTCTTCACGAGTGCGGCGGACTTTGAAACACGAACTTCTCCACGACTTCATTCATCGTGCACCCCAAGGGGCTACGGAAAGCGCTGAAACTGGCGGCTGTTTCTACTGCTGCTGCTGCTGTCACCGATTTATCCTTTCCGACGACTCTCCTCAACCCATCTATTGAAGAAATGGCAACTGCCGTATGCACTCTCATTATAGGTGGCTATCTTCTACTTTATCTATGATGTGTTATCTCTCCTTTCTTACACCCATACGATGAACATCTTTCTTACTCTCTCTGTACCTGCTTTCCTATGGGTACGTGCTCTGTGACCAAGTCCTTCGTGCGTCTGCTGCTTGGTCGGCTACTAACGGTACGAAAGCACTACATTTGCTTTTGACGTTCCCTACCCGTCCGCCCCTTGTGATCGCCAATATGATAGGAGACTAGTTCTCATTGACAACGGGGTTGATGATGATATCCTCTTCTCCTACTCCAGTATCATCGGTGTCCTCGTCGTTATCTGACCACACGAAGCTACTCGAGTGTGCAAGGATGGTTCCGTAAGAACCGAGATATGCTTCACTGGTTAGGATACCAGTAGCAACAACAACAGCAGCAGCAGCAGTCGGAATAGTAATAATCACAGTTGTTGTAGGTGGCAGTAACCACCCCACAAGCCGGGTCTAGTGTCGCAGTGATATTTCGATCTTTTTGTTTTCGTTCCCGTTGTTGACAAAACAGCAACGAACGGGAGCGCTCACAAATAGATGAACTGCCGTTTGTTAGAAGGGTAGAAGGAGATATTGAATCCTTCGGTCGAATGGAACTCAATACACTACCGGGCTAGCAGCTGTTGCTGTTGGCGGTCTAAGGCACTACAAGCTACCGTTACATTCTGAAACTAGAAGTGCTATAAACTAGACGATAACGACGATAATGGGAATTATGGCTTGAAACAGGTGATATTGATGATGGTGGTGGTGGCATCAATTAAGTGAGTGGTACCATGGTGAACGCTTAATCTGTCCTTAAATAATACGGGCGTACATAAACGATCAGTAACAACGACTTTTCTATCCGCTCATCAATCATTTGAAGCAGCGCTGTAGGTGAGGAGGTGGTAAAGTTATGCGCTTTGCTGCATACATATGGGAGAGATTATATATGTTTTCCTTTTTGCTAAATAATGAATTACATATCTATGTTATATTAATCGTTGACCATGTGTACCTGATACGCATGCCATTTTTTTTAAATATCAGGGCCGCTTAGAGCATCGGCATAAGCTTAAATGTTGTAGTATGGCATATCACTATTGACTGGCCAGCGATGTGGCCTGCCATCTACTCCTACTGAGCATCGTACGAAATAGCAATGAGGTGCCACTAAGCATACAGTACTAATCGGTATATGCTCTGTTTATATATATATATATATATATATATATATGTTGAGAAGAAGTTGGTCTAGTTACTTGATACGTTCATAAGGAAGCCGCAAATGATATCGTCTACTTCCGGACTCTAAAGAAGTTTGGCGCTACGAATAACCGCGCAGCAAATTATACACGTGAATAAACGTAAAACAATGCTTAAATTTCTTACTAGTGGTGACATGCTCTAAGAATAAGCGTAGCTCAGCAAATATTGGTGTTCACAGTGCCTGCAAACTCCTCCACACCGAATGCTTGAAGGAAGTAACGCATGGTAGTTTTAGTGGCTTCATGCATGTAACATGAAGTAAATAACAACGCGTGTTGGTATACGTATTTATTCACATAATGTCAAGTCTATTATGTATGTGCGTATACACATATACTTAGTACATACACCAACATATATATATATATATATATATATACGCGAATAGTTTTGATGATCTGGCAGATCTCTTACATTTTTCGAGAACGGCACGGCCAGCTCCGGCCGCGCACTATTGGTCACAGTCTAATTAGGTGGACCGAGCATTGGCCGTACGTTGGCCGATCGACACAATAAGCCTACCATGTTCGGCGTACGGTGTTCGGCTGTGTCAGCAATTCGGATGGATAAATTAGTGTGCTCTTGGGTTACTTTTGCCCTGCCGCCTTGTCTTGCAGCCAGCTTTCTCATGGCTATACATATATATATATATATATATATATATATTGTTCGCTGTAGCTGGTCGTTACGTCTTACCGGCCCGCCGCCATAAATCCAATTGGTAGGTGATACGTATGGGTCACGACAACGAGTGTTTGTTACATGCTCATCATTACAACGGGCACGATGATAACCGTTTCTGATTACACATTCATTAGGGAAATTAGTAATACTACCATTATATAGTTCTATTTAAGAAGAGCAGGTACTTCGTATTCTGATGTTTGCGTTCTGCGGTGTGCATTCCGCTAACTAATACCACTAACTAAATACCAACAACACGATACCACCCCTACCGCTGGTCGGCTTACGTTGGCTGGCGTGCAATCGGCATCGCCGACATTGCTTCGTTCTACGCATAAGAACGCCGTGTCGTGTGCCAGGTTAACATAACTGCCTCGTACTTCGTAGGTCCAACAGTAACGCCAGGGATGACTAAGTTAAAGGTGAACACCTAGCGCACTTTTGAGCTATGCAACGTTGCAGTGTCGAAGCAGGATGAGCCACTGTGAGCTGAACAGACAGGCAAGATCGCATGGTGTAAACCTCTATCAATGTCGTCGTCGTCATCGTCACCACCCACTAGGCCCAGCTAGGCCACGTTCAGGCATCAGACCTGCGTCTGCCAACTTTCGACCACAGTTGGGCTCTCGGCCTGCGATGGTACGAACTCGACGGGCGTCTCGCGATCGTTGTCGCCCTTTTTGTCGTTGTAGGTGTTGTTCTACGAGCAGGATTTCGGCGAGCAAGCTACGGCGAACACAGGTCATTCTCCCACCACCCCCCCCCCCCAGGCCATGACGACGCAAAGGACAGCAGAAGTTCGCTACGCCCACGACCCCTGTCCTCCTCTGCTTCTGTCGTCGTCGCTGTCGCCGCCCCGAGGAAACTTACAACAATAATGACGGATCGTCAGATCCTCCGACGACGGCCCAACGCGTCGACAGGCCTCAACGCACAGCGGGTTCGCAAGAGACGGAGTAGCTAGTAGAGCGGAGTAGTAGATAGGTAGGTAGAAAGGTACGTAGATGAATACGTAGATACACGGGTTGTCGCCGTGAGTTGTTGTTGTTGTTGTTGTTGTTGTTGCAGCCTGCCAGCCTGCCTGCCTGCCAGTCAGTCATGTAGTATCTCACTCATCTACCGCGGCAGTAAGGCCGGTAGAGCTTCGTCGTTTGAACATACGATTCACATGCATACATACCTGCATGCAGACAGACAGACGCAAATACTTAGCTTCGCCCATTCGCACGTACATGGAGAAGACATGCATCCAGATGCACCCACGCGTATTTACATATATGCTCTGCACACATACACAGTCGCATACACATATATTCGTGTACGTGTGCGATGAAGGTCCTCGGAATACGGGGCCTCCGATCCGCGTCCTGCACGGCGGCGGCGGCGGCGGCGGCCGGTGCGTCAGGTAATCCGTCTTGCAGAGAGCAGGTCTTCATGACGAACCCCCCTCCCCCTTTGAGGTGGCCACGCCCCCCTTCCCCTTTGAGGTGGCAACGCCCCCCTTCGAGGGGTGGCAATGGTGGTCGGTGCAGTAGCAGTGCTGTGCTGTGCAGCCGACGTCTTTGCCTTGGTCGCGGCTGACGTCCTGTCTGCAAGCGTTACGATACTTGCCGTATCGTGTACGTCCTCATCTTCGTTAGGTCGGTAGCTTCGTAGTGGCGTACGTACCGTCTTACCGTGACGTCTAGCTACCCGATGGACTGATGAGCCTTGGCCAAGCTTGTTGGCTGGCTAACTTCAGCTTGGCACGCGCCAAGAGGCTGGACGTCGTCCTCGGACGTCGTCGCGGTACGCTACTGCTGCAGTTGCCTACACGCACGTGCGCAACCGCCCCATTGTTAATACTCATGTCATTAATAAAAGTCGTACTCAGTGACTTCACTATCTATGTATGTATATATATGTATATATATATATATATATATATATATATATATATATATATTGGGCAGCATTAGCCAAGCAGCAGCAGTAACGCCTGAGCGTGCCTGATACGCTGACACGCACCGCCCGATAATCGATCAAAATTCAGTACGACGTGTCTGTAATCAGCAATACTATGTATGCTGCTACCACTACTACTACTACTTCTACTACTACTACGACTGCAACTGCTGCTTATATGCACGGCTTTCGTATACTATGATGGAAACGGATGAGCACTCGATGAAATTACTTCGTGATTTTGCCTCAGCTATATATGTCTATGTGTTCCACTCATAAGTACTACTAACCGATATATATATATACATATATATATATATATACATATACATACAAACATACATGGATGCATACCTGTACGTCACAGTGGCTTCGGCGGCTAACGCCCTATCGGTTTTGAAATGACTGGCGCGTCGCCATACGTGCCTCGAATCCCGCTCCGGTGGAATTCTATCTTCTTCCTGGATTGTAAAAATCTGGTCGAGCATCCTATCCTACTGCTACATTTTTCTGCTCGAGAAAGCCAGCAGCAAATACGTCCAGTATGGGCATGGAATGGCCTGACTTACCGTATACATGAAGAAGTAATGGCATATCGTAGTTTTCTACTAGCCAACACTGGGAACAAGTGGGTTTGACTATGCATGGAACCCATTCTCATTCTCCCATACGAACCCGTCGTAGTCACACAGGGGCAGCGGCTAAATGGTCTCATCTGGGTGTGAAACCTTTTTAATGTGCACATATATACATGCATACTGTATGTGCGTATGCTTGCTAGATGTATCTGCTAGCTGTGTTCCACCACGATGTAAAAAAACAGATATATATATATATATTCACCATGATCATCACACACCATCACTTGAAACATTTTTAGGAAAAAATGGCAGCTTTGTCTTGTGAGGCAAGACTTTGGAAAATTGTACCACAATCGCGCTGAGGACGCGCGCAAGCCTTACAAAATGCACGACGCATCTGCAGTTTGACAGAGGTCTCTGGGCACACAGAAGTTCTTCAGAGTTTTGCGGTTTTGAGGACAACAAGCATCGCTACTGTAATCTTGCCTCTACCGCCAATGGAAGTGATCTAAGTACAGATTGGATCGATCCGTTGGCGTCCAGGCGAAGGCCGAAATAGATGAGTTGCGTGAGTCGACTCCAATCGAGACACGTAACTGACGTAGACGTTTAGTCATCAAAACACGAGATGCACCGCAGTCCAATTTGCACAAAGGCAAACAGCTTGTCCATTGCCCAGATAGCGTTCAAAACTTGGCAAACAGGCTACTCCGAGAGATTACGGTTTCGTAACCAGTTAGTACAACTAATAAAGTTGCAGGGAGGATGGGCGGCACCCACCATTATTCCCTTACACCACCGCAGCAGATCCCAGCCGTGAAATAAATAAGGCCACGCGGCTTTGCAGTTACGCTGCTGCTCTGGAGTCCAAACTGCAAATATTCCTATGAGAAGAGGCAGAAAAATTTGAAAGGTACAGTAGCCGCTGGGACACCTGGATGACTTTAACTTTAAAACAAAGCGCCGTATTAACAAACAACTGTCCCACTGCGTTTCGAAGCTTGAAACTGGGTGAGCAAGTAATAGTAGTTGTAATAGCGTGGAGCCCGGTGGCGTGGTACATTCGTCTTACATACATACACACCGGGGGAGACACATACCTGCGCGGGTTCGAGCCACACCGTTGCACATTTCGTTATTCTTGGGGGTCCGTCTATGAAGCAATGCGAAAAGCAGTCCCGTGGACGGTTAATCTTGACTGAGGGGCAGCTCGAAAACTTTACTTAGTAGTGGTAGTAGTAGTGGTAGTAGTATTTAGTAGTAGCACAAAAATATGACCCAACTGAAAATGATGAAATTGACAAAACGACAAGAAAACGAAGTATGAGACCATTGAGTCGTTTCACGCATTGATGACTGACTTTTCTCAATGTTTCTTTATATATACTCACATTTTTACGAGGCCAAAGTACAGCTGGAGCTGGAGGTCTCGAACAGACCACGTGATGCCAGAGACTGCGTTTGATCTGGCCTGGCCTGGCCTGCACTCGCTGATGACATACGCGCATCCGGGCTCCTGACGCTGATTTTGGCGGCCGGTAAGTGAGAGAATGTGCTCTGCTCGCCTTCCCTGTTCCGTCAGTGTGTGGAGGTGAAGTGAGGTGATCTCCGCCTTCGCGAACGCGGTACTGCCGCACGAAGCCAGATAGTCGTTTTCTATACCGGTATTCGAAACTTTATCGCCATTTGAGGCGAACCAAGAGGGCAGCACTCTTCGGGCTCCGGCAAACGAGTCTGAACAGAGTAAGGCATGCATGCTGCCATGCTAAATATACCGTGTCGCTAATTTTGTGCTGCTCAAACCGACTGCGGGCACTTTTGATGATCAAAAAGAGCGGGTGGGTAGATGCAATGGCGTTTGTGTGCTGTTGACACGAACTCACGACGCGCAGTGAGCAAAGGCGGCCAACGAGCTCTCAATTTCGACGATGTCCTGACTGATGCTAGCATTTAGCTCATTCGCCTGTATATATATATATATATATATATATATATATATGTACGGGGCTTCCCAGAATTCCTCTAAAAATATTTGGGGTCTAGTACAACTCCGCAAAAAAATATTTTTTTTTCCACTGGAACAAGAGGGCGGAAATGTCCTTACTTGGAGTGAGAGCGAAATTACCAAAAGTTGTCGTATAAAGCTTTTATTTTGACATATCTTCACTAAATGTGCGATTGTGAGAACGCCAATCATCCTATCGACAAAAGAATCATACCCGCGCCTTTGGGGGAAATTTTGCGTCTGTTGAGTCGCATTTTAGCATTGAAATGCATTTTTATTTCCTTTGCTTGAATCAGAACAAGTGGTGTATTTTTTGCAATTCTTATATATATATATATATATATATACGTGCACGCTTATTACCTATTCTTAGAAGACATATCCGCCTCCTTGTTTCATTGTAAAAAAAATCTTTTTGCCGAGTTGTACGAGATTCCACAGTTTGTTGGACAAATTTTGGGAGACCCTTGGTATGTATGTGTATGTATACCAATAAAACAGTTTTTCTTTACCATAGATTCCCTACGAATTTTCGAACGTCCGATCGAATCTCCTAACAGAACGCCAATGATTATGACGCAGTTGACCGATCTGTTAATCTTTGAACAACTTGCATATTCTGGCCTTCCAGACGCCACCGAAATCTTCGCGCGACTAAACGCGCGCAGTCGTCGCTACTCATATATATATATATATATATATATATATTTATTTATAATACTGGCTAGTTTGTGCCCTGCTGCGCACTCTTATACGGCAAGCCTACGGCTAGTCGCCATGCGCTGTGTTTCAACAGAGTTTACTAGAATCGGTAACTCCGCACTTTTCATTGTTGGTTCGCACATATTTAGTTGCATTCGACCGCAGGCAGCAACGCTAGATAAATGATGATTAGAAGCCGACAAATTGTCTAAAAATAGGGCATACATTCGAGCACACCGTACTGCAGCCTACAAGTATGTCTGTGCAGTATTTCTCTGCGCTTGTAAAACGAACATGCGATAACATATTCTCAGCCAATATCGACGCAAAAGCGATGAGACAGACGTACCTATGAGGGCAACACCAGTATCTCGACTAAACCCACTAAACCTTTTACTTGGTTTATATGTAAAAAAATGTTAAATATTTTACATAGCAAACGAGGCCGAGGGGGATTTATGAAAAAGCTTTTTTTTTGACATTTTCATTCGAGTAGGCATCAAATCAAAATATTTACAAGGTCCTTACTAATCTAGTTTTGTTATTATTAGTTTTTACGCACGGGGTATTCTTTTTAGACAAAGTGTATGTATACATTGGCTAGTGTCGTGCAGTTGTATTCTATTCTGTGTATGTAAACAGGGGCGCATTAGAGCCAACATTTCTTTGTGGTCTTCTTCTTTGTATAGATTTTCTTTTGACTTGTGGAACTTAGATTGTCTATTGTCCAGCTCTCTCACTCTCTCTCTTCCTCTCGATGGAGCTGATGGAGCATCTGAGAGCGGCTCCGAACCTCTCCCATCGGAAGAAAAACTGCCTGATATATATATATATATATATATATATATATATATATATATATATATACATATATACAATGATGTAACTAGTAGTAATGGCGATCGCTGTTGTGAGGACAAGAAAATCTTATTGTGATACGGCTACGCCATAACCAGCCGTACTCGGCTACGTCGTTCGCGTAGCGTCGAGAAGCAAGCAATCCCGGACACGGTGTCTTTCATCTTCGCCTTGCGCTGCTGTTTGCCTGTCAATCATACATTCATCAATGAGTAGTACCTCTTAGCAGCAGCACCGCCGCCACTCGACTACGAGAACTTTTTCATTTTCTTTTTCTTCTTCTTTTTCTTTTTCTGCTACCATTACTACTACGATACTGGTTACTTTTGCCTCCACTGCTTATGACAACCACGCAAAAGTTGCATAGTTCGTTCGTGACGGAGTTGAACGCAAGACCTCAGCGACGCAGTTGATGAAGCTCGCTTGCATTGGCCGACAATGACGATAACAGCAACAATAACAACAACAACAACAACAACAGCAACAACAGCAACAACAGCAACAACAACAACAGCAACAACAGCAACAACAGCAACAACAAC
Organism: Dermanyssus gallinae; assembly: GCA_003439945.1. Classification (NCBI taxonomy): domain Eukaryota; kingdom Metazoa; phylum Arthropoda; class Arachnida; order Mesostigmata; family Dermanyssidae; genus Dermanyssus; species Dermanyssus gallinae. Next base: position 304,397 of record QVRM01004105.1, read on the forward strand.
AACAACAACAACAACAACAACAACAACAACAATTATTACCTGCGCCACCAGAGTTAGGGCGACGAGGAACGTCATTTTCATTAGGCGGTTTCACCCGAACCGGCGAAAGTATCTGATCGCAGCCGACGATGACAACAATAACCACAATCACAACAGCCGCAGAAACCACAAATATAGACAGCAGAAACAGTTGACAGCAAATATAGACAGCAGCAGTAGCAGCAGAAACAACCAACAATGGAATGCGTCGTCGTCTATTTTCATCTTTTGTCATATCTTCGGCGCGGGTCCTACCGTCATGGGGTATGAGTGGTGAGACGACGAGATGGTCGTCAACAAACATTGGTCGGTCAGACTTGCCTCGACTCGCAACAACAATCGCATCCGATTGTATCGAGACGTTGACCACGCACCACTCACTCACTGGCTGACTGACGGACTGATTTCTACCACTACTACGGACCTCGACTAACCTCCCTTTCTACGGTGTGTGGTAACGTAACGACACTACAACAACAACAACAACAACAACACCACCAGCAACCATAAGACTACCACCAATGACGACAACAACAACACCATCATCAGCAACAACAACAACAACATCAGCAACAACAGCATCAGCAGCAGCAACAACAACAACAACAACAACAACAACAACAACAACAACAACAACAACAACATCACCACCACCACCACCACTGCCACCACCCGCAACATCACTAAGAGCAATACCAACAACAATAACAGCAACAACAACAACAGCAACAACAAAAGCAACAGCAGCAACAACAACAGCAACAGCAACACCATCAACAACAGCAACAACAACAACGACGATAACAACAGCAAAATGGCTACGCATTTTGGCCACGCAGCTTTTCTGCGGACCTGCAGGACGGCTGACCTCGTCACTATGATGATGAAGAGCGGCGACGGCAAAGCCACCGACAGTCAGCCGATCTTCGGAATTGATCGACGGATAGCCGCTGCTGACTTTGCTACTCTACTACGACTAGTAAAGTAAAGTTTTCGGGCTGACCCTCAGCCAAGATTTAACGTCCACGGAACTGTTTTTCACATTGCTTCATAGACGGACCCCCATAAATACAAATGTGCAACGGTGGGGTTCGAACCCGTGCACCTATATGTCTTCTCCGGTTGCGAGGCGCAGACTTAAGCCACCACGCCACCGGGCTCGACTACCTACTACTACTACTACTACTACTACTACTTCATACATAATAACACACAGAGCAGTAAGCAGGCATGCGTTTGACCAGAACGCCTCGAAAGCCCAAAGGGCCACGCTGGAGGCAATGAAGCAGAGAGAAACACACAGAGAGAGAGAGAGATGGGGGGAGGGAGAGTAAGAGATGAGAGGTGGACAATGGGAGAAAATGACCGGGAGAGGAGAAAAATGTAGAAAAGAAAGTATCTAAAGTCATCCTTCAGCAACGTCACGCGCGCGATATCGGCGCGCTCAAACTGCTGGTGTTCATGCTGATGATGACGATGGCACCGAGGAACGCGGGGGTGGTGGCGGGGGCGTACAATTCGCCAACCAGCCAGCCAGCCGGCCCATTGGATGATTCGGTGATGATGAGGTTTGGCTGATGATAGTGATGATGATGGCCGAAGACACACTATCTCGATCCGGGGGCGTGGTCCTTCCGTTCTGTGACTTCTGGTGGTGCTCGTACTTCTTCTGCTCTAACGAAGCTTACCTCATATACCTGCTACCACTACTTTTATGCTACCGAACGGACAGACTCGAAATCAACAACAACAGCAACAGCAACAACAACAGCAGCAACAGCAGCAACAACAACAACAACAGCAACAACAACAATAGCAACAACAACAGCAGCAACAACAACAATAGCAACAGCAACAACAACAACAACAACCATAGTGGTAGCACGAACGCCAGCACCACTATTGCCATCATACTCAGTAAAAGAAACAACAACGGCTAAATAAAACGTGTGCATTAGTTTGCTGCATTTAGTATTTACTGCAACGTAATTAGGAGGCGAGTGTATTTACACCGGCGGCATGATCTCAGTAACGAACCGTAAAACTGGCAGTGCCTTTTAATAAACTTCAAACGCAGGATATTTATTATTTGCAGGTTAAAGCTTATTAAACCTTGTAATCTAATATTATACAATTTACTTTTTTAATTAGTATATGCCTGCGCTTAGCAAGACGAAAGCGCTTTTCGCAATTCTTTTGACAGTAGCAAATTTCAGTTCGCTTTATGTAAGGAAACCATCACTGTCTGCGCCGAAACGGAATGACCATTTCATCATTAACTGCACTTGTTATATATATATATATATATATATAGGGTCTCTCAGGAAGATTTAAAAATCCACATAGCAAATTATAGAGCTCCTTAAAGTAAAAGAACAGACAACTTATTCTATAACAAAAAAAAGTATATATATATATATACATATATATTATTATTCCAATAGAACATGTTCTCTGAGAAGTCTTGTTTAGGAGTGAGGGTGATAATACTAATCCGCGACACTGGTGTTGTAGCCCGACATAGGGGCACAAAATGTGCAATTGCGAAACAACCAGGGTTTCTATACAAAAACTAACTACATCCTCGTGTTCGTGAAAAAATCTGCTTCTACTAAAGAAGATTACTTCTACTACGCCGGCCAGAAGATGCAACATGGTCCTTTATAAGAGAATTCTCCTTAGTCACTCCCGAGACCCAAGAAGCATCTTGCCAATGGTGTGCACCTGATGAAGGACCTCCGAGGAGGGTGCGGACAACGGCATTGACCGGAAAGGTGATGGCAAGAATATTATGCAAGACTGTTGGACTGCCTTTAGCAAGAACTCATCGTGAAACGGCCCGCTTTGCAGAAGAAGGTTATCCTGTTTCACCAGGACAATGCTCCTGCACCCCTGAAGTCCCGGCAAGCATCGGCAAAACTGGCCCAACTGAGGTTCGAACTTATTAAACAACCTTCCTATTCTCCAGACCTGGCCCCCTCTGATTATTTCCTCTTCGAACATTTGAAGAATAGTCTCGGTGGAAAGCGTTTTTCCAGCAATGAAGAGATTAAGGCTGCTGTCAATGCCTATTTTCAGTCTAAAGACGCGGAATTTTACTTAAAAGGTATAAAAGCTCTGAAGTCTTGGTGGGAAACGCGCATTGAGCATCTCGGGGAGTATATCGAATAAGATAAATTTAAAAACATGATTTGGAAAATTCTTGGTTTTCATTCTAAGAACTTATGGAACTACCTGTATATATATATATATTTATGTATATATATATATATATATATATATATATATATATATATATATTCGAACATTTGAAGAATAGTCTCGGTGGAAAGCGTTTTTCCAGCAATGAAGAGATTAAGGCTGCTGTCAATGCCTATTTTCAGTCTAAAGACGCGGAATTTTACTTAAAAGGTATAAAAGCTCTGAAGTCTTGGTGGGAAACGCGCATTGAGCATCTCGGGGAGTATATCGAATAAGATAAATTTAAAAACATGATTTGGAAAATTCTTGGTTTTCATTCTAAGAACTTATGGAACTACCTGTATATATATATATATATATATATATATATATATATATATATATATACATATATATGTATATTTATGTATATATATGTATATATAATCTTGAGTATATCGTTTTAGCTGAACGAGCGTTTTTGGAGGACGGGCCTGGGTGACGCATCACAGCGCTACAGGTGACGTCCGACGTCCATCCGCATTGCCTCTAGGGTGATGGTGATTCGACAAGAACATTTCAGCGTATTTCATTCTATTAGAGCGGGGCGGGGCGGACCGACCCTGGTCGGGGTCCCGATTTCGCCCCCTCCCCCCCCCCTCGAGGGTGGCTCCCAGAGGCGGCCACAAGAGAGGGCCAGTGTCGCAGTCTTCTTCACAAAGTCCGGGCGCCCAGGCTGTCACGGGCGCGGTCTGGTCGTCAACACGCATTTGCATCATCTCCGAACGTGTCAGCGTGTCAACGCGACAAAAATTGGGTAAGCGACTTTGAGAGTGAGCGAACGAACGAACGAACCAACAACGAAACGCATTTCAATATTTTTACAAAGAACAGCAGCTCGGAGCCGCCGCCGCCGATGCTGCTGCTGTTGTTGCTGCTGGTTATGCTGACGTTGTTATCGCCTCCATTACCGCAGATGGACCGTTGTGAAGCGTGGACGTTGGTTGAGTGAGTCTTTTGTCCGCCAGCTACCCTCGACAACTGAGACCTCTGGAGAGAGGTTGAAGGTGAAGGAAACGGGAGAATGTGAAGGCACAAAAGTTTGAAGCATGATGATGATGGTGGTAATGATGATGACAATAATAATGTTGATGATGGTGATGGTGGTGATGATGAGAAGGAGTAGCGTCGATGGTTGGTGTAGGAGACGAAAAAGTTCAAACGTACGCACATGTATGATGAACCCCTATGCAGGTGAGTAAACATGTGTATTTGGATAAGTCTCCCAGCACAATTAAAGCCTGAATAATTTAATAAACATCGCTGTGTGTAATATGTAGGACGCTGACACACTCGCAAGAGCAGGCAGACACGGGCGATAGCCTATTCTGCAAATTGCCCTTAATTGTTACAATTGTTGAAAACGTGTAATTATGGAAAATTTGCGAATGAGGAATTACTGTATTTAAATAAAATTTGCCGTCCGGAGAAAACGGTCCCATTAAAGAAGTACGCTGTAGCAGGACATAGCTTGTCGAGCCCGGCCGCGTGGTGGACTAAGTCTCCGCCTCGCAGCTGGAGGAGACACATAGGTGCGAGGGTTCGAGCCCCACCGTTGTACATTTGTATTGATGGGGGCCCGTCTATGAAGCAATGTAAAAAACAGTTCCGTGGACGTTAAATCTTGGCTGAGGGTCAGCCCGAAAACTTTACCAGGGCATAGCCTATGAAGTTATATATATATATATATATATATGGCAGCCCTACGGTAAAATAATTGTAAAACTAAAAATAAGTAAAAACGCAAAACAAATATTTGTCAACGTGGTTTTCTATGAGCTTCGCAAACTTGGTTTGGTCTCCTTAGAGGTTTGCAAAGTATAAAAAGCAAAGCAAGAATATAATTGATTTAGTTACCGAAATAATTAAGTATATATACGAAGACAACTCGAATCGTTTAGGTAAATATTTATTAAAATTAAAAAAAATACTGCATCTCCCAAAGTGTTTTTGTTCCCTTCAAAATAGCTACTTAAGTTGCTTTTGTGTTTTTTATTATCTTCTCTATAGCCCCGAAACGTTGCTCCTTCAATTTTTTTCGGCGTGGGAAGACGAGGAAGTTGCACGAAGCCACGTCTGGCAAATAGGGAGGTTATGAAAATGTACAAATCAAAGTTTTTAACAACTAATCCAAAATTAGTAATGATGTATGCGCCGGGGAGTTATTGTGATGGAGGAGCCAAGAGTGGTTTGCTTAAAGTCCAGGCCTCTTGCTTCAGACAATCACTCTCAATCTTCTTAAAATCTCACAAAATAATTTCTTATTGATCATAAATCCAGGGGACAAAATTCGTGATTCCCTTGTAGCCGATAAAATACTCAAACAAGCTTGGTGTTAGATCTACTCTGCCTAATTTTTTTCGATCGTTTTTCTCCGTTGTAGTACCACTAGGGTAAGAGGGCTTTATTCTTGACGTCGTAACTCTATACTCGCGACTCTAATTCTCTTATAATTATTTGAAGCAATCCAGAATATATTATCGAAGTTTCAGTTTGGACATTTTCTGGCGGGCGTTTATTTGCTGGAAGTTTAACATTCTTGGAATAAACTTTGCTGCCAATCTTCTGATGCATAAAATATTGGACAATACTGGTACAACTAATCCGTAAGAAGTCCCTATTCTATTCCCATTGTAGTAACTCTGCGACTGTTAAGTGCGATATCACGAACCCTTTTACTGTTTTTCTCTGCTATTGGCGGAGGAGGCCTTTCCGAACATGGGTAGCATGTATCTTCACGTCCGTCACATGATTTATTTACACACCAGATTGGGTAAAATATACAATAGTACGATCGATATCACTACAGTCTCGTAATGATATTAATATTAAAAATCGTTCAGTGCCAGCTTTGTTAGAGAGGGGATTGCATTACACTCACTGCCATGATATCTTACGCATATACCATAACAATATTTACAAACACATGTGTCACAGGGTTCATGGCAAGCGTCTTTCTGACATAGAAGGTGATGAAAACCGTGCACAGCAAAGCGGGTGGTCATGTGCCTGTTTGTCCTGCTCGTGCCCTTCCATTCTGACCTAACCATTGCATCTGTCATATAAAAATGTGGATCGATCTCTGCCATTTTCTCTTCATATCGCCGTATAAACTCGCTGTATGCAGGGGTGTCTGGAAGCGCAAACTGTTTTTTGACCTGTTCCACGAATAGTGGAGCATCGCACAGCAAATACGTTAGGCGGTTGTATGCTGACGTATGTAAACCTAGTACCCGCTTCAAATAAGCTGGTTTCACACGATCGAGAGCACCGAGTTGAGTCGAGCTTAGTTTTGCCCATACAAGCTGGATCCCGTATGATGCAATTGGCGCTATTTTTATATCAAATAGAGCTAGCGCTGCCTTAATCGAGAGCATCTGGGGCTTCTTAAAAGTTGTCGCCGCAATCAAGGCTTTTCGAGACCTCTCCTCTATATGTGCAGCGAAGGTCTTGGCTGAGGGGGTCACTGTGATACCGAGATATGTGAACTTATTTACATAGTTCAGGTCTTGTCCATTTAACCTAAGTGTATCGGTCACGGCCAGCCTGCCCGCGTGCCTGAACTTCATAGTTTCTGTCTTCTGCATATTTATTTCAAGGCCTACTACGTTCACGTATGCCGACAAAGTGGCCAGCGCCTGTTGCAGATGGTATCTGCTGCTACTGTAGAGTACTAGATCGTCGGCATACATAATTATCTTGACAGCTGGGTGTCGGGTCTGTAAACGTGTTGGTAAATCGGCTACCAGTAAACAAAAACACGTCCGTCACGGTACCACATTTACACAGTAATTCGGGCCAAAGCCTGATCACCATAAGCAGTTCATAAAGTTTTGATTTTGTAATTTCGTATTTTGACACAGACCAAAAACCGAAATTTGGACTGTATAGTAGATAAATTATTATTCTAAGCAAAGTATACTAAAAAACCTTAGTGACTTGAGTTCAATTTATAAATTTCAACGTACTAGGACTTGCTGATCCGCCCTCGTACAAATGCGCATATATTTACGAAGAACTTCAATATTTGAACCAAAAACATATATATATATATAAAAATTTGCGAATCAGAACCAAATTTCTGAAATGAATGTGTAAAGATCATACGTAATAGGACACCTAGTTATCACCTGGCAGGTATTCAGTCAGATTCGCAAAATAAAACACCACGGATTGCACATGTTTTTGGTCTACCTTGCAGTTTCCGTCAGGCGGTACGTATTCGAGAACGTAAACCACGGTTAAGATATTCACGATGATAAGGAAACTAGCATTACTTAATATAGCATATAAAAAAAAGAAACGCTTTTGTTCTAATAAAATATTCTGCCCTAAAGTATTGCTTGAAACTGGTGTAATAGTTTTTTTAATAGTAAACAACACGTTCATGCTACATTTCATTCTTTTATAGCGTTAGAAAATAGTGACTTTAGTATATATAATACAATGAAAATACAAATCTTGCAATAGAATAATATGCAACAAATCTTGCTACTAACAGCGGCAGCCTGACCAGACAAATAATAATAATAATAATAATAATAAACACGTAATTCTATTGTAGCGTTAGAAAAGAGTGACCGTAGTATATACAATACAATAAAAAACAAACTTTGCAATAAGATGCAGCTAACAGCTGCATGATACCAAATTAAATTACTCTATGTACTCGTTTTTATGTACATATATCTATATATGTTATACAAATTAATGGAGCCGCAAACCACCAAACCAATTTCTAACAGAGCGAATAGCCTTTAGTATAATAGTATAATATAATAGTATTATATATTGAAAAAGGGTGTACAGTATTAGCGGTAGCTGAAGACGAAAGAACACAGAAATGCTATATCACGCTACCACTTTATATACATGCGCTAAAGTTGTTAAGCTGAACCTCCCTTGTAATCAAACAAGCGTCGGCCTCTTATGCATTTTACCCTATTAAACGGCTTTATAATCGTATACCTAAGACTTATAAGGCACATAAGGCACTTATGCCATTTGCCGTGTAGCCAGTTGTTGTAGCTGTCTAGCTGTGTTTGGTGTTTATTATTGACTTATTTCCATTTCTTCACGCCTCAGGATTGCCTAGACAGTCGTGTATTATTGACTAGCGACCTGTGTCGACCGCTAGCGAGACAAGCGCCAGGTAAAAAAGATATCAGAACATTGCATCAATTTATTATTTCCATTACTTATGCACCTGTTCTCTCTACCGCGGTAGCCATCACTTCGAAGTTCATTAGGATAAGATTTTATATATAATTCAACCCATTTGGCCTAATTTTTGGGCTGGTCGTCAGAGACTACCGGTGCATGCAGGCGCTCGAATTCTACCTTTGGCCAGATCCACTCGTTCTCAGACTAAATTTGTATGGGATGTAATTCCCAAGCAGGTGGATGTGGTAGCATGACAATACTTGATCATTGACAATAACCTTGTTGATTCTGACAGATTCAACAAGAAAAACTAAAACCCTACCCGAGCAAGAGTCGATCCAGCGTGGAAATCTCTCGCTTTTTCTTAACGATGCGATAGCCGTTTAACCCAGCGGCGGCACTATAATGATAATACTACAACTACTATCACTACAGGCCAATCACTTTGGCACGCAGTGTTGCTTGGTAGGCAGCTGCTCATTTCAGCTGCAGACGTCAAGTACTGCCTACAACACTCAAGTGTAGCACTGACCTGTATTCTGCAAATCATTTTCCTTAGCATACTAGTGTTAGCATATACATATATATATATATATATATAGTCAGGCCTATGTATATGTTAAGAATCGGAATTCAGTAGTTGCTTTTTGTTGGCCAATTTAGCTGTCTTTGAGTGCTGTCCGGAGAACGGAAACGGATACGGAGAAAAGCCGACAGGGGAAAGCTCTAGAAGAAATCGAAGATAAATGTGCATACGTATATCATCTCAATGTGAATCGCATCGTGGCATGAGGCATTATGGAATAGCAGAAGGTGGATCGGTCAAATCGGCGCGCATGTAAGAAAGTCCTTCGGCCAGCCTCTCTGCTCTTTGTGCCCTGGGCTCGATTTCAATTTGATCTACAGCCGACCACAGACGTCACCCGATCTTTATTTGATCCTCGCAGCCCTCCTCTTTGTTCCTCACAACAGGCGTAATTTGCGCTGTCGCTGTGGTCGTCGTTCCAGTCTCTCGAAGTCACCACTTTCACCCGCGTAATGTGGTGGTGGTGGTGATGGTCGTCGAAGGCAGAAGCAGCATGAAATGAAGACGAGATGCTGCAGCCAGAGGAGTGGCCTCTTGTGGCGTGTCGAGTGCAGCAGTTTCACTGCCCCTACCTAGAGACCTACCTTGCACGGCAGGAGGCAGTGGTGTGGGCCTGTTTTACATGTCGCTGGGAACGAAGCGTTGTGATCGCTGCTGTTGTTGTCGTCGTCGTCGGTGGCGGCGGCGGCAGCGTTTTTCCCAGGAAGAACCAATCTCCTTTCCCCTGTAACGTTAGAACACAAGTGCTAGTAAAATACCAATAGAGAGAGAAAGCAAGAGAGCTAGTTCATTATATGTATTTTCTATCCCTGTGCCCACCCTAACCTCATCCCTTTCAACCGCCGCCCAACTGAGTGAGCAAGCGTCCGGCCGACGAACATGACCCTGATACCCCTGATACCTGGTGATGGTGGTATTGGCGGTCGTAGCAGTTTCTTCAGCAGCAGCAGCAGTAGCTCTCAAGTCAATGCTACAGACTCGCGTGCCGCAGAAGCGTGCCCGGTATCCTCAGCTAACGATTGCGCATTGTGGCACGGCGAAGGCACGACTGGTGTCTGTCTTCCTCCCGATCTCTTTGCGCTGCCCTTTTTGATGTATGCATCTCTCTCTGTTCCCACCTCTCTTTCTTTTTATTTCTCTTTCTCCACCTCTTTTTTGTTTCTATCGTTCACTTTTCGTTTGGCCTCTCGGAATGTCTCTCCGTTACCTTTCGCTCGTTTTGCTACGTCTTTGACCCCTCCCCACCTCCTCGCTGGGGGTTCACCCTTCTAGCGTTTCACTCACTGAACCACCGCGTGCACGTTGATTGTTTGCCAGAGAGTGACTGGGGTGAGTTCAAGTAGTCGCACACAGAAGCACACGCATACCTGAAACAACTGCCACCGCTGCGACGGTCGTTGCTGATGTCGGCAACAAACGCACATAGCAATTCGAACGGGACGCTCTAAAGAGTCATTCAGTCAGTCAGTCAGTCAGCCGGCCATCCGGTGACTGATGCTGGCGGTAATAATTGCCGTAACAGCAATGTATACTGTAGAACCTCTGTAGTAGCGGTGGTAGAGAGGAGGTTTTCCCTGAGCTTCGAGTTCATCTCCACAACTAGGGCAAACGGGGCAAGAAGGAGGGGGGGGGAACAGTGGTAGAGCCCCAGTTGGCTTGCGTGGCCATATCAAATTGCGCGGCGGCTGCAGCAGCCACAGCAGCACCGACATCGACAGACGATTATGCCATCGTCGAGGAGATCGGGTGGCCGATCGAGGGGTCTCATCAATTTAGCGGGCTCGTCTGCCTTTTCAATGGCCCGTTGCTTGGTTGCCTCGTCGCCTGCCTGTCTGCGTGCCTTCGACGAGTTCCATGAAGCACTCGCGGTGGAGCATACGCGTGCAGGCGGTCATGCGCATACATACATACACTCACACATGTCTGCGCAAGCATCAACATAGTTTGCTATCGGTCTTCTTTCTAGTCGTGGTCGGAGGGAGTCCGTGTGTACCGTCCGCCCGTGCGTAAGTGGCTTTTGGTAAAGACAGCGAAACGAGAGGCAGACGACGAAGTTGAGTGGCACACAACAACGACGTCTGCCTCACGCGTCAGGCTCAAAAGGGCAATACGAAGGTGTCGAAATCCAGTTGTAGGTTTGATTTAAAGAAGCATTTTTGCTTGCACGTTACACAATGCAGCTCCCCGTCCTATTTATTCAAATGAATAGGGCGGGGAATGCGGCAATGTGTTGTTTAAGGGTGATAGTAAATTTGCTAACCATGAAACTGGCCGGATTTCACTTCACAGCATGTGTGGTTGCGTTAAGACAACGATCCGTCGTTTTGTGATTGAAAGATGGTACAAATAATCCAGCGGCAGGTGTACGCTCTGTATCCAGCGCTTCCATCTGGCGATTGCTATGCATGTTCTTGACAAGCACAATTACTGAAACTCAGCCTAGGTTCCTTTTTCTGCAAAAACCTACGAAGTGCTACACCCGTAACAGTTTCAGCGAGTTAAAGCTTTGTGCCCTACAGTTTATCAGGCACGTGATAACTGCTGCCGCTGATTTTTTTGCAGAAGAAAGCAACCCAAACTAGTTTTCTACGTTTCTGCTTTTTACTGATTAAGCTTCGTCTATTTAAGGGGGCGTATTTAATATACACAACTTTAATTAATGGGCTAACCGGAACCCGCATGTGCTTACCACACATTTCTGAAGGGTTAGCCATTAGGGTAAGATGTCTTTTAGCAAAATGAAGCACGCATTTCTATTGCAAAACGTCCTTCAGCTTGAAAGATTTATTTACGTTTTAACCTAATCTACACCCGCTCATGTCTGGTCAAAGTAGGATTGGATTATTTGGACACCCTTTATAAATATTTCGTTTTTATATAATGCGTTTATCTCAGTAGCCCTCATTACCACTGCTGTCGCAAATTACCGCGTAGGTCGTCGCGATCCTACGGCGCACACAATTATGGCCTAGGATAATAGCTGTATAGCGATAATGCTTGGGCGGTAAATGCGTTGTTCTGAAAAGCGGGGCGTTCCCATGGCAACCACGGACAATAGGCCAGAGAGTGAGGTTAAATTTGGTTATGCCTGGATTCGTTATTCGTATTCGTCGGTCGTTGGGATCTCGTTAGCCATTGCTGCTGCTGCTGCGGCCATATATCTCTGCTGATGTATGCCCAAATAAGTCCAGTATGACACGGCTACGGCATGCATTGCAGCAAGAGACGTATACTGCAGCCTTTGACCAGCCAACACTCGGCACATGCGTGTTCGACATTGCCCAGAACCGCTCCTAACAAGCCTTCAAGTAAAGGCCACCGCTGCCTTCTCGAATGGAGTCGCAGATGGAAAAGATGTCAGACGGATTCCGTCCCATTAGTTACACGGACTGTCGTTGTCCGAAACGAACAAGCGGCTTGCGGTTAGCACCAAGCACATAATACCGCAGCGACTCGCAAAAATTTGGGGATCCCCAATTTAATTGGTTGTATAGTAGTCGACTACTTTTCTGAGTAACGTCGAAACTGAGACTTTGGGCAAGCGTATATTTAATGTATTGCCATTTATCAAACTGTTTTGCGTGAACTGTATTTTAACTACGCAGTCTTTTCATCTCCAATTATAGGAAAATAGTCTATTCACTAGGTTAGCACTAAGACAGGACTTTTTAAGCCTGTATGTTATGATGGTTAGAAAGAGTGATTATTTGCTTATGCCACATTAGACTTCCGCATAAGCTAGTTAGTAGTAGACATCTTTAATGGCATACACTGCACATAAAACTAAGACTCTTAATAATTGCGAATAATTAAACCAAAGTAGTATTGATCAAATCTTCCAAGTATTATAGTTTGACTACTTAAAGCATTTGTCCTCTTGTAAAGTGTATCATTTGACATTAAACAAAAATGATAAACAATTAGAGCAGAGAAGCGGCCTCCTTGGTTGATAGCATGGCTGCGTATATATATATATATATATATATATATATATGTATATACATCTTTAGATCGCAGCCACGTCATCACCTTTTCTATTCGTAGATATTAGTACAGGTTTTACTGTGCACAATAGTCAATACTTATGGCCTTAACGCTATGGGCTCATAGATGCGGCGCCCTAAGTATGGAAATGCTAAAGAAAATGGACTTGGCGCATTTCCATTGTCCAGGTTAAAATTAATCAAAGATCTTCTCCTAACGATGACCTTATGCGAGCGACAACAAATGTTGATTTCGAATAACGTATAGCTATATTTTGTAGTTTTATATAGCTAAATATATAACTATATATATATATTTTTAAATTTAATAATAATAAAATCATAAATACAAAATCATACAAAAATTATTTTGTATTTATGGTTTTATTTATATGCTGCTCATGTAGGATTCTGAGACCGTCTCTTTCTATCAAATTGTACAAATCGCGCTTTGTGCTAGAACTGCCTTTCGAATACTGAAAAGATATATGTCGTATGACGGCAGAAAGATGGCGAGTTGCAGGGCGGCACTTCATCAAGCGTATCCAGCTGTTCTTGGAATGCTCGAAACTGGACGTGTCACACTTAAGTCGATTTTTTAGGAATGAAAAACGGCTTGAAGTTTTATTTCAGTAGAAAGTCACAACGAGTCGCATCGCTGTGCAATATAAACGACATCCCAAACAAACGAATTCAAAAATGTATCCGTGGTGTTTTTAAATCCCAATCAGGTAGAAAGAGAAACAGAGCAGCGAGTCTATATATAGATATATATAAAGATATAACTTGTATCGCTGACGTGGATGCCGTATTGTCGAGTATCCACCAAGGCACCGTTGGCTGTTCTTTGGAGAAAACCCTGACGGTAAGTGCCAGATAGTCTGCGAAGGTGACAGAACAGACGCCCAGGAGATATGGGAATCTATATAAACGAGTCTATACACGCGTAAGCTATAGTGCATAGAATTGGTCTTAGTACGAATCCTTGGAGACACCAACCCTTGTAATCATTACGGTGCGTTTATGTTATGCCTACCAATGTGCCAGGTAAACGTATTGTTGATAGACTCGGATCGGGCAACACTGCTATATTTGACAAATTATCGACTCTAGAGCATGTTGACTTTGATGTCAGATACGTAGTCCCGAAATCGGGAACGGATTCCAACTCTCGTGCCACGCATGCTTCATTGTGAAAATAGGGATTGTCGAGAGGACAGTAGGCTGCCGAATGGGTATCTCCACCGAAGGTGTTTTCTTATTGGCGTTTTGTACTACTGTAACGGCTGGTTTTGCTAGCATAAAGACTGTAAAAGAGCCTCACAGTCCCACACCAGCAACCGTCATCCCGGGTAACACAAAAGTAATAAGTTGTTGAATAATAATAATAATAATAATAATAATAATAATAATAATAATAATAATAATAATAATAATAATATTAATAATAATAATGATTGCGGGTTATTATTTGATGATGAGAAAAAGTTACCAGTACAAACGTGACTCATTTTATAATTGAAGCAAATTTTCTGTCGACTTGAGATTTTCTATTTGATAAATTAAAAAATGGAACATCGTTAAGCTAAGTGTTTATATTTATTCCAAGGAAACGACGCCAAAAATTAAAACAAAACTGTACTTTGTGGTAGTGTCTTACCTTTAACCTGGCCTACTGATAGCTGTATATATTATTTTTTTGAAATAACCTCTCTGATGTTATACGCTGATACTTGTATGTACACAAACTATTACGACTACATATTTCTCCTCAATGAACGTCGTTTAAAAAAAATACGAGTATAATGAACGGTACAAGGCACACCTAATAAAAAGATTGCAACTTTCAGCCTGAGGCGAGTGGACTCTGCTCTTCCCTGTTTCTTACGTATACTTAAATTGTGTTTTCATATATGTGTATATATATATATATATATATATATATATATATACATATATATACATATATATATATATATATATATATATATATATATATATATATATATATACATATATATACACATATACCCCCGATACGTGGCTACGACTAGGAAAAGTTTTAGTCGGCCGTGTACACAGCGGACCGCGACACACGCGGAAGACGAGGGTTGGTTGTGTCCGACCCCTGCGGTGTTATCATCATCTTCATGTTGCTCTCGCTCCTCCTCCTCCTAATATTAAAGCAACATGTATTCATTCTACTGGGACAACGTAACAAGTTGTAACAGCCCGGAGATGTTTGTAGTAGAAGTGGGGGGGGGGGCAGGGGGGCGGAGGGTTGTTTGTGTACAGAGACGTCGGCTTCGTCTGTATACGAGTGCCTGTATACGCGAGTACCGTCCTCGATGTGTGGTGATGATGGTGGTAGCGATGATGATGATGATGATGCTCGTGGTGATGATGAGCAAGACCACGGCGGCGATGATGATGATGACGAGGATAATGATGATGATGATGATAGCGACGAAGACCAGCACCACGAAGATGGAGACTGCAGGGGTATGTCGTAGTGTGTGGCCCTCCGCGCCTATGTTGGCGTTGGGGTGTGGGTTGCTAGGTCGTAGCTAGAGCTGGCGGTACTTCGTCCGTCCGTGTATGCTTGCCGGTCGGTTGGTCGGTCGGTCGATCTTGGTGGTCGTGGCGGTGGTCGTGGTGGTGGTGGTGATGGTCTGTGCTGGCGGAGCTTGGATGAGGCAAGCAAACTCCTTGCTTCTCCTTTTCCACCTTCTTCTCCCCTGCTTTCCTCTTAGCTTGTGGACAACAACAGCAGCAGCAGCGGCAGCGGCAGCAGCAACTGCGTGTAGATGGACGCCGCTGGGCAGAAGGGTGGTCTCTCCACGCCCCCTCTTCGCCTTCTGTGTGGGGGGTGGATCAATGAGTGGGTGGCTTGGTGGGTGGGTGCTGTTGTCGGGTGCCTGTTCGTCGTATACGTATAAGTGTGTGTGTATGTAAGTGCGCGCGTATAGATCTGTGTGTGTGTGTGTGTGTGCGTGTGTGCGTCAGGATGTGTCTGTGTACGCGCGGCGTCTGTGCTGTGTATGTTCCTTGTTTACCGAAATTGTCGATTGACTGATGCGATTGGAAGCTGGAAAGCCTGTCAGACTGCCGAGGCCGAGGCACACTCTGGCAGACGAATTGCCAGCAGGCTGTAATCAACTTAGTGGCTCTACTCTACTCTACGATCACAACAGCGGCGACGACGACGACGACGAGAATGATGATGATGATGATCATGATGAGGATGACGATAGAATCTAGTATTAGAAGAGAAGAAGCAGACGGGGGTGCTTTGGGGGAATAGCGGTGGGGGTCGTCGTCGTCGTCTTGGTTCTTCGCCTTGTTAGTTGTGCCTCCAAAACATGAGCAAAACAGAGGCAGAAGCAGATGCGGCTAGCAGAAAAGGCTAGACGGACATAGGAATGGGGGGGGGGGGGGGGCGGAAGCGGAGATGGAGAATGAGAGGAGGTGGGCAAGAAGAAAGAGCGACACAGAGGGAGAAAGAGAGTCAGAATGGAAAAGGAAGACACAACAAGAGCGTAAGGGAATTTGGGACAAGAAGAAAACGAAAAAAAAAACAAAGAACGATGGGAAAAATGGCTACCGAGAAGGAAAAGTGTATCATCACCCCTTCGTCGGGAGTCGCGTAGCGCTGGCTCATATGAGCACGTGCGTGCGAATACGTGCCTATATGGCTGTATCAAGTTGGGTTGCACTTGCACGACGATGATGCACAACCACAACACCCTCCCCCTGTTCCCTTCACCTCGGAGACCCGCTGCACTAACACTATCATGATAGTCGGGTCATGATGAATCCGAACCAGAGAGAAAAAGAGAGAGAGAGAGAGTAATGTTTGCGAGTAGCGTCAAAGGTGGCTGCCTGCAGGCCTTCGATAAAGAACACCGACGTCGGACGCCCTTGATGAGGTTGACGAAGGCAGATAGACCGTGGGCCGATGCGATTACATGGAATAGGCATATGCGAGTAAGTGTCGGTATGTAACAATGTGCAACCGTACTGCTGGAACCACACACCACGTGCCGACGAATCAGTGGCTAAGAACTCTGAGCCAAATAAACGACTCCATAGAGCTCTCTTCGTGTCTTCGGGTACAGTTAAATATATATATATATATATATATATATATATTCAACTGTATGCACATCTACCTATCTATGTAAAGAGGTCTTTATACCTATCCCTATAGTGACGTATTTACGCATATTTATATACAGATGTCCAGATGTCTCTAATCTGCCCTAAACAGATCTAGGTACAGAATTAACGACTAGACGGAGCCTCACAGAACTGTCATTGACTTCTCTCCACCCAAGGGACGCATCGCTGTGTGAACAACGAAAATCTCCTGGGCGATGACAAAGATGAGAAAAACACACACTCAAACGACGACCGTGGCAGCGCCCGCGGTGATGCCTCCGGCGCGTCCTCACTGAAGCTGCACGACTGTGCTTCCACAGTCGTTCGCCTCGCAGCGCAGCATCTCGTTCTTAACCCAGCTACCACTGCTGCTACCGTCGCCCCCATTGTTAGTCGACCCCACTAATGACGATGATAATGATAATGATCGAGCACTCCAAATTTCTAAGCCTAGCCAAGGCCATCACAGAAGCCCCCTCTAGCTGGCGGAACTTTGGCAAGCAAGAGCGCTGCTCCATTCGTTTTCCGACTAGACAACATCATCCAACCATCCAGAACAGCCGGCCGACGGCACCGTCAGCGGGACATTCATAGCGGCCTTGCAATCGCGCTCACCTCTACTACGTACATATTGGACAGTTACAGCACATTTGTGTCTGCATATATATATATATATATATATATATTCTGCCCCTCATAATCGCCCATAACTATCACCATCACTATTAGTGCTCCTGCAACTACGCCTACTACGTGCCCATGGGCGGCGCTGAGCCCTGCAAAACAGTCCGGCCGCCTTCAGGCAGCAATATGCACGAGACAGTAACTACCTAGCAACAGAGCTTGCAGAGCATCGGTATAGCTAGCGAAAAATGAACTAAACTCTGCGTCATATGCTGCAGTAGTAGCCGTCGTTGTTGTTGTTGTGTTGTTGTTGCTGTTGTTGTTGTTGTTTTTGTTGTTGTTGTTGTTGTTGTTGTTGTTGTTGCTGCTGCTGCTGTTGTTGTTGTTGTTGTTGTTGTTGTTGTTGTTGTTGTTGTTGTTGTTGTTGTTGTTGTTGTTGTTGTTGTTGTCATCGTTGTTTCAACTCTATTCGTCGTTGTGTTCTTTTTCGTCGCCGTCGTCGTTGTTGTTGTTGTTGTTTTCGCTACAACGTTTGCCCGGCCTTGCCTGCTGTGCACCTCGCTTTGTGGTGACGCCGTTTAGAACATCATAGACTCCGTAGCGGTGTAGCAACAACGATGTCTGTTTGCTCACAAATGCGGTGTCGTGGCGGCAGCGACGCCATTGTCGTCATTGCTGGCAACGGTTGCTTCATGCACCGCAGGGTAGACGCGCTCAACCGCACTCCAAGCCATCCAGAAACAGACGACAAAGCAATAATAATAGTAGCAACAACAACAACAGCAATAACAACAACAACAAGGACAACGACAACAGCAGCAACAGCGGCAATACAGCGACAACAATGGCGGCAATAGCACCATAACGACAACGAATACAATGCGTCGCTTCCTCTCAACTTTCCTATATGTCCACCGACCCCTGACCAGCCTCGCCTTGTTACTATAGAGCGCTCCTGCATATATATGTATATATATATATGTACTGGAGCTGTTTATATATCACTGAGGACGGCAGCTCAAGTCATATCTCATACAACATTCGATATTTCCAATAATTCGAATTTGATCAAAGCTTGTAGCATATTCCCAAGATTTTCTCAAAGCAAAACGCTTGTCAATTTTCAGTATGTCCTATCGCTTTTTATATGTATATAAAATGATTAAAATATATGTAAATAATGGTGTCCACCAATTATCAAGGAATCTTTCGCCTGCGGCTGAAACGATACCCTCCGCAATTTTCTCTCACTCACTCTGAATGACTGACTCAAAACCCTTTGAACTGGTGTATTTTTGCAGCCTACCTTGAGCTACAAAATAAACCAAATCGAAAAATCCGTGCGGCTGAAATTGGACGAATATGAAGACCGTGATCATTGCCGTTCACCTTGTGACGTCGTCTAAGAACCGCCACTAAGTTTGCTTTGCTCTGTGGAAAGACGTAGCGTCTTAATGGAAATTGTAAAGGCTGTCGCTGATATGGACTTGCGCCGAACGCTTCTTACAGCACTTTAGCACTAATTGACAGTAAATGACGCACATTTAGTCTTGCTCGAGATATATGCGAGATTGTAATTGAACCAAAAACACGACTTTTTTATCAGTTTACCGCTTGTTAGATATTGAAGGGGGTCTCATTACTGAAAATTATGTTGGCTAGTTTATCACGATAATTCAGTACGCTAAGGAGCACCTTTGCTCAATTTTAGCATACGTTTTTATTCCTTCTAGAAAGTTCCAGGTCAGCTGCGGCAAAACGTAGGGACCCCTCAAGGGGACCCTCTCAGTTGCCTAGCCTTCTCCTTGCTCATCGCAGACCTAGCCCGCCACGTGCGGAAGAAGTTTAGAAACGCCGTCGTCGTTATGTACGCGGATGACATAGTAGTGGCCCACCGGGACCGCGGTGCCATTCGTCGTATTGTCGGCAACGTAGAAAGTTACCTTTACCGTAAGGGCCTACAAATAAATTCGCGGAAGACGAAAGCCATTAAGTTTCGCCGTGGGGGTCAATTGGCTGCAGCAGACGTAATACTCTTCCCGAAGTTTGTCAATTCCTTCCCGTATTTGGGTCTGAGACTGCACTATACGGGAACGACCGTTACCAAGCACATCGGCGACAGGTGTCGCCGATGTGGAAAACAATCAGTGGAAACAATCAGTCAGGCTTAAGTCACCTATTACAATGCCACTTCAGCAATTTTTGTTAGAGTGGCAGGGAGAAGTGACCGAGGCCTCGGCCGAGGTAGCGCAGTTAGATGTGTACCTCACCAGGGAGCTTTGGGATGGAATGGAATGCACTAGCCGGCACGTGTACACAAGGTACATTGTACATGGCTATCATCACTTGGTGTGTTCGACTCAAGGATTTCACCAAGATGGCGATCAATGTTCTTGCCGGTTCTGCTCGCAGATATGCGCTAAATACCACGCAGCGAGCTGCCAGTCGCATCGGAGGTCTTTGCACTTTCTTGCCCGGTGGGACGGTCGCTAAAGTGTTAAAATTGTATATAATGATGATTGTATTGTAATTATGTACCATCTTGAAATGCAAAGTTATTGCGAAAGTTCCAGAACCCCTTGAAACATGTGAGGTTTCCTTCTTTCAGACTAGATTGTAAAATTTGCTGAGATTTGAGGATGCGCCCTCTTCGACAAATTTCAGGCAAGAGTTTTCGTAAAATGCACTCCTCGACGGAGCGCAAAAATCGAGCTTTCTAGCACTCCTTCGAGGTGGCGCTACAACAAGTATTTTACCCTTTTGTTTACGTTTGTCGTTGATCTTGCAGTTCATTGTGTGGGACGTCCATAGCGCGTAATGGTAACTCTGCAGTCTGTATCTCTCTCTCTCAAATGTTTAAGAGTACGTAACGCCAATTGATTGTTTTCTCAGAGGGGTGTTAACTAACTTCCTACCACCCAAATGCGGCAAAAAACACGACGTTCGTCTTTGCTTGCATCATGAACACAACCTAAACCCAGCGACCGCCAACGGTCTCGAACAGGTCGTGAAAGGACAATACCCATGTACGTACACGGCGACGATAGAAGTGACCCAAATCTGTACCGGGGAGTGGCGTCGGAGAGAACGCTCAAGAAAATATTCTGTAAGCTGATTATTGAAAGGATTGCAAATATAGCAAACAATGCTCTGCCTTCCGAGCAGTTCGGATTTAGAAAAGGCATAGGGACCCGCGACGCCATCCACGTTTTGCAATCCGAAGTAGAACGGGCGGTGTCTCGTCCAGGGGTCCACCTGTATGCAGTCTTCATTGACTGCGTCAAGGCCTTTGACAAGGCTCCGCGCGATCTTATGATCGATTGTTTTAGACAGAATACCCATGTACGTGGCATGCACATGCTCTCCAAGTAGCGCCGGGCGCGACCTTTCTATTAAGTTGATAGTTTGGTTACCTGCACCCTGTATATGGTTAACATTATTACTGCTATGCGTACAAACATGAATTTATTTTTCTCTCTTTCTATATATATATAGAGAGAATAGAGATAAGAAAAAAAAGATAAATAAAGCTCAAAACAACGAGAATAAACTGCCCAAAGGCAATCTAAGCTCTCGTTTATGACTACGTAATAGCCTCACTCTTTTTTCTCCACCTCTTTGAATTGTGTCTCCCTCGAATTCGCTTCCCCCCCCCCCCCCTGTATCTCGGCTCTCGGCGCTGACAAACCGCCTGCCTATCCACCTTAACCGTAAATCTCTAACTGGCTAACCACGTAGTACGTAACTAGTAAACGAACAATCGTTATCATTATACCAACGACTGCAGCAGCAGCCGCCGCTTAAGTGATATCCGTAGTAGCAGTAGTACAGATGTAGCTGTTGTTGCTGCTGTTGTAGTAATAGTCATAGTCGTCGTTATATGCGCTTAAGCAGGTAGGCATAGCACATATGTCAGTATTGAAGGGGGGGGGGGGCGGAGGGGGTTCTACAGTGTTGGGGGCGGTCTCACAGTCTCTGCAGCCTAATCGTAGAGGTGCAGTGGTGATCGTAGAAGAAGTAATAGCCGTCCGTATTCGAAGTTATCATACCAGTGGTACGAGCTAGCGTTGCTAACCGTAGTAGCTCTCGTAGAAGTAGCAGCAGTAGTAGTAGTAATGGCTCTTTTTAGTGCTAGACAAGTAATTGTAGTACTCGTAGTGGCGGCGCGGGGCGGTAGGGTAGTGTTGAGGTTGACAGTGAAGGTTGGTTAGCGGCTGGAGGCACAAAATTAAGCTGAGATACGTACGCCGCTCGTATATATATATATATATATATATATACAGACGGACAGACGTGCATACGAGCACATCGGCTCCTAGCAATAATGCTGTTGCTACTACAGCTTGCTGCCATCTCTGTCACTGCTGCTAGTACTAGGGACATAACGGCAATAGCTGCCTACACCCCCCCCCCCCGGCTTACCCCCGACGTATGGCGCGGTCAGCCTGTCCATCTCTGATGGAGCTACACTGCACTACGAAACAGCAGCCGCAATCCATCGGCGACCATCATCAGTAACAGCAGCAGCAGCGGAGGGCCGAAGCAATAGTAGCAACGACGACAGTTAACCCGCTAGCGGGGCAAACTCGAGCCAGATAGAGAGAATAGGGCCGGACAGACGGCTGAACTGAGGGGTGACCGAAGCTGACTTGTCGTAGACCTGAGGTGAAACTGGGGGTTGAGATAGATAGATAGAGGACGACTGGAGGTCCAACCCGTGTCGAGCAGCCGCGGCTGGCTGGCGGGCGGGCCGGCCGGCGAGCTTGCGGTGGTGGGGAGGGGGGATAAGACAAAAAGCTGCGCCATTCCTTTTCGGGGGAGAAAATGGACAGTTGGGAGGTGACGGGGCAGAGAGCGGGAAGACCGGACGTAGCGAGCGACAGCGGCCTAGTGCTATCGAGAGAGGCAGTGCTGGTGGTCGCGATAGTAACATAGTCGAGTGACTTCAGGTTGAAGGCCAGCAGCAGCAGCAGCCATCTATCGCAACACGTTCTCGTGTACTTTGTGCAGTTTTGGCCCGATGGCGGGCGTCCGGGCGGATCGACAGTCGGACGCACTGACGGACGGACGGTTGGAGGGAGGGACAACCGGGCATACGGACGGGTAATCTGTTCTCGCCGCCGACTTACCTAGTTGCCTGTCTGCATCTACAAGCCTGTTTACATCTACAGACCCGGGGTAGGTTTACCTCATAGCGGGAGGGGGGGATTTACCTCGTGGGGGTTTTGCCTCATAGGGAGGAATTTACCTCGTGGGGGTCTTTGCCTCATGGGGGGCGTTTGCCTCATGAGGGGGGGGGGGGCGGAGGGGAGAACATCTACCAATGTATGCGTAGTTCTCTGCCTGCCTGCGGAGCTGATGGCGGTGCCAGCGCACATGCAGACAGCAAGAGCTTGTGGCGGTCATGGAGGCCGCGGTCGGCGATGCAGGCGACATCAGGCGTGCATCGTCGCCCGTTGTTCGTGCTCATCGGACGTGCTCTAAAAATTAGCCCGCACTCGCTTAACTCCCTCAGCGAGGACGGCGCTCAGCAGAAGCAGTGGCAACGCTGGTGCTGCTGCTGTCGAAGTAGCAGTAGTAGCATTACTGCCAGCGGCCGAGCCGACGACAAACGACCACAATCAACACCAAGCCTCACCACCATGGCTGCCGACGTTGCCGATACGGCACGTTGACCACCATCTCGTGCTTTTTGTTGCTTGCACGTATTCTGGCCACTACTGGCGAAGTGAGCGAAGAAGTGAGGAAGACATAGAGAAACAGAGAGAGAGAGAGAGATAAAAAGCGAAAGGGAATAGAGAGAAACAGAGGGACGGATGGGGACTGAGGAGATAGGAGAAAAAAAACACAAAGAGAGAGAAGTGGGGGAATAGGGTAGTCTGAGAACTGAGAGGGAACGAAAAGAACGAGGGGGGAGAGTGAGATGAAGAGAGAGCGAAGCAAGCAAACCGTTGGTAAGTGTTGAAGCGACAGTTGCTGCGAATGGCAGATGGGCGCTCATTCAGGCAGGCAGTTGCTTTGCGGGAGAGTGCCCGACTGCCGGCCGACCGACCGCCCGGGGCAGCAAGCCGAACAACGCGCCGAGATCCAGCCAGAGGGTTGTCAAAGTTCCTTCCCTCGAGCCCTCGTGGCCAAGCGCACTGATTAGTGCGCGCCGTGACTGACGTTCGTCCAGTAGTTGTAGTAGTAGTAGTAGTAGTTGTTGTAGTTATAGTACTGGCTCCGCTCGCTTTGCTGCTCGCTATCACTGCACCATAATATAATTAAAACACGGCCGATGCCTCCACCACCACCACCACCAACAACAACCACAACTATCAGAGCCAAAACAACAACAACAACAACAACAACAAGGACGATGAGAGCCAAAGCAACAGCAACAACACACCGAGCTATCACACGAGCGGTACCGCTCCCGCCACAGTTTGTGCCTTTACTCTCGACAAGGAGGCGCTTACGTACAATATGGCGGCTAACCGTGGTTGCTAGGTAGGGGCGGTGGCTTGCTGATATGCCACAGGCCACGGCAGGAACAAGCGTCGTGGTAGCAGCAGTCTACCAGCATTATCAGCATACGCAACAGAGGAGAAGACGCGGTAGACTACAAAATGCATCGGGTCGCGACTGCTACCCGAGCCCAGTCCAACTGCGCCTCATAGAGAACAATGTGGTGCAGATCTAAACAGTGCAAGTTTATTTATATATATATATATATATAGCACGGCAAGACAAGATCGCCAAATATGACGTCGAGTTCCTAAGAGCGGCGCTCCCCGACCCGCAAAAACCTCGCAGATTCGGATCCATCACTATCTCTATGAGTGGTGTATGGGACTCCGAATCTGCGAGGACGCTCTTGGGGCTCGGCGTCACGAAGAGGAATCTTATGGATCTCACCGTTTTAACTTTGCAAGGAACCTTGAGGATATACCGCTCGCACCGGGTCCATAAGAGCGGGGGCTGCCATCAAGCAAGGACACGGACAACTGACTCTTAACTTCACATGACACCTTTTTACCACCATTTTTATTAAGGCGAGCACTGCCGAGTGTGCAAACGTATTGTAAATGATTAATAAATCATCACAATATTTTCTATATATATAAATATAGCCGATAAATAGTCGTACATTTGGTAGGTACAAATGGCAACACCTCACTGTACATTCACGAGATCTCCACCGATCCAGATGCGCTTTATGAGATCCATGCAAATCATCAAAGCATGTCTACAAGTCACCATTTTTCTACGTGCTTTATTTAGTTCACTCTTAAAAGCATCAGAAATGCTTTCGCGAATCGCGGATCATCATTTTAAGCAGATCTTCTTACTTAAGAGGAGATAATGCAGGCTGCACAACCTTTATGATCGCGTTCTTGCAAACAAGTTGATAAGTCGTGTCAGCGGATCCGTCGTCGTAGTAGAAAAATACTGAACATCACCTTCGGGTACCCAACTGCGGTTAGCCGAAAAATTTCTAGTTGCCATTATCATAATCAGTAGAATTGAGGGTGATCAAAGTTTAATAAGCACTGATACATTACCCATATTATATATATATATATATATATGCTGCCGCTCTAAGCGCCCCTGATTTAAAAGGGTGACATGTGTATTTAGGTATACATGCCAAGCGGACAATAAATCAATCAATCAATATATATATATATATATATGTATGGGGGACCTAATACTATTCCAGTCAATGTACACATATGTGTTCAACAAATTAGTGCATGCGTTTTAATAGATCTTATCTCTTTAAGTATAGCACAACTGCCGTCAATTACTTTTGTTTGATTAGTCTCTCTTGGCTATGTACTCGACCATCGTCAACACCTCACTTCTAATAACGAAAATTGCAATTATACGTTTTTTGGCCACCCGTTGGCTTTGAGAATTGACCACTCTAGAAATTCATGAAATCCGATCTTAAATCTGTTCAGGTGCTATTATCTGCGACCAGTTTTAGCCAATAATCGCTTGGAGGTCTTAAAATATGTATATCTTAAAATATCTAAAAAACAATATGCGTTTGCTCCCAAGCTCCCATTAAAATTGCTCAACGTAATGGAATTTACCACGTTTTTGTGAACGCTGTTTTTGGCCTCGACTTGCTGCAGTTCTCCGTTTGACCATAGCATAACTTCGTGTTGTGTAAATATATATATATATATATATATATAGCATTTCTAGTGGCGGGTCGCACGCCAATGCTATCGACGCTGTTTTGCAACTACCGGCATGTACTATGTCTAATCTACTAGAATGCAGTAAAGCCAGCTGGATCTATGTAGTTCGTATGCTCAGAGAGGTAGTGTAATAATACACCATGTAGGTCAGCTATCCATTCCATCCAAGCAGGCTGCCCGTCTGTCTGTTGTCTGTCTGTCTGTCTGTTTGTCTGTCGGTTTGTCTGTCTGTCGGCCTGTTTGTCTGTGGGTATTTTTCCATGCTTGTGTGCATGAAGGCAGCACGCATATATGTTTGCAAGAATTTCTATGTACGTAGCACGTACAGTGCCAGTGACGTTGTAGCGCAGGCTGCAGCTTGGAGCAAGCTGCTGCTGCAGCAGCAGCGGCAGGCGATCCTACTGCCTACAGCAGCAGCAGCAACGGCAGCAGCATCATTGCATTGGAATTATTCACCGCCGGGTACTTCTATAGATGACAATTTTTAGAAGCGTGTCTGAGCCGCTGGCTGAGTGGGTGGTGTGTGGTTGGTTGGTTGGTCGGTTGGTCGAGCGTCTGGGTCTGGGGACCGCTGGCTGTGGCCGCTGCATGGTAGGCTCGACGTCTCTCTGTCTGACAAAGAGGACAACGTCGAGGAGAACGATGACGACAACCTCCACCCCCCCCCCCCCCCTACCACCACCACCACCACCATCACCACCATGATGACTACGACGAATACTAATCTGGTTAGAAGCCCGCGTCGTCGACTTCGGAAGCGGCAATGGCGGCGGCGGCGGCGCGATGAGTAAGTGATGAGGCTCACTCGTGGGGGCAATCAACGAGAGAAGATATCATCACTCAGCTCAGCCAGTAGTCAGATCAATCAGTTTAATTCAGCTCGATCCGCCGACCTCGCGACTAGCTGTCACGAGGAACGAGGACGTCCGGCCTCGCCTCGTTTCAGAGACAACGAGCGCGGCCAAATCCTTTGAAGACAGCCGGAGAGCGCTGCAGAGTACCGGTACCACCATCACCACCACAGCAACAACAACAACAACAACAGCAACAACAACAATAACGACTACGTACGACAACAATGCCAGATAGGCTATATACTCGTGAGAGATTGATAGACGCATGAATGCATTTGTGTGGTGTATGGCCGTGTGTGTGTGTGTGTGTGCAAGCGACATTTGCAGAAATTGTCGCTTGTTTGCCCCTATATATATATATATATATATATATATATATAAATATATATATATAGTCATTATAAAGAGCGAGGGGGGACGGGGCGAGAGCAGTCGAAGTCGTTGGAGAGTCAACGTCATGTGGCGACGGCGGCAGGGGCGGCGGCGTCATGCAATACCAGCGCCGCGATTTATTTGGCGGATTTATTGAAGCAACCACTGTACTGTAGCAGAACTGCAGTGCTCCTAGATTAAGCAGCGCCCGTCAGCCGGAGCTGATTAGCGCCGAAGAGGCCAATCGAGCTCGTTCTCTCTCTCGCTCTCTCTGTATGTCTCTCGGACTGTGTCGGTCGCTCTGTGCGGCGCTGCAGTACACAATATGCTCTGAGCTCCAGCATACCGGGCATCCGTCCTGCATTCAGCAGGTAATCTATAAGCTGTCACCTCGGGCGAATGGTGAGAACACACCAGTAGAAGGAACGACGGATGTCTGACGAAGAAACGATGATTATGATCATGATGATGCTGATGATGAGGATGATAATGATGATGGTGATCATCGTCGTCGTCGTATTACTGATGAGGAAGATGACGAAGCCGACCTCGTGAAGTAGAGGCCATTGTCGCTGCCGGTGTCGACATCGCTTCGACTCTCTGCAATTAAAAACTGCTCTTGAGCAGCAAGTATGCTTTCGGACTATGCAATATATATATACATATATATACATATATATATACATACTCGTATATATACATACTTGAGTGTGATGTGCTAGCCTTAATGTGATAGCCCACCTAGTATACTCCTTGTAACGCATGTTGCACCCAGCACGGCGGCGTCATGGAGAATGCGTTGTACAGGACGAGCAATGGGGGGAACGCAAAGCGAAGTAAAGCCTGCTGTTTACGCGGCT
Organism: Dermanyssus gallinae; assembly: GCA_003439945.1. Lineage (NCBI taxonomy): Eukaryota > Metazoa > Arthropoda > Arachnida > Mesostigmata > Dermanyssidae > Dermanyssus > Dermanyssus gallinae. The sequence continues at coordinate 332,471 of QVRM01004105.1, forward strand.
GATTGGCGGGATTCGACCCCTTTGCCCTTTTGATGGTACACAAAGGCGCGCAGCAAGCAACGGAGATGCGAATGCAATAATATACTCACACGCGAAAGTGATCTCAACGCCTTTACAAAATAATAGTAACAGCAATTAGAATAGTAATACTTATAATTTAATGCACAGCGTAATATTATTACTATTATTACTATTATTGGTAAGAGAGGTATAGGTAAGAGAGTTGAGCTTGCGTTAACGCGCCTGAACGAATTAGTTATTCATGGTAAGATAGTTAAACCGTTTATTAAGTTTGTAATAAATATGTATGTATATACAATAATATGATTACGAGACGTGCCCAACTTCGACAACACAGCTTGCCGTTGCAGTTGCCGTTGCCTTTCTAGACAGCCTAACATGCATGACATGACCGCGTGCACCAGCGGCGTGCGTCTGCCTGTTCGCCTTTGATGCACGATACCGGCGGCCGCCACCGCCCAGCAGGTTACAAAGTTCGCTAATTCCCAATGGGTGGTGTGGTGATAATGGACCCTGTGCGGGCGGGTGGGTGTCTAGTTGTGGGTCGTCTGAGAGTTGTTGTTGTTCCCGGTCCCGGTCTAGGCCGCGATTGGCGGACGCGCAGGCGGGACGCGGACGCCTCATACAAAGGACAAAGCCGGGCCGCAATGCGTGCAGGAGCGATGGCGACTCGTTCTCATCTCGTCTCATCTCGACGGATAGACGAATAGCATCTCCTGCCTGCCTGCCTGTTTAGAGCTAGCAGGAGAAGATGCAATGTCGGACGGGCCAGACGGCTCAAGACTTTCAGTGCGACAGTCAAGTTTCGTAGCCATCTGTGACCTGAGGCCGGCCTCAAGCGTCGACTAACGCACACAATACTAGGCAAACAATGACCCACCGACCGACATAGCGAGCGATGTGCCGCTATAGAGAAGTTCGTTATTGATGTCTCTCCGGCTATTGGCTGCTCATGACAAGTGGAAAGAGGACGTCGGACGTCGAACGAAAGCCAAATTACCCAATGTGAGCAAGTAGGGCGATATTATAATACGGCGTAAAGTAGTTATACTGATATATATATATATATATATATATATATATATATATATGGCATAATGACAGAGGTGGGCAAGATTCGTTAAGGACACCAACCGACCGCCATACTAAGCCGAAAACAAACGCTGAGTGGCATACGATCAGTAAGGTGGTCAAACCATATCAGTCGTAATAATATATATATATATATATATATATATATATATTCATTTAGGGCGCATCTCTATTGCAACTCTTTAGCTTTCTTGCAGCTCCATGTCGACTGCAATTCCGGAGATATATGTAGACAAGATTTAGGCGGCCATAAAGTTTAGCCGCACATAAAGTTATGCGGACAGTGATGCACTCCGCCTGGAAGCAGAATCGACAAAATTCGTAAAGAGAATTTAGTACCTGGAGGTAGTACGTGCGACGCAAAAGATAAAGCATTATGAAACCCTGGGATTTTGTTCTCGTATAGCTGCAGCGTTATGTGTCCCCGATATAAAAGGATTATATGTCTGCACGAACTTATCAAGCCAATAAAATCAATCAATGCAATGCATCATTTGCGCTGAAGGAAAGGTCCAGGGTAAATGCAGGCATCAACGTTAGTAAACGGACTCTTATTCCGTCAGTAACTCAGAGAGCTATGACATGCTTGGGCAATTAGCGATGATTGTCACTATTCCATTATCAGTATTGCCAATGCCACTGCACTTAAACAGCACCACAGACGTTCTTCTTATTGGTTTCAACGATCTTACAACCGCTAATTAGCAAGCAGCAAGCAACTATAATGATAATAAAATCTAGTTTTTTGCTTCACTCGGTCACAAGAGTCTGGCGCGACCGATTATTAGTAAACGTCGGAGCATCGAAGTCGACTGCATCGGCCGAGTCGAAGTTTTGAAGTTTGCATAGATAGGCATGGGTTCGTCTTGGTTGTCGCGGGCCACTGTTCTTCTTCGTCTGCCTGCTTGGTGCGTCGTCTTACCACAGCGCAAAGAGGAGAAACAAAGGAAAAGGAGGAGGAGGAGGCTGGCTAACAGGCTCATGCAGCCCATATCAATAGGACGGTTGGCGCAGTTCGCTGTGCCTGCCATCATCCGAGCTCCGTAAGCCGGGGCCGAGTGGCGAAAACGAATTACCAAACTGTCCACGTCCACCAGCCTCAACTCGCGGTTTGTGGCGCGTCGACCAGGGCCGGACTGCCGGCCTGCCGGCCACGGGCCTACGGGCGCTGGAGAGAGACACAAGACTTGTGGGAGAGATGGCGGGAAGAGAAGGAGAGGGAGAGAGAGAGAGAGGAACAAGGAGAGGGAATAGGCTGTGGAAGGCTCACAAAGATTCGATCAGTGATCACTAGTAGATGGGTGAACACCCACATGCTTTTGCCGCGTTCCATCCTCTGACCGCCGGTCTCTTAGTCGGTCGAGCGGGCGGCCGGTTGGCCGGCCCGCGTGAGTGCTTTTTCGGTCAACTGACATCGCTGTTCTTGAGCTGTTCTCGGAGGTGACCGACCCCTATGAGATTTGCTGCACTGCCGCCATCATCATCATGTCCTGGCGGTGCAGCACCAGCTTCTATCGCTGCTGTTGTTGTTGTTGTCGTCGTCGTCGCCGCTGTCGCCTGCTCATTCTTCCTGTTTTCTTTAGCCCCTTCCCGTTTGTTCCTCTCCCGAAGTCTGCCCGATATCCATGCGGTTCTGCCAGCGACAGCGGTGGCGATAGTGGTGTTGGTAAAGGGGCCGCAAGGAGCAGGACACTGCATCGCCATCACCACGGCGTGGTTGTGGTGGTGCAGCGTTCGGCTTTTTGCGCTCCCCTTCTGCTTTCACACTCCTTGCTGCTGCTGAGGCTACCTCCCGGAAGTTGGAAAACCAAAACAAGACGACAAAGAAAACTAGCAGGAGATAGAGAAAACAAGCAAGGGCAGGAAGAAGCAGAAAAAGTGGAAAAAATCTAAAGCTAAAGGAAAATAAGAAAAGAGGCCGACACGAGAGAACAAAAAGGCAGCGGCGTTAGCGGCGTCCCTCGTCATCGTCATCGGCAGACAAATGGCGGCGACCGGTGGCAGCGGAGGCCAGGGCGATGGTGCTAGTGGTAGCTGGGCAAAAATTGTGAACACAGAATCATGTGGGCATCAACTGCGGCCAGGGCGGAAGGCTGGTTGCCTGGCTGGCCGGCCAGGACAGGCACAGAAGGCACGACCGATGGTGAAGAAACGGAGCCACAGCTAGAGAAGGAGAACTCAAGCATGAAAGCATATATATATATATATATATATATATTCTTTTTCTTTTTATTGGGAAACGAAAGCGAGAGCAGCCCAGAGGGGACAGATTGAACGAAGGCGTTGCAGCCAAAAGGGACGCTCTGGCGACACTCACATACGACCGGCTGCAACTCATGCAGCTTTGCCACTATCTCTCTCTCTCTCTTCATATCCCCGTCGTCGCTCTCTCCCACCCTTTCTCTATCTCTATCATCTCTTGTTCATCCTCCTATTCTCTCTTACGCTCTTTTGTCTCGCCCTCTTCGAGGTGTGTATGTGCGTACTGTGAGCTGAATTTCAATTCCCCTCCGAACCGGCCCATCAGCAGAGTCGTCGTATGTGCGGGCGCGGCTGCTTCTTGCGGTGGTGGTGGTGGCGGTAGCAGCAATTGGCGTCTCTGCTGCTATAGCGTTTGCCTGGCCTGTCCGCGCTCCGGCTACCGGCTTGTTGTTTTCATCGAGTGCGAAAACGTGAGCCTCCGACGAGCCAATTGACTTTGTTGTTTATTTGAAGAGATCCTGAGACTGGCCATCAGCATCAGCAGCATCATCATCATTATCATTCAGAAATGACGTTTGCTACGGCCACCCAGACGCAAACAGAGTCAGTCACATAGATCTTCTCGGTTGCCCGGCGGCCGCCCGGTTGACTGTGCGAACCATCCGAACGCGAAGACCAACCGGACGTCATCGAGCTTTTCAACACGAGCCCCGTCATCTACGCTACCGGCAACAACGACGAAGGACGACGACGACAACAACAACAGCGGTGGCAGCAGCAGCAGCACCTGCCGCGCCTCGTATTTTAGGTCCACGTCACGCTCCAAGCGAGGTTCCCTATCTACAGATATGGACATTGGAAGAGGAGGGTATATGACAACCGTGCCTCTTCATCGTCGTGATCATCATCATCATCATCGCCATCATCGTCATCATCCTCACCACCACTGGTTCTTGCCACTCGTTGTTTATGGTTTCGTTTGTTTGTTCTGATTTCAACTACCCCCGGTGGACCCGCACCGCCCCGGCGCTTCCAGACGCACTAGGCGCAAAATCAAATTATGCGACTGACTGGCCACTGCACCATAACGTATGCATCGCTATGGGAAGCGTCTGTTCAGTCAAGAACAACAGGTTGTAGTAAGTAGTGAGTTAGTTCTACGTATGTCACAATCCTTTTCGGTGAGTAGCACGGCCACAGGATTTTGATGTGTTTGTCTCTTGTGCACGTCATGCTTTCATGCGTCATGCGTTCATGCGTACGCGTGAAATGCATTGGCACATTAAGTCCGGAACACTACTAAATGTCAGGATACTCAATCGCGACACTGCTGCCAATTAGGATGTTAAGTTTGTGGCAATGCGAAAGCCGTTACGCTAAGCCTACCATAAGATCGAGAGTGTAAGACCTTCTCCGGTCTCTTTACAAGCGGTCGGTAAGGGTGCACATCGTCTGGTATCATAATGCATATATCTTTTCAATTGTCCATCCCCCACGGGCTTGGAACTTGACGTGAGGTATATCTTCAATGCACCGGGGGAGGAGCTGGGCATGCTGACATATCTGGGGTTTTCCCAACCGTTTCTGCGCAAGTATGGCCGCGGCGGTATGGTGTTCGCCAATTTTCAATGAACATCGCTCAGACAAAATTCGATCAACATCAGGTATCAAACCGGCAACGCCCAAGTAGATGACAACCAATAAACGGCGCACGACTCTCTAGATCTCGCCGCCACGCAATCATGCATACGCTTGGGCATAGTAGTAAATTTTCCTTTCTCCTTCGACAGAAACGAATATGTGCTCTGTTTTGTATCATGATTGTGAACTACCTTGTGTCCCTGTGTACAAGACCACACTCTACAAGCTACTGCAACCATCCGTCATAGGGCTAGACAAAAGGGTCCAAAGGGACTAAGGTCACCCTAACAACGTTTTCCGTAGGTACTACATAAAAGACCTAACTGCGTCATGTCGCTTTAAGGCAAAACGTTTTCTGGCTATTTCGTGCATATGGGTTTAATACGACTAGGCATACATTCTTCGAGACAATCATATACAGGTAGTTCAATAAGTTCTTAGAATGAAAACCAAGAATTTTCCAAATCATGTTTTTAAATTTATCTTATTCGATATACTCCCCGAGATGCTCAATACACTTTTCCCACTAAGATTTCAGAGCTTTTATACCTCTTAAGTAGAATTCCGCGTCTTTAGACTGAAAATAGGCATTGACAGCAGCCTTAACCTCTTCATTGCTGGAAAAACGCTTTCCACCGAGACTAATCTTCAAATGTCCGAAGAGGAAATAATCAGAGGGGGCCAGGTCTGGAGAATAGGAAGGTTGTTCAATAAGTTCGAACCTCAGTTGGGCCAGTTTTGCCGATGCTTGCCGGGACTTGTGTGCAGGAGCATTGTCCTGGTGAAACAGGACAACCTTCTTCTGCAAAGCGGGCCGTTTCACGATGAGTTCTTGCTAAAGGCAGTCTAACAGTCTTGCCTAATATTCTCCTGTGATCGTTTTACCGCTCTCAAGGTAGTCGACCAGCATTATTCTACGTTGGTCTTAAAAAGCTGTAGCCATCACCTTTCCGGTCAATGCCGTTGTCCGCACCCTCTTCGAAGGTCCTTCATCAGGTGCACACCATTGGCAAGATGGTTCTTGGGTCTCGGGAGTGTAGTGATGGACCCAGCTTTCATCGACGGTCATGAATCTGCGCCAAAAATCCGACGGATTGTTCGACATCTTGGCCAAATTTCGCTGTGAAGCGAAAACAGGCGCGTTTTTTTGCCTTGGTTGAGCAAATGCGGCAGCCATTTTTCTCTGAGCTCTTTCATCTTCAAGTTTTCGTGCAGGATGAAATGCACACTACCCAAACTGATCCCCAAGGCCTCCGCTATCTCCCTAATGTTCACTCGCTTATCTGCGGCAACGATTTTCCGCACCTTTTCCACGTTTTTTTAATCAGTTGCCGTTTTCGGGCGTTTTGAATGTAGTTCATCCCGGTGCTCCTGCGACCTCTTTTTAACTCATTAATCCAGTTGGAAACAAAGGCAAAACATGGCGCAGAGTCACCGTACACCTCGTCTAACTCAGTTTTCGCTTGGGTCGCATTCCAACCTTTGAAATAAAATGCTTGATAACCACTCGAAACTCTTTTTTCTCCATTTTTCAAAATCACGCCGATACGTTGCACGGGAAAAGCGATCAAACGAAATCGCAACGGCCAATCACCATAATATTTTGACTGCTGGCAGTCGAAAAGTTGCAGTTCCTAATAGCGGTGGAAGCGCGCCAAAATTCGAATTCTAAAAAGCTCATTCTAAGAACTTATTGAACTACCTGTATATATATATATACATATGTGTGTGTAAAAACAGACAAAATTATCTGTACATACCGCACGAGCTACCTGAAGTCCTCCCAAACCCAAAGAGTAACACAAGCATTTCCGTAAGACATAAACCCGAAGGAAGTGAAAAAATGAATAATGTATATTATTGGAGCAGGCGTTTACATGAAAATACGTATATTGTCATTGCGTTTTTTATCTAGAAATATTATGCATGTTGTTTTTTATGAGTATCGGTAATTCGCGGAGTTGATGTTTCGTGGAGGGAATTATGGAGCATAGGTAGTGCTAAAAGTCCAAGTAAGATACGGCTATCCGAATAGACAATCAGAAACACACCTCGCCATCACGTCAACCTAAATTGTCTGCACGACAAGCCTGGCGACCAATGAACTCCGTTACTGTTCGGCATCACTCTTTGGCCAGGTACACCGCAAGCATTATGTTCGGTTACCGAATTTGCACTAGGGACCACCTATCATATCACGCGTGCTTTAAAGATGGCGTACAAACGCAAAACTGACATATATCGATACAGGAAGTGTTGACTATGATCTTCAAATAGAAATGTTAGTCATATTTTTTCTTAAATTTTTCTAATTCTGCAATCGAGATTCTCTGCACGAGAGGTCGAGCACCATTTGAGTACAGGGGGTCACGGCTACATATATATATATATATATATATATATGTAAAAATAAATATATATATATATATATATATATATATATATATATATATAAATATATATATATATATATATATATATATATACGAGGTTGTATACCTGCTATATGCGGTCATTGGCAACGAGCTGTATTTTATAGGGATGCACAGTGACGAACCGGATGCCGATTCAACAGTGAATAAAGACGGTAATATGTAACATGTACGTACCACGGCACTGTACCTATCTGATACGAGTATAACCGTGACACAAATCTACACAGGAGCCCGATTTGTTCACTACAAATACACTTTAGGTACCGTAGCGAGGCAGACGATCCTTTGAAAAGCACTTTAGGCCCGCATAGCATCGAAATTTGCATCGATGCCGATCGGTAGCTGGAAGACTAGATAGATGGGAGATCAATGGCGAGGGTGATATGGGTAGTGCAATCCAACCATGAAAGGATTACGATGCGAGGGAAAAGATATAGGTTATGTCGCAAAACGGCTACGTCAGAGTAAACGTAAGAAGAGTAGTTATGTAAAGCTGCAATTTGCCAGCCAACGCAAACTACGATGCTGTTTTCGATTAAAAAGAGTGTGGTGCAAGGTGGCCTGTACTGCATGAGAAACGTCAGGCTACTTATTACTGAAGTCTATAACGCGGTGTCAGTGGCATGGATAAACCCGAAAATGATCTAACCGTCTTAAACGATGGTAGAACGCCTGTATTTTCTTGAAGAACTTCATACCAATTGTACGATATGTTCGAGGTCAACCGGCAAGAAACTGGATCCACAAAAGAAATAAGTTAGCCCGATTAGGTGTTGCAGATCATAAAAGCGGCGAGCAATACCGTTGTTAGTCTTTCGAATACGAATGCCGTCCTTAGGACGAAGCAGGATGTGTTAAGCAATGAGGTTATCGCCGGCCCCCGAGGAGCCCCCGCCTGGGGAGCTGGAGAACACACTATTAATAATTAGACGTATTTGCCTCTCTAGAATGTCAATCTGTGAAGTTCATGTTCACAGAGAGAAATTTCTTCACGTGTCAGATTAATAGGTTATGGTAGGTAATGCGACTTTGCTAACGATGCCAGAGACAGGGAAATGTTGGAGGATAGGGTAAACTAATGAGTTTCTGCAACTTGTAGCAGAGTGAATAGACTCCCCTGTTCTAAAGTTTGGTACGATCCCATCTTACAGAAAGCGCTGCCAGGATGATTTGAATTATCTGTTTTAACTACTTGGATGATCTGTACATCCAAGTAAACGGGTTTTATATTATCTCTTAGTGGAAGGTAGGACACTTCGCGGATGCCAGAAGACAACCAGCCCCGCTCACAAAATACCCTTGACTATGAAAGCTGCCAGCGCAACGGCAGGAATTGCTAAAGTGATGCCAAAAGAGGTGGCCGTTGGCAACAGGTGTCCGGTGACAATTGAGCTTTTAAATGAAGTGTCCTGGACTAGTACTCTCGTTTATTAATTGTTAAACTTATTAAACATATTTATATTGCAAAACAAATACCAAATTGATATTTAAAGTTTTATTATGCATATCTGTATCTTTAGCATACAGTTATAAGGTGCAAACGTGTCGCCTCGATTCCTATAGGTGCTATTTATCTGCTCATCCCATCATTTAATATGATTTCATCATCATTTATTTATTGCAATATATATATATATATATATATATATATATATATATTTATATATATATATATATTAATTATTTACAATACGTTTGCACTGCCGAGTGTCCAAACGTATTGTAGATGATTAATAAATCATCACAATATTTTCTATACGGCTGGTCGCATAAACGGTATACACAGCTAGTGTCAGGATTTGAAAGTGAAAGTCTCTTCTATGGCAGAGTTTAAAGTGGGATACATGAACGGAGTAGCAGGTCACAAGATGTCGATTGGTTTGTACTAGTCTCTGCCAGTTTTGCGTGACCACTGCTGGCGATTCAAATAGGCTTCTGGGAATTGGTTAAATCTTTTTTATAAAGTTTTTCTTTCTAAAGTGAAGAAGCGCAGTGGTTTTCGAGAGACTAAAACTTTAAACTAGATTATCTACAGTAATTTAATGATTATAGAAGTCATAAGGTAACCTAGCCGGTTTTTCGTGTCTCAATGGCTAGCTTGAAAAACGCGAGCTTTACCTTATTTAGTTTGTTTAGTTGTAGCGGACTGAGATATGACTAGGATGCCGTGGGCCGGCACTAAAGCAACCTTCAGGTCAAAAAGTGCTCTGAGACGATTGCAGGGTCATTTCAATTGTCGACATTGAGACTAGACTATTTCCTTACGCTTCCAACGATGGTGCGCGTAATCGAAAAGTTAACAGGTAGCAAAAAGTAGTGAGTCTAAATCGATCAAAACAAGCAAGCGGTCTTTCTTCAACCTCCTCAAATTTAATGACTTTGTTTTTTTCGGCGTTAATGTAAGGCCGTTGTTTTTGTTTTCGTTGTTCAATTTAAATATATATATATATATATATATATATATATATAATTTAAAAAATGACGACTAATAAACGATTATTTACGATCATTCTTTAGAAATTTGCGGCGTATATTACGAATTTTTACGTATTTTATTATGTTGGCATTATCATTTATTGAATGTCATATGTTGTCATTATGAATTAGTAAACGTACTCTATTAAATATTGTATTTAACATATTACGTTTTATTGGTAAATGTTTAATTTAGATTTAAAAACATGTTCAAGGAGGTTTGTTTCAAGACCATCCTTCGTTCCCTACGGGCTTGGAATTCATCCTGATTCATATCTTCAAAGCATCGAGGGCCGAACATGTTAAAGTATCTAGGGTTTCCCCAACAGTCCTTGTGGCAGCAAGGCCGCTGACTCTCAACGGTATGGTTTATCATCTATCTATATCTATATATCGATGAGCATCGCTCAAAGAAAATTCGATCAACAACAGGGATAAAACCGGCGACACTCCGGTAAATGACAACCATGAATGAATGAAACACATAGCTTTATTCATGGGTACTTGCAAATACCCTCGAAATCATACAGTCTCTGTCCTGCGGAGGTTGCCTAGGGGCAAGAACGAAGATCATGTGCTCGTTGCGTCCAAAGGAAAAGAAAATTAAATTAATAATAATAATATACGTGTATAGTAATTTATTTAATTAAATAACAAACATCTTTGGAAGAACGACAATTAAATATCACAAATAGAGATAATATGCAGAAATTAAATGATAGTGCTGTAATTTTGACTAGAGTAAAGTCAATCAAAAGTAAAACTGATATTGTTGAAAAGAACATGACTAGCGCACTAGTCCTCTAGACCTCGCCGCTACAGGTTTACTACGCAGGTACGATTTTTCTAAAATAGGCAAGCAATGAATGAATGTTTTGCGCAAAAAAATTTACTTGTGAAGAGACAAACTTGTTTGAAGAACGGTTCTGCCCAATTACAGTTATCTGTGCGTTTGCACATTTGACGATTAACTGTTGCTTTGTCTTGTGAAGCTGGTCATCTGATACGATCAACGCAGATCGCCGCACAAATTACTCGGGCCATAAATAGAAGAGTTGAAGAAAAAGTTTCGTCTGCTGTGCAATAAACTTTTCGAGTGCGTAAACATACCAGCATAACGTTAGTGTGTGTGTTTAGGCATTCTGTGTCTGAAACTTCTTCTCTCAGTTTTTATTCTGTGCGGTTGAATTTAATCGTCTTCAATCACTTGCAGAAGCTTGTCTTGAGAAAGCCCGTCCTTCGGCTGTTGGTCTAGTTTGCTATGCTGGGTAATTACTTCAAAAAGGTAAAACTGCCATTCTTTTCAGCGTCATTTTTGGCACAAGTAGTGATTTTGACAAAAACAGAGAAATTACTCAAATCTCGGCCGGCTTCTTCTCACTAGCGTCCAATTCAAGTAAGCCGCTTATCATTGTCGTCTTACATCCAACTTGCATCGTCGTAGCACGCGCAATGACAAACGTGCACTACACAGTTCCGACAGACACATATTGTTCAGTTGTTATCGCTTTTGTTTCCCTGTATCCTGATCGACTTTGCTGGCACCAAAACTGTCGTCCGATATGTTCCGGCATTATTTACAATTTGATTCCAGGCATTTTCTGCAAAGCTGCAATTTAACGTTTGTAAGCTTTTGTCGTTCATATTTTGTATCTAACTCTTAATTAAGTATGTGTTAGGCGTTTAGCCAATTATATATATATATATATATATATATATATATATATATATATATATACACGTATGCGCTTCCTATTAGTAACCCGCTAAGCCTTCGTGACCCATCTTATCTGATTGAACAGAGCTATCACGCGCCTTCGCAACATTGTTCCGACGAATGCAGAGAGAACAACTTCATCAGAGTCGGTCGGAGATAGTACGTATGCAGCGGATATTAGCAGAGCTGCTAGAGGAGAGCTGTACTGAGAGACGTAGGCACGTGTAATTTATGCAGACTGCCGCTAGAGTCACACGCTGAATATGCC